>CM024753.1:2270356-2811929 GCA_014218235.1 Colocasia esculenta
TTTACAATGAGGAGCTTATGTAATAAAGACTTCCGCTTACGGTAACATAAGGATTATATGTTAATCGTATCCTCTGCCCGTTTTCTGTCATTTTCCAATAAATAGACTTTTATTAGGACGTGACATAGAACTACACAGGCTCTCTCTCAAGATTTTCACAAACTAGTGGAGAGCAAAAGAGCAAAAGCTAAGTGGAATGAGGTTCTTGGCTCTGGACTTCTTCAGAAAAATTGAATGCTTGAATACACAATCATCTGTCTTCTCTTCTGTTCTTCTGACTTGTATTTATATCTTCAATTTGAAATGTAGACGTTGAAGTGTCCGTTGTCTCTCTTTTGAGTTGTCGTTAGACTGAATGACATCTGGAGTCCACGAAGCTTCCAGTCAACAGTCTTTTGATTACTTGAGCACGCAAAGGGATGAGATCTTCAGAAATATCCGTTGGCTTCTATTTTGTTTAACGTTGTACCATGAAGCTAGTTCAGAGGTCTGCACAAATGTCAATCTCAAATAGCAGACAGCTAAGCTGTCTCTGATGTCAGTCAACTTCAGTAGCAATAGACATGAAAATAGTAATGCAAAATAGCTTAAGTCTAAATGACGTAATCAGAGTAGGCACGATAAAGGATGATATGGTCTGCATGCATGCAGAGATATGTTCAGATCTCATAAATGCAAAAGCGTCAGAGATATGTCTACGTGGACTTTGACTAGTCAACGCTTTTAAGATGAATGAGATATCAAGATATGAAATCGATGGCTATATGACTTATGAAATCGTTATGAGTCATAGCAAATCGTTATGTGACAGAAGATATATTATGAACACTTTGCATAAAGCAAATCGTTATGAATACTAATAGAATCGTTACAGCGAGCAAGTCGTTGCGAGTTCTAAAGAAATCGTTATGGTCACTTATAGAGTCGTTGCGACAGGCAAGTCGTTACGAGCTTCTAAAGAAATCGTTACGGTATTTGATAAAATTGTTACAACAAGCAAGTCGTTATGAATTCTAAAGAAATCGTTATGATAACTTATGAAATCGTTACGGCGAGCAAGTCATTGTGAGTGCTTAAAGAAATCGTTATGATAACTGATAAAATCGTTACAACAAGCAAGTCGTTGTGAATTCTAAAGAAATCGTTATGATAACTATGAAATCGTTACGGCGAGCAAGTCGTTGCGAGTTCTAAAGAAATCGTTATGATAACTTATGAAATCGTTACGGCGAGCAAGTCGTTGCGAGTTCTAAAGAAATTATTGTGATAACTTATAGAGTCGTTATGACAGACAAGTTGTTACACTTTCAAAAGAAATCGTTGCGATAACTTATAGAGTCGTTATGACAAGCAAGTCGTTACGGTTTCTAAGGAAATCGTTGCGATAACTTATAGAGTCGTTATGACAAGCAAGTCGTTACGGTTTCTAAAGAAATCGTTGCGACAACTTATAGAGTCGTTATGACAAGCAAGTCGTTACGGTTTCTAAAGAAATCGTTACGTTAACTTATAGAGTCGTTGTGACATCGACTTGTTTGAAACAACATGAATTTTCAGTTTTATAAGAAAATCGTTATGAATTACAACAGAAATCGATATGGACTTAGAGAAATATCATGTTGAAAAGATTCAAGCTTCAGAGAAGTAATGCATACCTTTATTGGCTTGTTTGACCTTGATATTTTTCCTGCACTTAAGACTTGTGAAATATTCATTAGTTATAACTGATAAACTTATTGTTTGGATTTGTTAATCATCAATATATATATATATATATGTGATTAATTAAAATTACATGGGGACAGACTGACCATCAATCTCCCCCTTTTTGGTGATGACAAAACTGAACAATAAGCATGGATAAAAAGTATCTGAAATTAGTTCTAAAGATATGACATGCTAATTTTCTTCCCTTAAAACTAGTGGAAGAATATTTCAGACATGCTAAGTATTTTCTCCCCCTTTTTGTCACTAAGCAAAAAAGATGAACTGAGACAAAGAAGAAGAAGAAGAGAAAGAGAGACAAACAAGGTAGTTTTATTCAACCTGAGGAGGTACATGTAAATAAAAAAGAGGAGACAGAAGAGAGGCATGCTGAGAGATAATAACCCAGGCTTTAATCTCCTGATCTTCAAAGAGTTGTCTGAAAATCCCAGGTGCGATAGAGAAGGAGTCACCCATGGTGGGAATCATGCGCTTAAGATACAGTTGCCTCTGTTCTTCCAAGAAGAACGCATACGCATCCTGGTCAAGCAAGAATTTGAAGTAGCTGCTCGTGCCAAAGCTACCACGCTGAAGGAAACGATCAAGAGAGATAGGGTAGAAAATCTGATGATCATGCAGATCCTTCTTCAAATCAAAGAAAGCAGAATATCTTGCTGCCCATTGAACATACAGTTCTTGAACTGGATTAATGGAGTTCAGATCCAAGAAAGCTTCAGCAGACAAAGTGGGCTTGTTAGCCCTAAACAAGTCACTGTTAACAGCTGCTAACTGGAGAGCAGATTGACGATAGTGCTTTTCCCATTCGGAAGGAAGGAACCTTTCACATTCTGAGAGTAATGGAGCTAGAACTTCAGAGGAGATGTGACCCAAGTGATATTCCCGGAAGATGAAGCGCTGAAAGGAGGGGAGTCGACCTTGCTTGGCTGATTGACGTCCCATTACCCGAGCATATCTCTCAAAGGCATGAGAGCCGGTAGAGGAATCAAAGACTAGAGAATGCAATTTGGGAAGGAAAACCATATCTGGCATGCGGAGAGATGAGAATTCCACTTGAAAGGAGCAATTGACAGGATGTTTTGTCCGAAGAATAGCAAGAGCTCCATGGAATTGACCAAACTGTACCTCAGGAATCTTGTGCAGATAGCAGTAATCGTTAAAGAGTTGAAAGTATCGTGCTATTCTGATCTCTTTAAGAATGAACTGACCCCAGGTAGCTTGGTGATGAAGGACAAACCACTCAGAGAGAGTGAGTGGATGATTCTTGCTGGAAATGCTGTCATCTCTGGCAGTAAGGTATTTACTGTAGAGAGTCTTGTGCCCTTTTGCCCACTGATCTTCAGACTTGCACTCAGCCAACAGGAAAATTTGAGATTAGTGGTGTTTGGACAGATCGCTCAAGGGAAGAACAATGTTTAGATGATCAGTGAGGTTGAGATGGGGAATACCAAAAATGGTGGAAAGAATGCATTTTTGGAGGTATTCACAGTAGATTGGTCTCCTTTGATTTTCAACAGTGAGTGAGAACCAAAGAGGAGGAAACTTAGGGGATGAGGATAGAGCCAGAGAGGAGGAGAGTTTTCTTTTTCTGAACAGGACTAGGAGGAGTAGTCCTGTGAATGTGAGTGGCAACTGCCAGGATGGAGATGAGTGTAGAACGTTCAAACTCATCTTCAACTTGGGAGGAGAAGACACTGGCCAGTTGAGGGTTTTTAGGAATGAAGGTAATGGAGGAAGGTGGAGTAGAAGGATAGAGAAGAGAGTGTGGATCAAAGGTGGATGAGGATCTGGTGGAATGAGGACCAGATGAGGAGGATTCTCCAGCTGATGTGGAGGCTGGAGGGTTTTGAGTGATAGATGGAGGTGAGGAAATGATGGAAGAAGGAGTAGGAGAGAGAGAAAGAGAAGATTGAGATGGAAAAGGTGTTGGTGAGGTAATGGTGCGGGACATGGGGTGTTTGAAGGTGGATGGAGCTGGAGGTGCTGTGGAAGAAGATGGTGGTGAGGAAGTGGCTGGAGTGGCAAGGGATGAGGACTCAGTGGCTTCAGAAGCTACAGTTGACTCAACTATAGCAGCCTACCCATCCTTGGAGACTTCTGGCCCGGATGGCCCACTTGCTTGAACTGATGGCCCTGATGGCCCAGCTTCTTGAACTAATGGCCCTGGTGGCCCAGCCTCTTGAACCAATGGCCCAGGAGCAGCCTCTGAACGGCGCTGAGGAGAAGAGGGAGGAGAATCTGTATTTCCAGCTGCCTTCAATAACTTAGAGAGCATACTCTTCATCTCGCCCAATTCCTTATTAAACCATTTCATTGCATTTCTTATCTGAGAGAATTCCTTGGAGGTCGATGCCTGACTCTCAAGAATGGTATTTATACTGGATTGCACCAAGCCCAGGTTCTCATCTTGAGTATCCAATCTTTGCAAGATAGGTTTCAAATTGACTTTTCTCAGAATCTTCCTCTGCCTTTTATGAGCAATCTTCTTGCTTCTCCTCTCAGCAGGTTTCTGAACTCCAGCATGAGTTGAGTTTGGTTCTTCACTGACAGGGGCATCTGCCATTGGAATGGATTCTTCTGCCAAATGAGTATCCGTGTGGCCTGATGCCACAGATGTTCCTGCTTCGGCTTCCTTCAGTTGCTCCCCATCAATGGGAGCATCCACAACAATCCTCTCATGCTCCCCCTGAATGGGAGCCTCTTCCAAAACTGTGCCTCCGGGAGCAGGTGTTTGCTCCTGCTCTTCAATGTGGCATGATGCCACAGCTTCCTCTACTGAAGCTACGGGGGCCACTGGAGATTGAGATTCAACTTCAACTGCTTGTGACCCTGCTAGCTCTGCTTGCTCTGCAGCTGGTTCTGAAGGTTGCTCTACTGCTGCTTCTGCTTGAGGATGCTCTGCTGCTTCTTCCTGAACATCAAGATTATCAGGAATGTCTCCTATAATGGCCTCTCCCTCGGCCACAGAGATCTTAGACCAAGCACCATCTCTGACTGAGAAACCACTTTTAAGGAGATTTCTGGACTTAATTGGTTTTCCCATTTGCTCAACAACTGCTCCTGCCAGATCAATACCAAAGTGCTTGAAAACCTTGGTAAGCAAATGTGCATATGGCAAGGAAACATTAAGCTTCGATTTAGTGTCCCAAATCTGATCTCTGGCAAATTCCATTCTCTCCAACATCACTTCGGCCATGTTAATATCTTTGTTCTGTATGGCCCAGTACATCATGTCTGAGTCTGCTTGGTGCAGGATGAAAAAGTTGCACTCCTCGGAACTAGAATTTGGCAGACGATAAAATGAAGGAGGCGGTTGAAGGCATTTAACTGGTTGATATCTAGTTTCCATCCCTCAGTCTGAACCCAGGTCCTATGATACCAAGACCTTTAACCTGGGTGTCCACGGTGTGAACCCCACTATGCCCGGATGATGTTACTCCAAACAGCGCATGCAAGAGCTCACTGTTTATCTTAATCTGGGTTCCCTTGACATATGAAACCAGGGACCCATCTTCTTGAGTCTTCAAACATACGTAAAAGGCCTTCACGAGGTCTGGATAACTTACCTCGGAGAAGATTGCTACTTCCATCCACTTCATCCTGATCATCACTTCAATGACACTGCGCATACCATTCTTTTCAAGATCAGCAATGTCCACTGCCTTATTTCCACACACTTTGGTCTTCACGAACTGGAACCTCTCCTGCTCCTCAGGAGTAAGGAACTCAGCACTGTAGCCACCTAAACTTCCGAGAACAGCTGATGCGGCCATGTAATCAGGTAAGGACATTTTTCTGGAGGGTTGAGAAGGAAGGAGGAGTGAAAGCCCTCAAGAGATTTCGCGGGAAGAGGAGAGAAGCTTCAAAAGATAGCAGAGAGTCGATGTCGACACGGCTAGGGCATTGGCAGAGTAACCAGACGAAAGAGGGAAAAAGGTTGAAGACGAGATACGAATCGTTATCCTATTTATTTTGGAATAAATTAATGCGCTGAAAAGTGAGGCGCAAAACGGCGACGGAAGAAGACAAAAGAGTTTGACTTTTCAACCTGACTTTAATGAGAGAGCGGTTACGAGGGATAATTTGAATTTCTTTTGCTTAAAGTTATGGGGGAAAAAGATTACTTAATTCTGAAAATTGATGTGCCAGTATTAAACAAACTTTTTCACAAATTACACATGCCTAATTCCCTTCTAAGAGATGTGAATCTCTCCTCGGGTAGGGCTTTTGTGAAAATGTCTGCTAGCTGACCATTTGTATCAATAAAAGATATTTCAATATTGCCCTTTGCTACATGATCACGAATAAAATGATACCTAACCTCAATGTGTTTGGTCCTTGAGTGCTGAACTAGATTTTTGGTGAGGTTGATGGCACTGGTGTTGTCATACAGTAGTGGAATTGAGTTGATATTTAATCCAAAGTCCTCAAGCTGTTGCTTTATCCATAAGAGTTGTGTGCAGCAGCTTCCAGCAGCCATGTACTCAGCTTCAGCTGTAGACAGTGCTACTGAATTTTGTTTCTTTGAGGACCAGGATATCAAACACCCTGCAAGAAACTGACAACAACCACTGGTGCTTTTTCTATCTACCTTGCATCCATCATAGTCAGCATCAGAATACCCTACTAAATTGATTTCACAAGAGTTTGGATACCATAAACCTAGATCATGAGTTCTGGCTAAATATCGAAAAATTCTTTTTACAGAAATCAAATGTGACTCTCTAGGATCTGCTTGATACCTAGCACACATGCGTACACTAAATAATATATCAGGTCTGGTGGCTGTTAAATAAAGTAGTGAACCTATCATACCTCTGTAGACTTTTTGATCTACTTTCTTACCATCCTTGTCGCTGTCCATCCTTATTGATGTACCCATTGGTGTTGACAGTGGCTTGGTGTTATCAAATCCAAATTTCTTCAGCAGTTCCTTGGTGTACTTAGCTTGACAGATGTGAGTGCCATCTTTTCCTTGTTTGATTTGAAGTCCAAGGAAGTAGTTGAGCTCCCCCATCATACTCATCTCGAATTCTCCCTGCATTAACTTTTCAAAGTACTTGCAAAGGGATTCATCAGTAGATCCAAAGATAATGTCATCTACATAAATTTAAACTAGCAATATATGATTGACCTTTGACTTAATAAATAGAGTACTATCTACTTGACCTCTACTGAAACCATGTTTCAAAAGAAAAGAGCTAAGTCTTTCATACCAGGCTCTAGGCGCTTGCTTTAAACCATATAAAGTCTTATGCAATTTAAAAACATGATTTGGAAAGTCTATATCATCAAAACCAGGAGGCTGTTCTACATAGACTTTTTCTTTAATAAAACCGTTTAAAAAAGCAGATTTAACATCCATTTGAAATAGTTTTAAATTTAGAGCAGATGCATAAGCTAATAATATTCTGATAGCCTCAAGTCTAGCTACAGGTGCATAGGTTTCATTAAAATATATGCCTTCCTCTTGAGAATAGCCTTGAGCTACCAGTCTGGCCTTGTTTCTTAAGATTACACCAGCTTCATCTAGTTTATTTCTAAACACCCATTTGGTGCCAATGACTGGATAATCTGATGGTCTAGGAACAAGTGACCATACTTGGTTTCTCTTGAACTGATTTAGTTCATCTTGCATGGCTATTATTCAAGATTCATCAGTAAAAGCTTCATTGACTGTCCTAGGCTCTATTTTAGATACAAAAGCTAAGTAATCACAAGGAATAACATTACCTCTTGTTCTTACCCCTATGGATGGATCACCAATAATATTCTCAAGTGGGTGATCTTTCTTGTATCTCCATTCCTTTGGAAGATTTTCATGAGTGAGTTCTTCTTGTTGAAGGTCTTCCAGAGGTGGATCATCCTTGTCCTCAATTGATGAGTCTTTTAGTTTCTTGGACAGTTCATATGTTTCTTCATTATCACTATCTACTTCCTTTCTCAAGGAAGGGTTAGTTTCATAAAAAATAATATGTACAGACTGTTCAATCAATAAAGTATGTTTGTTAAATACTCTATAGCATTTGGGTTTAGAGGTGTACCCCATAAAGATGCATTCATCTGATTTGGCATCCAACTTACCAATGTCCCTTTTTCCATTGTTGTGAATGAGGCAAGGACATCTAAAAGTCCTGAAGTGGCTGATCTTTGGCTTCTTTCCTTTGAACAGTTCATATGCAGTCTTCTTCAGGATTGGCCTGATCATCACTTGGTTGACAATATAGCTTGCTGTGTTGACTGCTTCAGCCCAAAAGTATCTTGGCAGATCATATTCTGAGAGCATAGTTCTTGTCATATCCAATAGGGTTCTGTTCTTCCTCTCAGCAATACCATTTTGCTGTGGTGTCCTTGGTGCTGAGAAATTATGCTCAATTCCCTGATCATCACAGAATCTAGCAAACCTTTCATTTTGAAATTCACCACCATGATCCGATCGGATAGACACAATGCTGAACTTCTGATCTTTCTGCACCTTCTTGCTGAAGCTAACAAAGTTTTCAAAAGTGTCATCTTTATGCTCTAAGAATGATACCCATGTATATCTTGAATAGTCATCAACTATGACAAATCCAAAGTTCTTTCCTCCAAGACTGGTAGTCCTCATTAGCCCAAATAGATCCATATGTAAGAGCTCTAAGGGTTTTGAGGTGGTCACCACCGTCTTTGACTTGAAGGAGCTTTTAGTGTGCTTTCCCTTAGCACAGGCTCTACAGACACCTTCCAACTTTCCACTGACTTTTGGCAGACCTTCCACAAGACTTTTCTTCTGCAATTTCCTCATGCCATCTAAACTGCAATGTCCAAGTCGTCTGTGCCATAATTCAATAGATTTGTCTTTATTTGCTGCCAGACAGACATTCTGAACCTTGAGTTCTTCAAGATATAGCACATACAAATTTTTTTCTCTATTTGCTTCAAGGATGACTGCTCCATCCTTCAGTATGCTGCACTTTGACTCTTGAAACTTGATCTGATGGCCTCTGTCACACAGCTGGCTGATGCTAATGAGATTGTGCTTCAATCCCTCAACTAATAACACATCTTCTATGATTGTTTTTCCTTTGTTATTTACAGAGCCACTACCTATTACTGTTCCTTTCCCATTATCTCCATAAGTGACTGTTCCTTCTTCAGCTTGGAGATGCGAGAATAACTTCTGGTTACCTGACATGTGTCTTGAGCACCCACTATTTAAGTACCATTTGGATGCTCGAGGGTTAGCCTGAAATAAAAAACATCAAGCTTTAGGTACCCAAATTCTTTTGGGTCCTGATGGGTTAGTATCATTGATTTTGCCTTTTATTATCCATTTCTTATGTCTTGTTGGGCATGTAGTTATGATATGTCCTAACTTGTTGCAGTGACTACAGCAGGATAATTTAGTTATTTTTTCTATATATTTGAAATCAGCTTTGTATGTTATATCTTGTTCAGGTACAAATTTTGGTGTTGGATATGTTTTAGGATAAACTATGGTTTCCTCATTATCTGGGGGTGTATATCCTAATCCATTTTTCTTCTTACCTGATCTTCTAGCACCTTTTAATATTAGAGAGTTTTTACCATTAGTAAATTTCTCTAGTGTGCTTGATAGTTTATCATTTTCTTCATTTAAGTTTTTAATTTCTTTTCTTAATTCATCTGTACTTTCCTGTTTTTCCAATTTTGTTATTTGTTCATTCTTAGCTTTTAGGTCTTCACATAACAATTCATTTCTTCTTTTAAGTTCAGTTATTTGTTTTTCTAATTCTTCATTTTCTGTTTTTAAATCAGAATTAGTGTTTTCTAAACAGGTGTTATTTTTCTTACTTAATTTTAATAGTTTAGTTACTTCTTTATACTTATTATACAATTCATTAAATGCTTCTTCTAAGTTATCTGAATTAGAATCATTACATGAATCGAAGGAGAAGTCAGAGGTTACCTTTTCATCACCATTTGCCATGAAGGCCAAGTTGGCTTCTTCTTCATCGCTGCATGAGCTTGATTCACTGTCTGAGTCACTATTGTTCTCCCATGCTGCTGCCATTGCCTTCTTCTTATACTTTCTGAACTTCTTGGAGCTGTCTTTCTTCCTGAACTCCGGCTTCTTAAATTTTAGACACTCAGCTTTAATGTGTCCTGGCTTCTTACATTCATAACAGATGGGTTCTCCTTTCTTCATTTCTTTTCCATCTGGCTTCTTGAAGTCCTTGTTCCTTTTGAAGTGCCTTCTACCAGATTGAAATTTCTTCTTTTTAGCCAAAATTCGCTGCAATTTTCTAGACAGCATTGCTTCCTCATTCTCGCTGTCTGCATCACTTTCGCTTTCAGCTGAACTTGCATCTGGTGAATCTTCTTCAGCTTTTAAGGCGTTTAAGTGCTTCTTTCTGCTAGAGGACTCTCCTAGCCGTTCCATGTTGATCTCATGGGCCATGAGGGACCCAATGAGCTTTTCTACAGACATTCTCTTCAGGTCATTAGCTTCTTCTATTGTTGTGACCTTTGGGGTCCATGAGGACGGTAAGGATCTAAGTATCTTCCTCACCATGTCTCCCATCTCATAGGTTTTCCCCAGACTAGCTAGTCCATTTGTGAAGTCAGTGAACCGGCTGAACATTTGAGTTATGGACTCACCTGACTGCATCTGAAATCTTTTATATTGAGTGACAAGAATGTCGATTCTTGTTTCCTTTACTTTGTCTGTGCCTTCATAAGTAATCCTGAGCTTTTCCCACATTTCTATTGAGGATTTGCAGGCTGAGACTCTGTTGAACTCCTTCTTACTTAGAGCACAGCATAAGATGCTCTTTGCTTTGCAATTCAAGGAGATCTTCTTTCTGTCATCATCTGTCCATTGAGCTTTCTCATTTGTGACTAACAGATCACCTTCTTCTACTATGGACCAAATTTGATAGTCGTGGCCTTGTAGAAAGTATTTCATTCTGGTCTTCCAGTAAGGATAATCTTCACCATCGAAGAGAGGGGGTCGGTTGACAGACTGACCTTCAAAGTTACCTTGGGCTGCCATGGATCTTTACTCTTCAGATCGTTGGATCTTCTTTCTTTGTCGAAGAGACTCGCTCTGATACCACTCGTTGCCCAGTTGACGAGCCCAGAGGAGGGGTGAATGGGTCTTTAAGAATTAATCTAGAAGATACCTGTAACCAAAAACATTCACACAAACGTTCTTCGAAGTAGGTTAGTGACTGTTAGTTTAAATATCAAACACACATAGAAGACAATCACACAACACAAGGTTTATCCTGGTTCGGACCTCCTTTCCTTAGGAGTCCTACGTCCAGTCCCTGAGCAACAACTCAAGTTTTCACTAACTAGGGTACAGTCCCCCTGAGGACGCTACAACACCCAGCTCAGCTGGTCTTCCTTCACACCCGAAGGGAACAACCCCCTGAATACCACACCAGGTCTTCCTTCACAACCGAAGGGAACAACACCCTGGATACCACACCAGGTCTTCCTTTACAACCGAAGGGAACAACACCCTGGATACCACCAGGTCTTCCTTCACAATCGAAGGGAACAACACAAAGAGAATGAATGAAATTCAAGCCCCTAGATCAAGCTTTTGACAAGCAAGGATCTGAAGCAACTAGAACTGAGAGGAAGAGATTTAAACTAAGCACACTCTCAGAACTACGCAGGCTCTCTCTCAAGATTTTCACAAACTAGTGGAGAGCAAAAGAGCAAAAGCTAAGTGGAATGAGGTTCTTGGCTCTGGACTTCTTCAGAAAAATTGAATGCTTGAATACACAATCATCTGTCTTCTCTTCTGTTCTTCTGACTTGTATTTATATCTTCAATTTGAAATGTAGACGTTGAAGTGTCCGTTGTCTCTCTTTTGAGTAGTCGTTAGACTGAATGACATCTGGAGTCCACGAAGCTTCCAGTCAACAGTCTTTTGATTACTTGAGCACGCAAAGGGATGAGATCTTCAGAAATATCCGTTGGCTTCTATTTTGTTTAACGTTGTACCATGAAGCTAGTTCAGAGGTCTGCACAAATGTCAATCTCAAATAGCAGACAGCTAAGCTGTCTCTGATGTCAGTCAACTTCAGTAGCAATAGACATGAAAATAGTAATGCAAAATAGCTTGTCTAAAAGACGTAATCAGAGTAGGCACGATAAAGGATGATATGGTCTGCATGCATGCAGAGATATGTTCAGATATCATAAATGCAAAAGCGTCAGAGAGATGTCTACGTGGACTTTGACTAGTCAACGCTTTTAAGATGAATGAGATATCAAGATATGAAATCGATGGCTATATGACTTATGAAATCGTTATGAGTCATAGCAAATCGTTATGTGACAGAAGATATATTATGAGCACTTTGCACAAAGCAAATCGTTATGAATACTAATAGAATCGTTACAGCGAGCAAGTCATTGCGAGTTCTAAAGAAATCGTTATGATAACTTATGAAATCATTACGGAGAGCAAGTCATTGCGAGTTCTTAAAGAAATCGTTATGATAACTGATAAAATCGTTACAACAAGCAAGTCGTTGTGAATTCTAAAGAAATCGTTATGATAACTTATGAAATCGTTACGGCGAGCAAGTCGTTGCGAGTTTTAAAGAAATCGTTATGATAACTTATGAAATCGTTACGGCGAGCAAGTCGTTGCGAGTTCTAAAGAAATCGTTGCGATAACTTATAGAGTCGTTATGACAGGCAAGTTGTTACGCTTTCAAAAGAAATCGTTGCGATAACTTATAGAGTCGTTATGACAAGCAAGTCGTTATGGTTTCTAAAAAAATCGTTGCGACAACTTATAGAGTCGTTATGATAAGCAAGTCGTTACGGTTTCTAAAGAAATTGTTACGTTAACTTATAGAGTCGTTATGACATCGACTTGTTTGAAACAACATGACTTTTCAGTCTTATAAGAAAATCGTTATGAATTACAACAGAAATCGATATGGACTTAGAGAAATATCATGTTGAAAAGATTCAAGCTTCAGAGAAGTAATGCATACCTTTATTGGCTTGTTTGACCTTGGTATTTTTCATGTACTTAAGACTTGTGAAATATTCATTAGTTATAATTGATAAACTTATTGTTTGGATTTGTTAATCATCAATATATATATATATATGTGATTAATTAAAATTACATGGGGACAGCCCTATTTACATGATTTGTGTATATATCCTCATTTACATAATTTGTGTATACAATGTGGATTTAGTCTATGACATTTAAGCCCTCATAAATAGTTTATATTGTAATAATAACTATATAAAAATAAATAAATATTTTTATATCAATATATACTTATTATATTTAAAGAAATATTTAAACAAAGTATTAGCGAATACTTAGATAAGCTCTTAACGAGTATTTAATCGAGTTCTTAATGAGTTGTTCACGAGTATAATCGAGCCGAGCTCATATGTGTTCAGACTCGGCTCGTTTATCAATCGAGCTTATTTTTTTGTTCAATCTTGATTCGTTAATTAAATAAACAAGTCAGATCGAATTTTTATCGAGTCGAGTTTCGAACTACTCGTCAAACGTATCGGCTCGTTTACACCTCTAGCCGCGGCTCCAGCTGCCACGTCAGGGCAACCTCGTTGTCTACAATTAATGGCAACTGGCAATGACGCCCTGGTCCTGCGACGCGACCGCAACCTCATCATCTACGGCTCTGGCCCACCAGGACCAACGCTGTCGGTGTCGCTGCCATCGGCCCTTCCGTTCCAAAGGACGTAGTACTGACATGGGTTTTCTTTTAAAATAATATATATATTTTAAAAAAATATTAGTTCAATAGCACACTAAAAGTTTTAAAAAATATATTATGTGAATTGCCGCCTCGACCTACACCGTCTCGATTGTAAGATTGGATTCGGAAACTTCTAAGATGATGACGACGAGTATTGTCTACGGACATCTAATTGGTCTATTTTTTTTGTTTAAATCATACTCTTTCTTTTGTGATGGTCTTTTTGATTGACTTTAATTTGCCACCTCGATTGTATATGTCTGTTGCCATCTTTTTTTATATATATATAAATAAATGGTCAATCATAGGCCTTTCAATTTTTTTTAAAGCCAGGTATCAAATTCGGGTAATTAATATTAAATAAGGGCCCGCTTATTGGAGTCGGATTATCAAATAAAACCCATGAAATGTCAAAGGACACTTGAACTGCGGGTTTAACAGGAGAGATTATATTTAGACATCGACGTTAAGAGGATACAATTCCAAATGATCAAAACAATTTAATTTCTGAGATAACAACTTGACATCGCCATCTTATGATCCCTAGATCAATTGCTTCTCTTTATTAATTAATGCATCCTCTCACGATCACGAATTGCATCGTTTAATTTTTCATTCCTCCCAAATCATCAAATTTACAAAGTACAAAGTTGGTGGATTATTAACTGGGTTTAGGGTCTGTTTGGTTGGGTGTAAAACTGCACTAAAGAAAATGTTTTCAGGAAAAGATCATGTTTTCAGTCATTTGGTAGCACTGAAAAATAAATATGTAAAACATTTCTTCAAAATTCGGATTTGGGCATCCGCCTAAAAACCCCGGAGACCATTTTCCCCGAAACCTTGACACCACTTTTTCCCTCCGCAACCATCGCCTCTCGCCGCGATCCATCGTCTCGGTGTCGTGCTTCCTGGTCCTCTGCCTCCTCCGGCTTCGCCGTCGCCGTCAGATCGTCCCTCCTCCGTCCCTCCTCCGGCTTCGCCATGCTTCCTGATCCGCTACTGCTTCTCGCGCTGGCTGTCCGCTGCGTCGTCGGAACATCCCTAGCTCGACACCTCACGTAGTGGAGTCCACCGCCGTCGGCTCAAAGCCTCCCTGCCTTCCCCTGCCCTCGCTGGCGGAGGTAGGTGGGATCGAGGAGGCCTCCCGATCGGGCTGCCTCGACGGCCGAAGCAGCGCTGCCTGCTTGGATCTGGGTACGGAGAGTCTGGGGTTCGAGAGCTGCTGCGACGAGAGGATGGGAGCAGAGGAGAGGCAGGCGGAGCAGGAGATCTGCCACGGATCGAGGAGTACAAGAGGAGACCGCCCAGTGGAGAAGTGGATGATGATGCGCTCTAGCACAGGAAAGGGCGGTCAATGAGGAGGAGGAAGACCAGGCGAAGGAGTTCCCACCGCCGATCCCGTTGCTGGGCGTCGGTGGACATTCGAGCTCCTTCCTGAAGGTGGTGAAGAGCGATGGCCGTCTCGTGCTGACGGAAGTCCGGGTGGAGCGGCCAGAGATCCTCCGCGCCTCCCGCCGCCTGGACGGGCATCTGACGCTGGAGACTGTTTCGAGGCATGCTTGTTCCATGTGGTTGTAAAATGTAAACAAAGATTTGAATAAAATGCAGATATGGTCAAAGAAGGAAGAATCGTTGTATTATAGTATTATATATAATAATAATAATAATAATGAATAGATTAAATCATATTAATGAGAATCTGCACAAGATTATATCTAATAGAAAATGATAGATTAGTAAAAGTAAAATAGATCAAAAGAATATTTAAGAAAAATATTACAATTAGTTTACACAGAAATAAAGTATTTTTTAAAATTTAAGTCAAATATTGAGAATGTGTTTACTTTCTCTGTACTTTTACATAATATAACGAACATATAGAAAATAAACAAAAAAATTAAAATAGATAATTATTTTACGCACAAACAAATATATAAAAATAAAATTTGGAAAATGTTTTACTAGAAAACAAACATCAGAAAATCTTTTCACTGAAAATATTTACGTGGAAACCAAATGGACATTATGTTTTTGATTTTCCTGTAAAAACTATTCCTCAGAAAACTTTTTCCCTATAAAAATATTTTACATACACCAAACGGACCTTTAACTTCAGCCCTACCCAATTTAGACTTGGTAAGTCTTATTCCCATTCCAAAGCAACGCACGTCCTGACGTCAATTTCGTCACATGGGCGCTTTTAGACAGTGTGACAGCGATCTCATTGTCCTATTCCAGGGCAATACATACTATAATATTCTGTTGCTCTGTGTTGGAATTGACATTTTTTTTCCGAGTATAGAGCCCCATATATTAATGTAAAGTCAATTGCTTATAAGCCATTATATGGGAGAGGGCTCTCGTCTAAATTGAAGAAATTAGTAATAATATAAGGAAATACAAGGACACCAGAACTGCTGGAAACATCGGCATCGATTACGCGGAAATTATGGAGGTACGACGATCGTGAGAACAGTAGAGTACGCCCAAATTGACATGGTTCCTTATGTATGCTGATTTTGGGGAATACGGAGGTTGGAGATGGATTAGACAATCACAGATGATCGACTTCATATCTATGCGGCCGAGGAGACGATAAGACGAGGGTGGTGCCGGCGAAGAGTCTTCATCCCTCCATCCGGTGTTGCATCAGAGCCGTCCGTATTTTTACCGTTGGGGAGAGAAATTATGGGGGCCCAGGCATCATCGCGTTTATGGTCCTTCCGGGTCCACACAAGGCAGACGGCTCAACCAACAACTTTTTAAGGCCATATATGATGCAAATCTAAACTGGTCACTAGGAGGTGCGGTGATTGGAATAACCAATCGGATAAATCAAGGATAATTTAATTTAATTTGAATACTCACGATTCATAACTGCATGTGGAACACTAGGTAAAGAGAGGTTTACTGTTAAATTATTCGATGAGAAACTATCCAACAAGTCTTGTGCCATGTGTCCACTTTATATATAGAGTAAAAATTATGTGAATCTTAGTAAAATGATGTGGACTTTAGATACCACGTACATACATATATATATATATGTCACTTCCAAAAATCTAGATATTAACGGGATAAAGATAAAGATTATGTAAAACCATTGAAAAAATAACAACGTATAGAAACCTAACGAGTCAGAGTTCGAATCTTAATTAGCCGCCTCCCACCCGCCAATGAGATGTCCCATTGCACTAGTGCCCAAAGAACACAATTACATACATTTGTCCGATTGAGACGACACATTTGAATGTTAGCAAGGACATGGGGTCTGGATCGTGTTGCAATATTAACTCTAATAATCAGCTGGACCATGTGTGAGATCTTGTACACATCAGCTGTGGATTACTCGACACTTAAAATATGTGTTGATTCTTTTTTTTTTTACTCGACACTCCACTTAAAAGGTAGGAGTCGATTCCTCCATTTTACATACGAGTGGGACTCTGGCTGTCCGAGTAATTAGATGCGATGGGTCGAGCAAACTAATGAATACTTTTTAGACCGGAAGATTAATTAAGCAGTGTTTCTTCTTGGGTAAATAGTTACCTGTACAATTTTTTGATAACGAGGAAATTCCGCTCCGTGTGATTTTACGGACTCAAAGATTGGTGTTCGTGAATTCCAAAATCAGGATTTGGCAGCTCCTACTTTCCGTATACCCGTATTGCCCTTACCTCACTTGACCAGAAAAATTCCGAATTTACACACCTCGAGGATTGCATGTAAATCATTCGTACTCCACGTAATTTGCGGTTCATTTAATATTTATTTCTAAAGCATATTATTAAATGATAGTCCCATCATGTGCTTCGTATCTATGACGTATATAATTTACTCATCAATTAGATGGTCCAGAAATTTAAAAAAAAATTGTACAAGTACTCAACTAATATTGGAACCTATCACTTTTACTATCTCAATCTTTTTCCTTGGGCCGTACGTACGTCTTTTGGAGAGAAGAGTGATCAGACAAGTAACAGGGAGAAAAGATCATCTGAAACGACAACCTTTCATAAGTAGTACCACAAGCAACGACAAGTCACTCATTGGAATTATAAGCACAAACATAACACAAGAACAACGATCGGTGATACCTGCCTCTTCTCGCTGGCCACCACGTACAGGGATATATATATGGGGGCCTTGGGTCGAAGCTGGGACTCGATCACCATCTGTTCCTTATTTCTCACGATCGATCTCGATCGCTTAGCAACTAGATATAGAAGGCTGCTGGCTGGAGAGCCAGGTCCACATTCCTCCTCCAGCCAGCTAAATTATTCGACACACAACACAGACACGCACGTACGCATGCATATATATATGGGAGCCATCGATCAATATCATATGATGCATGGGGTTTGGACGCATGAAAATGGCTGAAGCTAGATCGCTGCTGCTACTGTGGGCTCGTGGAAATGGATTTTTCGATCCATCACAAATATTTTAAAATTAAATATTCTTTTATCATGTTCTCGTGTGTGTACCCGCGTATTACAAATTCAAGTCTCATTTAGTGCTAAGTGAGCAACTATAACGAAAGATGAATCGGTAATCGCGGAGCGCAGGCGTGCCAGTCACCGAAGCGACAACATGTTCTGCCTCCTAGAGTCGAAGGACTTTGGGTCTATTTGCGCGCCGCTTGACTTCGTCAAACGAAAGTGGAGATCGGGTCGGGACCAAGATCCCGTCGTTGCCTAAGCGCAACGACGTTAATTACATCCATCTGAGAGGGAAAACCCTTGATTAATCGCCAGAATAAAGAGTCTTGTGGCCTTAAGAGGAAACATCCGATAAAAGATATGCATAGAAAAATAAATTTGATTACGCCTAATGCGAGACGACCAAAGCATAACATTCGACGTGTTATTTCAAATTTATTTAAAGGGGTTGAGTTGGTTTCAACATTATTTGATTTGGTTTGTTTTCTTTTGGTCTTTTGCATCCTTTTTATTATGTTTGATCTTTTATTGGATTGTCTTTTTCATTTATTGCCTCTTTTGATTTGATTTGAATTTGATTACTTAATTGATGTCGGGCTTTATTGATTTCAAATATCTCTCCATTTGTTTCTTTGAATTGCAATTTATTTAAATTTTATTCCAAGCTGCAAGGTTAACTCAAAATTATTTGATTTGATTCCCCCCTTTTTCTTTAGATTATTTGATTTGTAAACTTTGGATTTATTTTTTTTTTGAAGCCGTCTTATTCATATATATATATTTATGTTTGATTTAAAACCTCTCTTTATTTTGATACGAGATTATGATGTTGCATTTTTTTTTAACTTGATTTGAACTTGCGGCAATTTTATTTTAGATGGTTTGATTTATTTAACTTTCTGTAAATTATTGTTTGTCCTTTTTTCATTTATTTATTTATTTATTTTAAGTTGATTAAATGAAAGAGGCAATGCGTGCATATGAATAGTGCAGATCGGTGGGGCTAGTGGATGGAGAGAGAGTGTGTAGTGATGTGTATGCATGAACAGTGCAGAACGGTGGGGTACTGTATATATATGGGGACCTGAACGGTGGCTTTATTGGGATTGGAAATGAACAGGAAAAGCTGAACGGTGGCCAGCTCATATGTACAATATGCTGAACGGTGGCCATGGAAAGCTAAACGGTGGCCTGACTATATGTACAATATACTGAACGGTGGCCATAGAAAGCTGAACGGTGGCATACCTATATGCACAATATGCTGAACGGTGGCCATAGAAAGCTGAACGGTGGCCTGCCTATATGTATGTATGGCTGAACGGTGGGGAAGTGCTGCCTGCACCGATCATGCTGAACGTGGGGGAGTGCTGCCTGCACCGATCAGGCTGAACGGTGGCTGCTGTTCATGGGTACCTGAACGGTGGCACATGTATGCATGAGTATGGTCTGAACGTGGGGGGTGTGCACCACCGATCAAGCTGAATATTGATGGCCAATTTGAAATTGTTTGTTTCTTTTGATATTTCCTCTATTTTCATTTCTTTTGTCGTCATTTGTGACTATCATTATTATTATTGTTATTTGTTGTTATTGTTATTTTCCTTGTTTATCTTTGCATTTGATTTGTTAATCGGATGTCATACATTGCACCGGTACTCATTTATTTCTTTTGCACTCACGAAATACAAAATAAACCGATATAATTACAACATGACGGAGTAAAACCCGGGTCACTCTGTACAATTTGTCATGATGGGAATCATCCCTGCCCACCATATGTTGGGATGATCCTTTAGTGCAAACACCTACCAACCTAAGGTAATGCACACGGGATGATGTTCGCCACATAGCGGCGACATGATGTTTGTCAATAGTACCGAATCACAACACAAGTTGTTTGGTGACTATATAGGCACAACCAATTCAGGAATCATCGCGGCGAAAATTCGGCAGCACCTCCCCTTATTTTACATGTGGGGGGGGTGTGCATGACATTCGTCCACCACGATGGAGACGGTGCCAAAAAGAGTGTTGATGCCGAAGGCAACAACATTGTGACACATGGTACTGGTTTTCTGGACATATCCAGAAAAGGACCATTATGTACCAAGGCCGGAGAACGTTGTAATCCTGAACGGTGATATGTCATGAAGAATGAAACCAGATCGGTGGCCTTCCACAGTGAAGGAAACCTGAACGGTGGCCCTTCCACAGTGAAGGAAACTTGATCGGTGGCCTTCCACAGTGAAGAGAACCTGAACGGTGGCCCTTCCACAGTGAAGGAAACCTGATCAGTGGCCTTCCACAGTGAAGGGAACCTGAACGGTGACCCTTCCACATTGAAGGAAACCTGAACGGTGCTCCCTACATGGGACATAAAACCTGGACGGTGGACTTTCTACAATGCAGAAACTCTGAACGGTGGGCCTTCTACAATGCAGGAAGTCTGAACGGTGGCTATTTACAATGTAGAAACTCTGAACGGTGGGCCTTCTACAGTGCAGAAACTCTGAACGGTGGGCCTTCTACAGTGCAGAAACTCTGAACGGTGGGCATCTCGCAGTGCAGAAACTCTGAACGGTGGGCCTTCTACAGTGCAGAAACTCTGAACGGTGACTATCTCACAATGAGACAGTCTGAACGGTGACCATCTCACAGTGAGGCAGTCTGAACGGTGGTATCGCCCAGGGCCACCGTTCAGAATTTAAATGCTTAAATCTGAAGAAATTGAGACCATCATCTCAAGGAACGATTTCAAAATTTTAAAACGGAAATTTGGGGAAAATTTGACATTGGATAGAAATAAACCAATAACTCAATTGGAATCACGTAAAGAGGAAATATATTATTTACTTAAATTTAATGCCAATATATCTCACATGAAGGAGGTGAGTGTTTAGCAAAGCATTCAAAGCACATGGTGGGCTGCTATATTATACATTTGCCTTGCTCAGATTCAGCGGACTGGAAGTTCACAGCAAAATGGGGAGCATAACGAGCATCCATCGCTAAGAACATGGAATTGTCCCAGAAAAGGGAAAACTGAGCATACTGTTTTGCAATCCTCCAAAGGTTGAAATGAACACCAAAATAAGGTTCAATTCACTGCGTGGGAGGGATGCTTGCTGGATGGCAAAAAAAAACTAAACAAAGGAACAAATAAACCCAGAGAGATGTGTTCGGTTAAACAAAACAAAAAAAAAACAATGGGAACCCAAAGCCATGCTAAGCTCATGGTTCTCAGGTCTGCGCTCCAGAGCATTTAACAACATAAAAATTATGACCATGATGGAAGGGGAAAAGAACAAAACAATGAGGTAATGCATTAAAATTAGATATAATCATCAAATAGAGAAGACATTTTTTTATTCCCGCAAGAAAACAACAAGGATCACACAGGGAAAGAAGGGACAGAGAAGCCTTAAAAAATGGACAACCAATTACTCTTCTCCTCTCTTGCTCACTCTCTTCTCTCTTTCTTTTGCTCTCACCACAGATTCCAAGACGAAAAGGGGGCCTGCAACTTTCTTCCTTCTGCCGCTGCCCTCTGTTGCTAGAAAACCCACCCAGATGCTTCTTCTCTGCTGGCTGCCGCTGGCTTCTTCTCTTGGTTGTTGTCCCCCCTTTTTTCCTGGGAAAAAGAACCTTTTAAGGGGCACCCTTTTGAGGGCTGAGGTGGCAAAGTCCCCTCATCAAAACAACCCCTCCTTTTCTTGGAGATTTACTTTATGTGCCATTCTATCTGCTGCTGTTGCAAATCGCTGCTTCTGGTTCTTGGGCCATCAGCCCATGTGTGGCCCGAACGCCATAAAAAAAATGGTGCAGACAAATGCCCCCCACCTGAGGACAGTGCAAGTGAGGACCGAGCGGAGCAGCATCCGCAGGTGTACTCCTCACGCTCATTTGAACTCGTTTTGTGTTATGCTATAATGCAGTTTCATTGACTGTCGATCTCTTGTCGTATTGTGGTGTTTAGAGATCTATTATCTCGCAGTTGTACTAGCGGTCTTCTGACGTGTTGCCATGCTAGTTGTTTCATCAAAATTGACATCATCTTCTTGAGATCGACAGTCAATAAGAACTAATGTAACAACATTTGTTAAGTTTGCAAGTTCACTGGATTAATAGCCATCAAATTGGTGAGGATTGCTGGACTGGGGCCTTTCCATCTGGTGAAAGCGTTGAGTTGGTGGCAATCCTAAGCTGGTGGAAGCACTGAACTGACAGCCTTCTTGATTCGGTGGAAGTTTTAGATCGGCAGCTTCTTTGAATTGTTGAGATTTTTGACCCGGTGGGACGTCCTTGAAGATAGGAATTTTTTGAATCGGAAGCCCCCTTGAATTGGCGGGATCCCTAAATGAATGGCCTCTTTCAATTGACAAGGCCATGTGAGCTGGTGGTCTTCATGGGTCAGCCGTCCATTGGGTTATGTTGCCCTGTTGAATGAGTTGATGGGGCATGCTCGCTTGCTTGATGAGCTGGTAGCTCCTTCTGGATTTAGTAAGTGACCATACTGCTTCCTTTCCCCTAAATTGTCTTGCGGACTGGTCGCCTTCGAAACATAATAATCTGAGCATGCAGTAATGCCGAGACCTTAACATGAGGGTATAGACAGCTTCCATGCTGTTGTCACTGACTGTGGTGACCAAACCGTCGCCTTGGGAGTCCTGTAGCCCTTCTCAGTGCCGCTTCGCCTGCAGTTGGATTAATGAGCCCTTGTCTTCCTTTTTGACTTTTGTTTTCCATTGGTGTCGACCGACTTAGTCATTCATCAGCACCTGCTTCATTGTGTGTCAACGGATTCAGCTAGAGTGTATCATGTGTCGATCCCTGCAATTTAGTCATTTGTCAACACCCATGTGCTAACACCCGCCTTTCTGGGTATCGACCAACTTTAGCTGGTATGGAGATGGGCTTTAACTGGCATGAAGGCAGGCTTCAGCTAGCACTACGACAAGCTTCAACTGGCATGAAGTCAATATTCGATTGGCCCGAAGACAACTTTTGATTGGCATTGAGATAAACTTCGGCTGGTCAGAAGATAAGCTCTCACTGGCACGAAGACAAGCTTTGATTGGCATGAAGATGAGCTTCGGCTGGCGCTGGCAAGCACAACTTCTGTCGGGATTTCCTTTCTGGAGACTTGAAATCTATCTATCTTTGGCATCTGTCTTTGATTTTATTTTCTCTTTATCGAATTGAGCGTCTTTTTGAGTTTTCACTCAATCCGACCCCCTCTTGCTTTTGCCTTCGTGCCCTTTCGAGTTTTCACGTAGCGGGGTACCCAATTTTGCCCATGACGCCCTTTCGGGTTTTCGCCATGACCGGGTTCTAGCTCTTTTTACCCTTGTCCAGGGGAAACCTAGGCAAGTCCAGCGAGGCACCTCTATTTTAAGCCTCTTTATTTTTATTTTTATATACATATATATATATATTATATATATATATATATATATTATAAAGAGAGATTCATGAGTGAAATATAACTCGGCCACCAATCATACCATGATGTTGGTAGATGATGTGAGGTTATTTGGGTTGATTGCAAAATGGTAACCTAGAAAACCTATGTGCTAGCTTCAACAGGCGTTCTAAAGGTAAACATCTATTGGTCAGCCAATGCAAGAAGACAAGGCCGGACTTTATTTGGAAATTTGAAAAGGCAGAGGCTATCTAAACCTAGGGTCCTACTTGGCGAGCAAGTATATATAAGCATTATGCGTAGAAGGCAAGAAACAACTTGTCCAAGTTTTGAGGTTCTTTTCTTTTGACCACAGAATGTACAGCTAGATTCAGAGAATGCATGGCAAAAAGAGAATTTCTCGAAGAGCAGGGATGGAACTTTCCCTTCTTGCCATTTGACATTTTGATTTCATTCATTTTCATTTTTTTTACCACATTACTGACCCAAGCGCCCTTTCGGGTTTTCGCCAGAACCAACCCCTTCTTGCTTTTGCCTACGCGCCCTTTCGGGTTTTCACGTAGCAGGGTTCCCAATTTTACCCACGACGCCCTTTCGGGTTTTCATCGTGGCCGGATTTTTATTGTCCTTTTTACCCCTACTCGGCAGTGAAATCCGAGTAGGTCCGACAGGCATCTCTATTTTTAGCCCTTTGTTCGTCAATTTTTTTTTTGAGACTTTTGACACGAGTGTCAAAGTTGTTAACACCCACTTCATGACTTGCAGACTACTCCGTTAGTCTGGTTTCATCTTCAAGTGACGCCAGTTGTACTGATGCCATCAGCTTCAAGACCCGAGAATAACTCCGTTGGCCTGGTTTCATGTTCAGGTGACGCTAGTTGTGTTGACGCCATCAGCTTCAAGACCTACGGAAAACTCTGTTGGTCTGGCTTCATATTCAGGTGACGCCAGTTGTGTTGACACCATCAGCTTCAAGACCTACGGAAAACTCCGTTGGCCTGGTTTCATGTTCAGGTGACGCCAGTTGTGTTGACGCCATCAGCTTCAAGACCTACGGAAAACTCTGTTGGTCTGGCTTCATATTCAGGTGACGCTAGTTGTGTTGACGCCATCAGCTTCAAGACCTACGGAAAACTCCGTTGGTCTGGCTTCATATTCAGGTGACGCTAGTTGTGTTGACGCCATCAGCTTCAAGACCTACGGGAAACTCCGCTGGCCTGGCTTCATATTCCGGTGATGTCGATTGAGTGACATCATCAGCTTCAAGACCTACGGATGACTCCATCGGCCTGGTTTCATATTCAGGTGACGCCAGTTGTGTTGACGCCATCAGCTTCAAGACCTACGGAAAACTCCGTTGGTCTGGCTTCATATTCAGGTGACGCTAGTTGTGTTGACGCCATCAGCTTCAAGACCTACGGAAAACTCCGTTGGTCTGGCTTCATATTCAGGTGACGCTAGTTGTGTTGACGCCATCAGCTTCAAGACCTATGGGAAACTCCGCTGGCCTGGCTTCATATTCCGGTGATGTCGATTGAGTGACACCATCAGCTTCAAGACCTACGGATGACTCCATCGGCCTGGCTTCATATTCAGGTGACGCCAGTTGTGTTGACGTCATCAGCTTCAAGACCTACGGACAACTCCGTTGGCCTGGCTTCATATTGAAGTGACGTCAGTTTTGTTGACGCCATCAGCTTCAAGACCTACGGATGACTCCATCGGCCTGGTTTCATGTTCAGGTGACGCCAGTTATGTTGACGCCGTTAGCTTCAAGACCTACGGGAAACTCCGCTGGCCTGGCTTCATATACAGGTGACGCCAGTTGTGTTGACGCCATCAGCTTCAAGGCCCACGAACGACTTCATTGGCCTGGTTTCATCTTTTGGTGTTGGAATTGGTGACCTGCAATGAATTAGAGTGGCCAACAATCAGGGGCATTTAATTTGGAGGTATAATGTCAGAAACCCTTTTTTTAATGGTTGGCAAATGCCGATTTGAAAAGTGAGTTTGAACTCATGAAGGCATGGAAGCCCGATTTAAAATTGTGAAGACGTGAAAGTCCGATTTGAAATCATGAGGGCGTAGAAGCCCGATTTTGAAAGACATGGACACCAAGGCCCAGTTTGAAATCTTGAGGGCGTAGAAGCCTGATTTTGAAAGATATGGACACAGAGGCCCAGTTTGAAATCATGGGGGCGAAGGAGCCCGATTTAAAATTGTGAGGACGTAGAAGCCCGATTTGAAATCATGAGGGCGTGGAAGCCCGATTTTGAAAGATGTGGGCATAATGGCCCAGTTTGAAATCATGGGGGCAGAGAAGCCCGATTTGAATTATGAGGACACGAAGGTCCAATTTGAAAGCACGAGTTGGAGTTTTGAAACATAAGCTTCAACACGTGGCTGACAAATATGAATTTTAAGACATGATTGGAAAATTGTAAATTTTGAAATCTGAGTGCTTTTGAAATCATGAGCAGCAAGTTTGCCAATTTTAAAATATGAGTTTTGAAAATATGATCGGCGCATTGTCACTTTTCAAAACATGAGTCTTTTGAAATCATGGAAGACAAGCTGGTCAATTTAAAACATGAGCTTTGAAAATATGATTGGTGAGTCATCACCCCTTTTTTTTGAAATATGATTTTTTTTTTAAATCATGAATGACAAACTTGTCGATTTAAAACATGTGTTTTGAAAACATGATTGACAATTTGCCATTTTTTTTAATGCAAGTGACGCCTGAATAAGGATAAATCCTTCGGCAATTTTATTAAAGATCCGGAAAAAGAATGTGCACTCAAAATCCAGTAGGAAAACCCATGTATGAATATGGACATAAGCGGTGAAAGCCCGATGCGGTTCGACTGTGCGGGCTCATATCATCGCCCTGCAGAAAACATGCAATTTTGTTGAGGTATTATTTGTCTCAGAACCATAGTCCGACTAGCGGTATGGCTGGCCTCTTTATTATTATTATTATTATTTTTGGCTGCTCGTCATCGACAATAATACCTCAGGTGGCCCTAAAAGAGCCAATTGAGACCACTTCAATGCCCAGGTCTCATGCTAGGTGGTCGGCATGACTCCCCAGCAAGAGCTTTTTATTCTTTTTTTTATTTTTCATCATTTTTTTGTAACTATTTTTTATTCTTTCTTTTTTCTTTTGGAATGAACATTTACATCCATGGACGCTACATATGTGATCCACACATGTCCCTAGAGTAACTTATTTTTGGTGAGCTAGTTCTTGCTTGCTTGCTTGTGATGGGCCAAAGCTCTTGAAATTCCCCCAGGGTGCACGAGCTTCATCTGTGCATCGAGCATCTTGAATTTCTTATGTTTTTTCTAGCTCGTATATCATAGCGTGCATCTGCCCCCACATTGGCTGGTGCAAGTTGTCATATGCTTTCCTTTTCTATTGCATTGGAGCCCCATGAGATCGCGGCGGGTACACCCTGTACTCGCCCACTTACAGCTCTCCTTTTCTTATCAAGGACTCAATTTGATCTTTGAGGATATAGCAGTCCTCTGTAACATGCCCCGGTAGCTGATGATATAAGCAAAACCGGGGGTCATCTTTTTTCTTGATGTCCTCTATCCTTCTAGGCTCGGATGGGACAATTTTGCTGTGCCGTCGCGCCCATTCAAAAAGAACTAGTGTTTTATCTTTTGGGAAGGAGTAAGGCTTTTGCATCTTCTCCTCTAGCGAAATTTTCCTTCGCCTTGGCAATTTGTCAAGCAAGGAACTGGCTTCCCCTTCAGCAGCTTCTAGAATCTGGGCATGCCTCTTCCTTTGGCCAGTAGTATCAGCAGAAGAGTACTTGGCGAGGAATGCCTCAATATCAGTGGCAACATTGTTTAGTCGATCGAAAGTTCTGATATCGATGCCACCCATTCTATTTAGAATCTCCTTTTGTAAGTTGTTCTTGCATATACTGACAGCATCTTCTTCAGATAGTGGTTGCTTGTATTTCCTGCAGATGTTCATCCACCGTCGGATATAGTCTCGGGCTGGTTCCCCACCTCCCTGAGAAATGGCATGTAATTTAGTCGTCGAGATTGCTTCCTCAGTCATATAGGGGCCCGCTTCAGATATTCCTTGTATGCTCAGTCTGTCTGCCATGGGCCCGATAGAGCGATTTGAATATATGCACCTGCTTGATAAGGATCTACAAGTTGTTGGCCCATGGGTCACATTTCTCATTGCCTCTGTATGGTGTACATTATGGGCCCCAGGGCATGGAGCTGGACGACCATGGAGTGTAGCAGTAATGCTATTACTCGTCCCTGTCAGCTTTACCAAGCTACTCATCAATGCTGGATCTGCCAAGCTTGGGCGAGTATGGGCTGGTTGTATGGACACCCTCTCTACTTGTGGCTTTAAGGTAAACTCTTGGCCTTTTGTCGAATAGATCTCCGGCTGTTCTAGAGTCATTTGATATGGGTGCGTGAGCGAGATGCCCCCGGCGTGGGCTGGCATCGACTGGAACACTGTTGGCAAAATTCGGGATGGGTTGATGTCACTTTGCAATGCTTCAACCAAGCCTTCCATTTCTTTCGATGCCAAGATATATGCCTCTTTTTCTTGAATCTGCTTCCTCAGCATTTCAATCTCCAGTTGATATTTTTGTGACTGAGCTACCCTGGCAGGATCATCTGCAGATATGCGGGGAATATTAGCCAATGGCTTAGAGCTGCCTTCCTTCTTGTTATTTGAGCGGGCCTTGTTTGGAACCTCATTGACAGGATTGCTTAGATCAAGGCCAATCCTTTCTTGCGCCAGTTGAGGTGTATGGGATGACTCAGATTGCTCCCTTAGCGCCAGGAACTCAACAAAAGATGGTATTTTGCCCCCAGCTTCTTGATCCTCATACACCTTTAGTGGAGGTGGAACATGCATCTCGTGGATCTCTAGCTCTGGAATCTTATAAGATGCTTCTCCTCTGAGAATAATGGTGTGATTCTTCAGAGGGAATTTCTCCACTTTCTTCTAGACCTTGTTATAGACTCAGGGTTTGGCGATCCAACCTGATTCGCCCCATTGGAATTATCGTTGATCTCTTCCCCCTCACCATGTTTGGTCATATCTGGAAGGGATGATATAGTGTTGCAGGAAAGAGTAGAAAGCATTTTCTCCTCCTTTCTCTTGGATCTTCTCTTCTTCCTTCCATGCTTTGTTGGCACTTGCCCCCAGAGCAGCTCTTCTTGGGGTTGAGATATTTCTTGTTCAGCTGCCTCTTCTAGCTTCAACATTTCAAGCTCCTCCCATGGTATATATTCTTGCAGCTGGACAGGATGCCTTTTAGGTTGTTCATGTTTATCCAACTCATCTATTAATGTTTGTAGCTGTTCGAGTGACGGGCTGCCCCCTCTGTACAATGGTGGAGGTGTCTGCCATCTTCTGTTGCTAGTATTTCTCATGGAGAGCACTCGGGGCTTCGCCAGATGCCGTAGTGGAGTGTCAGTTGATGGAGATGGCTGAAGTATCATCCCTTGAACGTGCATCTGTGGAGTAGGCTGTTTGGATGACTCCCTCATTCCCCTCTGAGGCACCTTCTTCCAACTCTCTTGATTTTTGGCAGGGGCCAGAATGTAGTGTTCATAACTCATCTGTGTAATAGCTTCAGAAATTTCTTCTGGCAGCTGTTGGTATAATGATACCATATTAGCAGTTGGATTGCGGACAGGGGCTTCGTGTGGTTGAGGTGGACTCACTTTTTATTCACACATCTGTAGCTCCCCCTTCCTGATCAAGGATTCCATGATGTCCTTGAACACATAACAATCCTCTATGCTATGTCCCAAGGCTTGATGGTATGGGCAGAATAGAGGATCATCGCTCTTTCCCGATTCCTCAGGTCTTTTGGGTGTTGGAAATGTAATCTTATTGTAATGAGTGGCCCATTCGAACAACGTTTTTGTTTTGTCCTTGGGGAAAGAGTATGGCTTCCTAACTTTGTCTTGGAGAAGCCTATTTCTCCTTGGAGTTTTAGGATTAGTGCTGGAAGACCCAACTACAGCTTTGCCCCCATCCCTCAGCTGTTCAAAAGTCTTTAGATCGACACTGTTTGCCTCTCTTCCGGCAGGCTTTTTATTGGTTGGTTTGCCCTTTTGTTCTATGGATGTATTGCTGGAATACCTTGTCATGAAGGCTTCAATTTCTGCTACCACATTGTTCAGCCTATCGAATGACCGAATTTCCATCCCGATCATTCTTTCCAATAATTCTCTCTTCAGATTATGTTTGCAAATTTGGACCGCATCTTCTTGGTGAGGAGGGCGCTTGCATCCCATGCTAAGGTTCCTCCACCGTTGGATGTAGTTCAGTGCAGACTCGTCGCTCCTCTGTCTAGTTGCATAGAGCTCAGCCACTGTAACCTCCCTCTCTGCTATGTAGAACCTTTCTCTGAACTTTTTCTGCATGTCTGCCCAGTCAGGTATAGATCCTGCAGACAGACTGGAATACCATTCAAAGGCTAGTCCAGTCAGAGAAGAGCCGAAGAATTTGAGCAGATAGGACTCGTCTGAAGCCAAGTCCCCCATCACATTGATATAGTATGCAATGTGCTCTTTCGGGGATCCCTGTCCATTGAGCTTGTCAAATTTTGGGGGTTTGGTAGTGCCTGGAGGCAATCTCTTTGCAGCGTGGTGTGCAGGGTAAGGCACCCTATACGCATCAAAGGCAATGTGCTCTCCATCACCCCGCTCTGAAAGCTTCATTTCAATCATTTGTTCCACAATCAACTTGCTGACGGTGGTGGGGTCCACTTGATGAGGGTAAAATTGAGCTGTTGATTATTTGGGGTGTTTATGACGGCCACTGGCGGTGGCATTTGACTTTCCACCTGGTGCTCAGGGGCCTGAGCAGGTAAAGAATGCTGTTGTTGTTGGAGATGGTCTGGTTGTGGCTGATATTGTTGTTGTTGCTGTTGGAAGAACTGCGGCTGTAGCAGTTGATATTGAGCTTGTGGGTGTTCCTGTTGAATTGCAGCCAGTGGTGATTGTTGTGACTGCTCATTCGCCGGCTGCGCAGCGGTGTGCTGGGTCGAGACTCTCACTGACCCCGAGGCAGCCTGAGGAGCTTCTCTTGAACCTTCAGCTTCTCGGGCTGTGTGCCCCTCCACTTCTTTGCCTCTTATCTGCCTTTTTAACGCCTCAATCTCAGCCTGGTACCGCTGTAGCAACTCTAGGACGGCCGGGTCCAAATGTGGAATAACTGGGGTTTCCTGCACTGTGCCCCCTGTTACCTCTGGTGGTGGTGGGGGGAACTCATTATTGCCCCCACTGCCCTGGGTGGTGATCACATTGGCGGTGACCGCCATCATCTGCGTTGCCGGTGTATTTGGAGCCCCGTATGTGGCTGCTAGGGCTGCCGCTGCTGCTCTTCTCCTGGTGACAACACCAGGTCTTTCTGCCAATTCAATAATCTCTTCGTTCTCAATGGGTAGAGTCCCATATCGGCTCCACACACCGGCCATATGACATGCAAAGATTTTGAGACTTCTGCCCCGATCTCTCTCAACCCTTCGAGATGTTTGAGGATGGAAGGATAACCTCTCAAAGACTGAAACCTGGGGTTTCACTTTCTCGGGTTGATCATGAAGATGTTCGCACGGAACATCATTTTCATTGGAACTGCTTTCAGCTCTATCCTGAGGTGCTCCCATAACCCTTAGCATTCTCGCCCTCCGCAACGGGGAATTTGCGAGCTGTAGTATATGGTCACATACGACCCTTGCTGCCCCCTGTCGATCATGAGTAGTCGAAACCATGGATGCGGGAGAATTTTCCCGGACAGGTGGGAGGTAAGCAGACCTCCGCAATTCTGCTCTCTTGTTGTGGAAGCGGGCATACGCACATGCCCCTCCTTGCTGAACCCTGGCCTGGAAGCCTCTGGGTGGCCTTTGATAATTAGGGACCTTCACGTCCCTTGCTTCTCTTAGTGCCTCCTCTTCCGGCACAGCTTCCTCCAATCTGGGCCGCTGCATTTTCTTAGGTCGCCAGACCTGCTTGAACTTTATGGGCTTCGGGGGCAGCTTCCCCTTGAAGGTGTTATTCATTTCTTTCTTTCCAGTCAATGTCTGGAAAGTGTTCTCCATAGCTACTGCAGGTATAACTTGTTCCGGCTCAATTTTGCTGCGTCTATTGTTTAGATTAATCCTCACCTTCCCCACCAGTATGCTCTTTCCAAAATTAGAAAGGCGGGCATGATGAGAAATGATCTTCTCATCCTCTTCAGCTTGTTGGCGCTTCTTCCTGCTTCTCTTTTTCATGTTCTTTTTACCATGGTCCACATGGTGAAACTGGCAGCTCAGCTCCTCTACAACTTCTTCACACTTAACTTCAGCTTCATGATGGAGTATGTCCACAAAAGCAACCCCCAGGAAATTGGGGAACTCCACAACTGGGGGAAAGGCCCCAAAGCGGGTCGGCACGGCAAGATAACCGTTCCGAGCATGGTCCCGGACAAGCTGGGGTCCAAAGCGCACCTCCGCCATTAGTTTGTTAGTACCTGTCAGTTAAAACAAATAGACAGTTAGTATTGAGTAAAAAGGCCACTAGGCTTTCTATTCTGGCGAAAAGATGAAGGGAAGTTTCGTCCCACCGGGCATGCCACGCTGTGGAAATGGATTTTTCGATCCATCACAAATATTTTAAAATTAAATGTTCTTTTATCATGTTCTCGTGTGTGTACCCGCGTATTACAAATTCAAGTCTCATTTAGTGCTAAGTGAGCAACTATAACGAAAGATGAATCGGTAATCGCGGAGCGCAGGCGTGCCAGTCACCGAAGTGACAACATGTTCTGCCTCCTAGAGTCGAAGGACTTTGGGTCTATTTGCGCGCCGCTTGACTTCGTCAAACGAAAGTGGAGATCGGGTCGGGACCAAGATCCCGTCGTTGCCTAAGCGCAACGACGTTAATTACATCCATCTGAGAGGGAAAACCCTTGATTAATCGCCAGAATAAAGAGTCTTGTGGCCTTAAGCGGAAACATCCGATAAAAGATATGCATAGAAAAATAAATTTGATTACGCCTAATGCGAGTCGACCAAAGCATAACATTCGACGTGTTATTTCAGATTTATTTAAAGGGGTTGAGTTGGTTTCAACATTATTTGATTTGGTTTGTTTTCTTTTGGTCTTTTGCATCCTATTTATTATGTTTGATCTTTTATTGGATTGTCTTTTTCATTTATTGCCTCTTTTGATTTGATTTGAATTTGATGTCGGGCTTTATTTGATTTCAAATATCTCTCCATTTGTTTCTTTGAGTTTGCAATTTATTTAAATTTTATTCCAAGCTGCAAGGTTAACTCAAAATTATTTGATTTGATTCCCCCCTTTTTCTTTAGATTATTTGATTTGTAAACTTTGGATTTATTTTTTTTTTTTTGAAGCCGTCTTATTCATATATATTTTTATGTTTGATTTAAAACCTCTCTTTATTTTGATACGAGATTATGATGTTGCATTTTTTTTAACTTGATTTGAACTTGCGGCAATTTTATTTTAGATGGTTTGATTTATTTAACTTTTTGTAAATTATTGTTTTCCTTTTTTCATTATTTATTTATTTATTTTAAGTTGATTAAATGAAAGAGGCAATGCGTGCATATGAATAGTGCAAATCGGTGGGGCTAGTGGATGGAGAGAGAGTGTGTAGTGATGTGTATGCATGAACAGTGCAGAACGGTGGGGTACTGTATATATATGGGGACCTGAACGGTGGCTTTATTGGGATTGGAAATGAACAGGAAAAGCTGAACGGTGGCCAGCTCATATGTACAATATGCTGAACGGTGGCCATGGAAAGCTAAACGGTGGCCTGACTATATGTACAATATACTGAACGGTGGCCATAGAAAGCTGAACGGTGGCATACCTATATGCACAATATGCTGAACGGTGGCCATAGAAAGCTGAACGGTGGCCTGCCTATATGTATGTATGGCTGAACGGTGGGGAAGTGCTGCCTGCACCGATCATGCTGAACGGTGGGGAAGTGCTGCCTGCACCGATCAGGCTGAACGGTGGCTGCTGTTCATGGGTACCTGAATGGTGGCACATGTATGCATGAGTATGGTCTGAACGGTGGGGGGTGTGCACCACCGATCAAGCTGAATATTGATGGCCAATTTGAAATTGTTTGTTTCTTTTGATATTTCCTCTATTTTCATTTCTTTTGTCGTCATTTGTGACTATCATTATTATTATTGTTATTTGTTGTTATTGTTATTTTCCTTGTTTATCTTTGCATTTGATTTGTTAATCGGATGACATACATTGCACCGGTACTCATTTATTTCTTTTGCACTCACGAAGTACAAAATAAGCAGATATAATTACAACATGACGGAGTAAAACCCGGGTCACTCGGTATAATTTGTCATGATGGGAATCATCCCTGCCCACCATATGTTGGGATGATCCTTTAGTGCAAACACCTACTAACCTAAGGTAATGCACACGGGATGATGTTCGCCACATAGCGGCGACACGATGTTTGCCAATAGTACCGAATCACAACACAAGTTGCTTGGTGACTATATAGGCACAAACCAATTCAGGAATCATCGCGGCGAAAATTCGGCAGCACCTCCCCTTATTTTACATGGGGGGGGGGTGTGCATGACATTCGTCCACCACGATGGAGACGGTGCCAAAAAGAGTGTTGATGCCGAAGGCAACAACATTGTGACACATGGTACTGGTTTTCCGGACATATCTAGGAAAGGACCATTATGTACCAAGGCCGGAGAACGTTGTAATCCTGAACGGTGATATGTCATGAAGAATGAAACCAGATTGGTGGCCTTCCATAGTGAAGGGAACCTGAACGGTGGCCCTCCACAGTGAAGGAAACCTGAACGGTGGCCCTTCCACAGTGAAGGAAACTTGATCGGTGGCCTTCCACAGTGAAGGGAACCTGAACGGTGGCCCTTCCACAGTGAAGGAAACCTGATCGGTGGCCTTCCACAGTGAAGGAAACCTGAACGGTGACCCTTCCACAGTGAAGGAAACCTGAACGGTGCTCCCTAATGGGACATAAAACCTGGACGGTGGACTTTCTACATGCAGAAACTCGAACGGTGGCCTTCTACAGTGCAGGAAGTCTGACGGGGGCATTTACAATGCAGAAACTCTGAACGGTGGGCCTTCTACAGTGCAGAAACTCTGAACGGTGGGCCTTTACATTGCAGAAACTCTGAACGGTGGGCATCTCGCAGTGCAGAAACTCTGAACGGTGGGCCTTCTACAGTGCAGAAACTCTGAACGGTGACTATCTCACAATGAGACAGTCTGAACGGTGACCATCTCACAGTGAGGCAGTCTGAACGGTGGTATCGCCCAGGGCCACCGTTCAGAATTTAAATGCTTAAATCAGAAGAAATTGAGACCATCATCTCAAGGAACGATTTCAGAATTTTAAAATGGAAATTTGGGGAAAATTTGACATTGGATAGAAATAAACCAATAACTCAATTGGAATCACGTAAAGAGGAAATATATTATTTACTTAAATTTAATGCCAATACATCTCACATGAAGGAGGTGAGTGTTTAGCAAAGCATTCAAAGCACATGGTGGGCTGCTATATTATACATTTGCCTTGCTCAGATTCAGCGAACTGGAAGTTCACAGCAAAATGGGGAGCATAACGAGCACCATCGCTAAGAACATGGAATTGTCCCAGAAAAGGAAAAACTGAGCATACTGTTTTGCAATCCTCCAAAGGTTGAAATGAACACCAAAATAAGGTTCAATTCACTGCGTGGGAGGGATGCTTGCTGGATGGCAAAAAAAAACTAAACAAAGGAACAAATAAACCAGAGAGATGTGTTCGGTTAAACAAAACAAAAAAAAAACAATGGGAACCCAAAGCCATGCTAAGCTCATGGTTCTCAAGTCTGCGCTCCAGAGCATTTAACAACATAAAAATTATGACCATGATGGAAGGGGAAAAGAACAAAACAATGAGGTAATGCATTAAAATTAGATATAATCATCAAATAGAGAAGACATTTTTTGATTCCCGCAAGAACACAACAGGATCACACAGGGAAAGAAGGGACAGAGAAGCCTTAAAAAATGGACAACCAATTACTCTTCTCCTCTCTTGCTCACTCCCTCTTCTCTCTTTCTTTTGCTCTCACCACAGATTCCAAGACGAAAAGGGGGCCTGCAACTTTCTTCCTTCTGCCGTTGCCCTCTGTTGCCGGAAAACCCACCCAGATGCTTCTTCTCTGCTGGCTGCCGCTGGCTTCTTCTCTTGGTGCTGTCCCTTTTTTCCTGGGAAAAAGAACCTTTTAAGGGGCACCCTTTTGAGGGCTGAGGTGGCAAAGTCCCCTCATCAAAACAACCCCTCCTTTTCTTGGAGATTTACTTTATGTGCCATTCTATCTGCTGCTGTTGCAAATCGCTGCTTCTGGTTCTTGGGCCATCAGTCCATGTGTGGCCCGAACGCCATAAAACAAATGGTGCAGACAGGGCTTTGATGTCGGCGACGGACAGGAGATATAGACGCTCTTTTGGGTGAAACTTTCGCTGTGCGATGTTGTCTCGGTGAGGTGTTTGACGTGCTCCCCCAATAATGGTATACAGTCGTCTCCGTGATAGCGCTTAGCGTCTTGGCTGGTGTAATCAAAGTAGTAGCACCCATGCCAAGTAATTTTCTGGCAGGAGCCGCAGTCAATTATGACTTCCCTATTCCGCGTGCAGCCGGGGCCTTGATACACGGTCAGCGAGCTCGCCTCCACGACGGCCGCCAGAGCTAGCACTGCCGCCACAGCGGCCCACACCCTGCAGCTACTTGCGACAGCCATGTAAACAGAGGAGAAGAAGATGGAGAATTTAGATAGGGCTGAAGTGAGACTGTGGAGTGAAGCAGCCTTACCACCAGGTGCCTTATTTATACACGCAAGGGCCAGGGTAAGCCTTAAATTCCCTATGATTAAAATAAAAAACTTACAACAAGTGCACATAGTCAAACTAGAACACGATATGAGAGAAAAAGGAGAGAAATCTAACTTGTTCAAGGAAAACAAAATTCTTCTTTTATCCCAAACAAACAAAGAGTAACAATAACAATAGCACCAAGTGATAAACATTGGGCCAAGACGCTCACGCGGGGGTAGTATATATCCAGGGCGGGGACAACTATGTTGCTCCATATAAGCCCTTCCCCCAAAAAAACAATATTGAATGGAATTAGAACGTCAAAACGTACGGTCTGGGCCTCCCGCACCGACGGCCGCGGCTTCAGCTGCCGCGTCACGGCAACCTCGTTGTCTACAATGGCAACTGGCAACTCTGGTCCTGTTACGGCCCCTCCATCTGGTCCACCGGGACCAACGCTGCCGGTGTCGCTGCCGTCGGCCCTTTCCGTTCCAAAGGACGTAGTACTGACATGGGTTTTCTTTTAAAATAATATATATTTTTAAAACATATTAGTTCAATAGCACACTAAAAGTTTAAAAAAATTTACTAGGTGAATTGCCGCCTCGACCTGCACCGTCTCGATTGCAAGATTGGATTAATTGAAGATGATCATAACGAGTATTAATGTCTACGGATATCTAATTGGTCTTTTTTTTTTTTAATCATAGTCTTTCTTTTGTGATGATTTTTTTGATTGACTTTAATTTGCCACCTCGATTGTATGTCTGTTGCCACCTTTTTCTAATTTATTTTATAAATAAATGGCCAATCATAGGCCTTTCAGTTTTTTTTTTAAGAGGACTGTCATCTCCTCATTAGAGACTCTGAACCATGTAACTTTTTGTGTTCTTGATTAATGTCATTAATTAACCCTAGGGTGCTATTCTGTCCATCAAAATGGTCTTGTCATAATATGGATTTCTTATAATTAGCCAAATTAAATGTCCTGTTATCGAGTTGGTCACAATGTAAATATTAATAGAGTGACTTTTCACATAGGTGTTGGGGCAGGGGTTGAGTGTAAAAAAAGCCCTCCCACATTTATCGGATTCTCTCTCACTCGGTATTGAGAGGATCTCAATTTTTATCTCATACAGAGGAAGGTATATGAATGAGTGGCTTGGGGAAAGGCTCAGCCCAGTACGCATGGCCGGTAGCTTCGTATTTGGCTATATTTATGTTTGGTAATGCATCAGCTACTTGATTGTTATATTGATTTGGAGAAAAGGTTAAATGGTTCTGAAGTCATGGTATATAAGTTGAGTAGTTTTAGTTTTAAAGTTCAGGTTTAAATCGATCAATCAAATAGGATATCTCTCGATTGAACTTTGTGTTTTAATTGACCGAATTTCATAGAGTTTTCCTCTCCAAAATTAAAAAGACACCGGTCGACTGGAACAATAAAATCGATCGACTGATAAAAAGACTTCGATCGTTCGAACAAATGAAATTTGTCGATCGAAGATATATAATCGGTCGACCGAATAATGGAGATCGGTCAACCATGCCTTCTAGAGCGGTCAGCACCTTGCGAATGAGGGAATCGGTTGACCAATTTTTAGGATTCGATCGACTGATTATTGCGATACATATTTTTTCTAATTGGTTCTTCTTCTTGTTGAAATCCAAATCAAAAGTTCTTAGTTTTAAGTGTGAACTAGTACTTAAGACTACTGTGTAGGATTCAAAAAAAAATTTACAACAAGTGCACATAGTCAAACAAGAACATGATGAGAGAGAGAGAGAAATCATACTTATTGAAGAAAATGAAATCCTTCTTTTACCCTAAACAAAGTGTTTGCAATACCAAGAGTACCAATCGCAGTAGAACGAAGTGATAAATTACGTGCGGCCAAAATGCTCACAGGAGTGAGCAGGGGGGTATATATAGGTCTCAAAATTACGCGTAAGCATAGCACGTAATATATATCACACATGGTCACCGTAAACCCATCTCTTTACATCCTTGGCCACGTTATACGGAGTGTATCCCCACTCTCAACACATATTGAAATATATATGTATGATAAGTTTGTTGAGGGTTATGTAACTTACCTAGTCGAGATATTACGTAAATAAAATTAATTCTTTCAATTTATTTGGACCTCTAAATTAGTATCCAAATGATTTCCATTTCATATGAAGCTTCAACAAAAGTTAATCCGAAGATTTTACAAATGATGATGATTTTAATTTAATTTTCTATATTAAATTTATCAATAAAAATTATCTCAAAAATCAATAAATTGAGTTATTCTGTGTCAATAGTTTCAAATATTTATGACATTAGAGTCAACAATTTTTCTAATAATTATGGTGATTTCGATTTTAATTCTATTTTTAGAATCTAGTGTCTGTTGAAATACACGTGTCCGAAAATATTATCGACATATGACCAGTCAAAAATTTTCTTGAGAATTAATGCCTAAATTTTTTTTTATGAATGTTTATAAAGAATTTTTAAATTTTATAAAAAACTAATATGAAATTGGAGTGTTTCAATTAATGTATGAGAAATACTTAGTACTGTAAGTGCACACTTACACTTGAGTTATAAGTGGGCTCATAAAAATATAGACTGACTCATAAATATTTAGATTTGACTTACAAAATAATATATTTGATATATCATGACCTATATTTAATCCTGGTAATAAATATTTCACTTCGTGTATTCCAATTCCCATATATGGGGCCGCCGAGGCTCCATCAATGCTGATCAGATCGGCAACTCTTGCCCAATGAGTGATTATTGTCCACCCACGTGAAGAACGTACAAGGTTGTATATATAGCTATTAAATTTGACAGGTACCTACTTTGAAAGAGAGAAGAAATTATATAGCACGTTCTTCTCCTGCAATATTTATGAGTCGGTTGGGGAGATAAATTATGGGGGCCTGGGCATCACCGGTCCTTCCGGGGTCTACGCAATGTGGACGGCTCAACCAACACATTTTTTAAGCCACATCTGATGCAAATCCAATGTGGTATCTAATCCCGGATGCAATGCAAGAATCAATAGATCTGTACATAAGTCTTTTATATGTATAAAAGAGTGTATATTAAAAGAGAAGGCAGTGAGAGAGATGCCATAAAAAAGAGGTATGAAGTAGTTAGAACCGAGTTGTAAGTTGTAGAAGAGAAGATCAAGAATATATTGGACGGATTAATCACTAGCTCTGTCATTCTTAAGGGCTTTGGAGGTGACCATCCTGAACTGGTCATTGGAAAGGGCAATGATTGGAATAAGTAATCAGGTAAATTAAGGATCATTTAATTTAATTAGAATACTCATGATTCATAACTGCATGTGCAACACTAGATAAAGAGAGGTTTAATGTTAAATTATTCGATGAGAAATTATCTAACAAGTCTTGCGCCATGTGCCCACTATATATATAGAGCAAAAATTATGTGAATCTTAATAAAATGATGTGGACTTCATATACCACCACGTACATATGTCACTTAATTTCAAAAATCTAGATATTAATGGGATAAAGATAAAGATTATGTAAAAGAACATATCCACTAATAAATTACTTCTCGACCGGAGACTATCCAACAATATTGAGCATATATTATTTGAATAGTACTTGTGACACATATGTCACCTCCAAAAATCTAGATATTAAAGGCATAAAGATAAAGATTATGTATAAGAATATATCCACTACTAAATTACTTCTCGACAAGAGACTATCCAACAATATTGATCATATATTATTTGAATAGTACTTGTGACTCATGATATATAATATATTGAATTACTTAAGGTCCTCGACTTGATGAACTAAAGATGGCACATTTAATTAAGTTGTTCCTTGTATATATATATATATTGTCCCGCTGTTGCATATTTATTGTACCGCAAGAATTCGTGATGCAAAACAGAAAAATTGAACGTGCAATTTAGTTCCCTGTATATCTACGTCTCCACATGATTAAGGCAACCTAATTTATATGTCGATCAATTATTTTTTTATTAATCAATGAAATTATAATAATAATCGCCAACCACCCTGCGTGTATAAATAAGGAGCTTGGTGGTGAAGGCGGATTCATTCATCCCCACAGCCACAGTCTCAGCTCTGCAGCCCCATCTAAATCTCCCATCTTGCCTCCTCTTCTTTTTCGATCTTCTTCTCCTCCTCGTCCTTCATCTTCTTCTTCTTCTTCTTCTTCTTCTTGAGTAGTTGACCCATATGGCGGCCGCAGGTAGCTGCAGGGTGTGGGCGGTGGTGGCCGCGGTGCTGACGCTGGCGGCCGTCGTGCGGGCGAGCACGCTGACGGTGTTTGGAGGCCCCGGATGCACGGGGAACGTGACCGTCCTGTCCAGCGGCTCCTGCCAGACGATCGACAAGCATGGGGGCTACTACTTCTCGTACACCGCCGGCATCGCCCTACTCTACAGCACCGACCACTGTTCAGACTCCACCCCCAACAAGGTCCTCGACGACGACGAGTGGCACTGCGAAAGCTTCAGCTACAATAGCGTCCACATCACCCGCTACGCCGCCGCCACCAGCAGCAGCAGCTGGGACATCACAGCCCGGCAGCAGCAGTGACCCAGCTTCAGGCTTTCTCACGCACCCGATCGAATCCCCCACATGTGCACCTGCAAGCAAGTGTCGCAGTAGTAGTAGTAGTAGTGTCTGTGTTTTGTGTGTCGAATAACTAAGCTGGCCGAAGAAGGAATGTGCACGGAGCAAGCTCCAGCAATCAGCCTTCTGCTAGGTAAGGTAAGCCAGATCGATCGAGAATAACAAGGAATGGGATGGTGATCGAGTTCCTCCCACGGCTTCCATACGAAGTGGCGGCCGGCGGGAGGAAGGATCTATATATGTATAATTAATAAATTGCTTCTTCGTTGTAGGTTGTTCGTGCTCATTCCTAAATGCCTTCCTGTTTGTGAAATGTTTCATCCTTTCCTCGTTGAATGCTTTTCTTGATCACTCTCTCTCTCTCTCTCTCTCTATCTATATATATATATATGTATGATTGGTTCAAAAAAATAATAAAAAAAGAAATAAAATCTAGCTCCATATAGTAACAATGATGGTTCAATTTATTTATTTATTTATTATTAATTTTGGAGAGGGCCTAATGGATCAGGAAACTATACGGACACATAACTCATGATGGGACTATTGTTTGAAAAAAATAAAAATATTAAATATGTTTAGATATGTTCACTGATCAGAAAGAGTATAAAACGTTAAAAATTCAAAAGCAATGCATGTACCACTGACTCCAGTACCGTGCACCAAGTGAAATTTCACACGTACATGTAACTTAATTATCTAGCCTTGCCCTTCTATATATCTGTGAAGACTTTTTCCTTGTTGGGCCGGAACGGATCGGGCCTAACACTTGTGTAAGTGAGATGACAGTCGCCGGAAGTGGATGAAGGATCATGCAATTATCAGAAAAGATCAGGGGGGGCGGTGAAGACGGGGGAAAACCCTCCGATGCCTAAGTCAGTGAGAGGCTTGAAAGGCAGGGGGTTTTCGTATGTATGGGTGTGTTCGCGTAAGAGAGAACGTACCTCTGCATGGCACCATACCTGCATCTTTTATAGGCCAGGGAGCAAGCGGACGTGCGTAACGTCACCAGATCGTGCCTGGAAGGGCGCCTTGAAAGGCGTGCATAACTGGAGGAGTTACGCGCTAGGACGCCCATTGGGCTGTCAGGCAGTTAACACGCCTCTTAATAGTGGGGCGTGTGGTCCGCGACGGTTTGGGAACCGCTGTGAGGACGTGATCGGCTGTTCGGAAGTCTCTGGAGGAGGTCACCGAGCAGGTGACCCATAGAAAGGGTCAAACTTTCTGTTCGATAATGTCCATAGTTGTCCAACGCAGCAGAATTAATGCCGCTGTCCAGAAGCATGCCGCTAAGGAGCTTGGCGATGCTTCGTTCGGGGTGATTGCTCCGTGGGGCCCTTTTAAATGATCCCTGCGGAGGCGTGGATCCGTATGAGGAGGCCACGTCCAAAGGGAAGGCGTTGATGGGCCTTGATAGATTGCGATGGACTTAGGTGGAAGAAAACAGCCACCACAGATAAGAATGGGTGCTGCTTTTGGGGGAAGTGTTCCCAAATCGAGCACATCTTTGTTAGACAGAGCTACCAAAAAAAATTTAAGAATTAGATGGTTAGATGGGAATGGGTGTTGTGTGGAAGAAGGTGGGGAAGGCTGCATCTTTTCAAACCCAAGAAATGCTTACTAACTGTTTAGACGGGATTGTTTTACTATCTATCGAGAGCTTATCAATTTAACTTTCCTATCAATATTTGTCACCAATTCAGAAGCCATTTTAGTTTGGCCTGTTCTCCGCAATCTGGGATGGGCATCGTGTACGTGAAGCACCGTACAAACCGGATGCGGATCAATTTTTTGCCCCGCCTGTCCAACAACAAGGGGTGGACTGGAGGTCTTTTCTTCGTGGGGCGGAGAAAGGGGGCGAACGTCCCAGAGTGGGACTTCCCCGTTAGGGTGGTGGAGCCACCGAAGAGGACAGACATGGCCCCCTTCTTGATTCAGGGGGCAGCTGATGCCTCCCAGTCGCTGAACACGGCCGGTGTCAACCACGCTGAAGGGTACCTGAACGAATACAAGCTTGTGAAGTATAAGCTTAGCCGCGCCTGGGGTAAGCCTTCCGCTGCTTGTCTCATTTTCCCACGTACATGGGTTCTGACTCTTCTTTTGTTTCTTCCAGATGCCGAAGAGGTAGCTACTGGTAGGGGCCGAAAGGAGATGGCGAACTACGCCGAAACGATCCCTGTTAGCCTTCACTTGATAAGGCTAGACGAGGATGCCTCCGTGAAGGAGTCCGAGGAGGTGTCTTCAGAGGTGAGGCCGCCTCGGATCGGGCCCACAAACAAGGCAAAAACTGTGGTAGGAGGTGCCATAAAAAAGGCATCCGGGAAGGCGGTGATTGCAGAGTCGGCTTCTCTCCCCCAACCGAAGAGGAAGGAGAAGCGCAAGGCAGCCCAGATGGAGTCGCAGGCCGAAGATCACACCTCCGAAGAGGAGGTGTCCGACGAACGCCGAGCTCATAAGAAGAAGAAGGTGGCCAGGGCAGTGCCGCGTGTCATAGAGGACGCCGAGGAAGCAGAGGGGGAAGAGGAGGATCTTGAGCCTCTACTGGCGCAAAGACCTCGCCAAGACGTGAGGACGCTCGAGCGGAGGGCGTCCGTAGCTTCGATTGTGGACTGTTCGGAGGCGGTCACGAAAATGTCCACCAAGCTGGGTCTAATCATGGTCAGCGACGAGTCGGACCGCTCCGGAGGGCGGGCGAAGTCGCAGATGCACGAGACCCAAGGGGTCCTGCCCATTGAGAGAGTCGATCAAGGAAGCGCCGAGCAGGGTGGCGCGTCACACCAGGGCGCAAAGTTCAGTGCCGAGGACGGGGCGGTCGCCGCGGACTCAGGGAGAGGAGTGGGAGAAGTCAATACTTTCACTCCCGTGACGGCAGCGGAGTCCGGTGCTGGCGAGGCAGTTCTTCCGAGGGGCGATGTTCCGCAAGGAAGTGGAGAAATCCTGCCCCCCATGCCCCCTACCTCAGTGATCACTGTAGGCTGTGGAGTCGGCGAGAGTGCAGCCAAAGTGATCGCTGAGGAAAATGTAGTCGGCGAGGGTGCAGTCCACTCCGGGGAGGGAGGCACTCAGGCGCTTGGCAATGCCGAGGAGGACCGTGCGATGGCCTCTGCAGCATCTGCCAGTGAAGCCGGTGGGGAGGAGCGACCAGCAGCGAGGCAGGAGGCCACCGAAGCAGATCGGACGATGGTCTCGCTGAGCGTTGTTGTTGTTGCCCCAGTTGCTGAAGGAGGCCCGTCTTCCACTGCTGCTGCTGGAGACGAAAGCTCTGGGGACGACCACAGGCCCCTGACCAAAGTGTTGAAGAAGGGTTTGCCCGAGCTGCCCTCGAAGGAAGCATTGGCGGCTGCCTTAGAGCATCTAGAGGGCGCCGTACCAAGGGAGCTACCTCCGTGCCCCAGCGCCTCACAGCTTGAGATGCTGGCGCGGGGTCAGCAAGTGGTCTCCGAGCAGACCCCGAAGATCTCCAGTGGGAGCTATCGTCCCGAGGCCCGATCCGACGGTGACGAGGAAGTGGATTTGGGGGCACTCATGAATGGACTTACCAAGTCCCTAGAGGTGCTGCGAAGGCTTGCTGTCCGGGCTCAGCATCACCAGCCACTTTGGGAAGCACAAGACGCCTTCTGCCGGGAGCTATTGGAACATCACAAAGTCCGGGAGACCGAGCTGCAGGATGAGGTTGAAAACCTCAAGACTGCTCTTCGGACCTCCGGGCTTGATTTGGCAGTAGCTCAGGCAGAGAAGGAGGCCCTTGCCAAAGTGCTGGCTGACGCCAAAGCCCAAGGTGTTGCCGAGTACAAGGCCGGGGAAGACTTCAAAGCTGATTTGGAGCAGTATGGGGCGCGCTGTTACAAGATCGGCCTTGAGGCCGGGGAGGACTTCGGCCGAAGTCATGCGACCACCGAGCGGGCTCGGGAAGCTTTTGAGGCTGCAGTAAGGGAGTGTCGGCGCCGCACGAACGACGCGCGTTTAGACGAAGTGCGATTCGCCCAGTTTCAATCAGGATAGATGCCTCCTGCCGATGATGACGTCGGCCCCTCCAAACAAGCCTCTTGAGTGTACTCTGGCGCCTTCCTTCCTTTTTGTCAGCTTTTGAAACCTGGCCCAAGGGGCCTACATCTAAGCAAAAAAAAAAAAAAATCTATAAATGAACATTTCTGCTTCATGGGTTTGTCTATAGCTTCACTTTTTCCATCTTCTTCCTTTTGTCATTGTTCCTGCTCGGATGGAGATCCGCTGGTTCTATAAGCGTTGCATGTACAACGCAGATCATTGGGAACCGTAAGAAGGGTTCCGATCAGGGGTGTATGCTAAACGCTCGTGAAACAATAGGAATAGGGAGAAGAGAAGTAGGATGCTGAACAAAGGTTTTTATAAATGATAAGCCTTGAGGTTAGATACATGCCAAGTCCTGGGTATGGCTTCGCCACTAGGGGTAGTTAGCTTATATGAGCCTTTCCCAAGGACATGGGTGACCTGATAAGGTCCTTCCCATTTGATGGCGAGTTTGCCGACTGCTCTTCGGGGATCCGAAGCCGAACAGCGGCGCAGAACCAAATCTCCCACGCTAAACCGCCTTTCCCGAACTCGCGCATTATAATATTGTGCAAGCCGTTGTTGATAAGAAACGAGGCGAATGCTGGCGTCGTTTTGCCGTTCGCCAAGCATATCCAAGTTTTCCCAAAGAGCGCGATTGTTGGCGGCTTCATCGAAGTGGGTTGTTCGAATGGTGGGAAGAGCTACTTCCAGAGGCACAACGGCTTCTGAGCCGTAAGCCAAGTGGAAGGGTGTTTCTCCCGTGGCTACTCGAGCCGTTGTTCGGTGGCACCAAAGAACGTTATGGAGCTCGTCAATCCATGACCCCCCTGCAGCCTCTACCCTTGTGCGGATCCCGTGCAGCAGCGTTCTGTTGGCATTTTCTACCAAGCCGTTTGCCTGGGGATGCGCCACAGAGGTGTAGCGGTTATAGATTCCGAGCTCGGCACATTTCTGTTTGAAGAAGGTGCTGTCGAACTGCTTCCCGTTGTCGGAGGTGATCACTCTTGGGACGCCAAACCTGCAGAGGAGGTTCCTCCAGAAGAACTTCCACGCGGCTTGTTCGGTGATCGTGGCAACAGGTTCGGCTTCGATCCACTTGGTGAAGTAGTCGATGGCCACGAATAGAAACTTATTCCGACCTTGGGCCTCTGGGAAGGGTCCCAGGATATCGATGCCCCATCTGGAAAAAGGGCGCGGTTCGAACAGGTTATGAAGCTGTTCGGCGGGTTGCTTGATGAGCTGCCCGAACTTTTGGCATTCTGGACATTTCCTAACAAAGGACATGCAATCCTTCTGAAGAGAAGGCCACCAGAATCCTGCTCGGATAATGCTGCGTGCTAGCGTTCTGCCCCCCAGGTGGATTCCGCACAGCCCCTCATGGACTTCTTCGGTGGCAGCTAGGGCCTCCTCAGGGCTGAGGCACCGTAGAAGAGGTCTTGAAAGGGACCGTCGGTATAGCTTGCCTTCTACAAGGGTGAAATGCTGGGAACGCATCCTGACTTTCCGAGCTTCGCTCTGTTTGGGCGGAAGCTCACCTCGGAGTAGGTACGCTAAGAGAGGGTCCATCCAGCTTGGAGCTGGTGGATCCATCTCTATGGCCGCGACATCTACTTCGGTGCTCGGCGAGGCGAGCTCTTCAATAAACACGAAGCGGGAAGGGGCGATGTCACTTGAGGATGCCAGCTTGGCCAGTGCATCTGCTCACGCGTTCTGCTTCCGTGGGACGTGTAAGACTTCGAAGTATAGGAGGCCCTCTGCTTGGCTCTTGACTGTTGAAGGTATTGAGCCATGCGGGGTTCCCTTGCTCCGAATTGCCCGTTTACTTGGCTGGCAACCAGTTGGGAGTCACTGAAGACCCTAAGCCGAAGGGCTCCGAGGTGCCTAGCCATGCGGATACCGGATAGTAAGGCTTCGTACTCAGCCACGTTGTTGGAGGCGGAAGCGGAACCGGAGGGCGTATTGGAACTCTAACCCCTCCGGGGAGGTGAGGACCAAGCCAGCTCCACTCCCTGTGACGCAAGAGGATCCGTCGACATAGAGTTCCCATGGGGGTTCATCCGCCAACGGTGGATCCTACTCGGAAGGGAGAGTACATTCTGCAACGAAGTCTGCCAACGCCTGCGCCTTGACTGCTGTCCTTAGACGAAAGCCGATGTCAAACTTGCCAAGCTCTATTGCCCATTTGACGAGCCTGCCGGAAGCCTCCGGCCGCTGGAGGATGGATTTCAGCGGTTGATCGGTTAGAACCGTGACGGAGTGGGCCAGAAAATAGGGCCTAAGCTTCCGGGCAGCCGTGACAAGAGCGAGGGCGAGCTTTTCTGCTCGGGGGTACCTCCTTTCAGCTTCTTGGAGGACCCTGCTGATGTAATATACTGGATGCTGCACCGCTCCTTCTTCTCTGATCAAAAGTGCGCTGATGGTGTGCTCGGTAACCGAAAGGTACACACAACGGTTCCCCGAGCACTGGCTTTGAGAGAATAGGTGGGGCTGCCAAATATGCCTTCAGCTCGGTGAAGGCGACCTCGCACTCCTCAGTCCACCGTACTTGCCCCCCTTGCTTCGAGGCGCTTTTAGGGCCTCGAAGCAACTTGAAGAAGTTGAAACTTCTTTCTGCTGCTCGGGACATGAACCTGTTCAGTGCAGCCAAGCGTCTAGTAAGGCGCTGGACGTCACGCACTGTCTTCGGACTGCTCATCTCAAGCACGGCTTGGATTTTCTCCGAGTTTCCCTCTATTCCTCTATTTGACACGAGGAAACCGAGGAACTTACCCGAACGAACACCAAACGCGCACTTGGTAGGGTTGAGTTTCATATTGTACTTTCGCAGAGTTGCGAAAGTTTCCTGGAGGTCGGAGATGTGGTCGATGTTCGGAAGCGTCTTGACCAGCATGTCATCGACGTAAACCTCCATGTTGCGCCCGATCTGCTGTTCGAACATTTTGTTGACCAGCCGCTGGTAAGTTGCGCCAGCATTTTTCAGACCGAAGGGCATTCTGGTGAAACAGTACAACCCCAGGTCTGTGACGAACGTCGTAGCGTCTTGAACTGGAGGATGCATGCTAATCTGGTGGTAACCAGAATAAGCATCCAAGAAGCTGAGAAGCTCGTGCCCGGAAGTAGCGTCCACCAGCTGGTCAATGCGCGGCAGGGGGAAATTATCCTTGGGCGTCGCTTTGTTGAGATCCTTGTAGTCAACGCACATACGCCATTTACCATTGGCTTTGCGTACGAGGACCACATTGGAGATCCATGTTGGGTATTGGGCTTCTCGGAGGAGCCCAACAGTTCGGCTTTTGACAACGTGGTCCTGAATCACGGTCTGCCGTTCTCGGTTCATAGGTCGCCTCCTCTGTTAAACTGGTGGGACCCGGGGGTCCAGACGGAGGCGATGCACCATTACTTCCGGGAGAATACCCGGAAGTTCGTCGTCAGACCAGGCGAACACGTCCAAATTGGCTAGCAGAAAGGCTGTGTAGCGTTGCTGCTCGGCCTCTGCCAGCAAGGCGCCAATGTACAAGACGTGCTCGAGGTCATCGTCTACCTGGATGGGAATTAAATCTTCAGCGGGCGTTCCTCGGCTGGTGGAGGGCTGATCGGACGTTGGCGGGGCCGGATCTGCGAGTGGTTGCTTGTCTCTTAAAGAAAGGACATAGCAACGGCGAGACTCGCGCTGACACCCGAGCACTTCACCGACTCCGCTCGGGGTCGGAAACTTCATATTCTGATGGAGTGACGAAGGTACCGCTTTGATGCGCCCGATCAGACCTCTACGAGGATGGCGTTGTAACCAGACATATTGTTGATGACCAAGAAGTCGACCACCTTGGCCACGATCCTTGGAGCCGTCCCTAAAGTGATCGGGAGGCGAACTCTCCCCATGGGCTGCACCGAAACTCCCGAAAAGCCAAACAAAGGCGAGTTTACGGGGGCGAGTTGATCGGTTTTTAGGCCCATGAGGACAAAGCAATCATAAGCCAAGACATCGGGGGCACTTCCATTATCCACCAAAATCCGGCGGACATTACAATGATTGATGGTGGCCGAAATGACCAGCGCATCAGCGTGTGGGGTCGTAACCCCTACAAGGTCTTTGTCCGAGAAGGTGATAGCCTCCTCGGGGGGTGTTCGTGCAGGACTGGTGGGATATGGAGTCGTTCGAGGTGCCGAAGGCCTATCCACAACATGCACTCGCCTTGCGTAATCGCGTCGGCTTCGAGTGCTTTCTCCGCCTGCGCCGAAGCCTCCCGCTATCACATTGATCTCTTGCCCGTTGGGCTCATTGTTGATCGGCTGCTCGGGAGTCCGCTCTCGGCGTCTGGGGCGGTCTTCATTCCGGCGCACGAACCGCCCAAGGTAGCCGCGCTTAATAAGGTCTTCGATCTCGTCCTTAAGCTGGCGGCACTCGGAGGTGTCGTGGCCGTGGTTGCAATGAAAACGACAGTACTTGTTTTGGTCACGTCTCCGGGGGTCGGAGCGCATCCTCTGTGGCCACCGAACATATGCTTCGTTCCTGATCTCCGCCAGGATCTGTTCGGGTGCCACGGTAAGGGGTGTGTAGTTGGTGAAGGGGCGCGGACGGCGCGGAGAGTCGCCGTTGCGCCGTCCTTTCTTCCGATCATGGTCGGAGCCGTTGTCGGAAGGCCTCTTCTTGTCCGACTGCTCCCCCTGTTCCGCCCTACCATCTGCCAGACTCTCCTCGCAAGTCGCATGGCGTTGCGCGATGGAAAGTAGCTCGGCAAGGGTGGCAGGCTGCTGGACGCCGAGGGTCCTCTGCAAGAAGCCGTCGCGAGTGCCCTGGATGAGGGCACTGGTTGCCAGAGGGACGTCCAGGCGCGAGATGCGAAGCGCCTCTGTTCGGAACCTTTTTACAAAGTCCCAGAGCACTTCGCCCTTCTTCTGGCGTACGGCCAGGAGGGAAGCCGCCGTTCGCGGCTGTGACCTTCCGCCAAGGAAGTTGTCCCGGAAGGACTTCTTCAATTGGCGGAAGGAGGAGATAGAGCCTGTCGGAAGGGTTTCGAACTAGGCTCTAGCAGTCTCTTTGAGGATTGCAGGGAAGGCCCTGCACTTGGCCGCATCTGATGCTCCGTGGAACACCATGTGCGACTCAAAGCCGTGGATGTGGTCGGCCGGATCGGTGGTGCCGTCATAGGGCGCAATGGTGGGCAGAGGGAGCTTGGGAGAGACCCGAGCTTCCAGAATCTCCCTGCTAAAAGGGGAGCGGAAGTCCGGGTCATCTTCCGCCGGAGCTTTGCCTTCCGCGCGCTGAACCATCGCGTCCACGCGGCGCTCGAGGTCGACCACGCGTCGCAGGTGCCTGGCGAGCTCCTATTCGGAATTGGCGGGGCCCCCTCGACTGGACCCGTGGGAGTTGGCTCCCACAACCGATCGCGGCGGACGGGGGGAAACAACAGAGCGACGAGGCGAACGCCTGCGGCGCTCCGGTGCCCGCTCCTCAGACGAGGCTCGGTGTGACCGACGCGGTGAGTCCGCCTGCTGATCCTGAGGCGCCGGCAGGATGTGAGAACGCCGATGCGACGACTCCGCCTGCCGCTCTCGTGGCAGGGGACCAGCCGGGGCTGGTGGTCCAACCAGCTGAGCCTGCAGCGCTAGGCAGACGCCTGTTAACTGCTGCATCTGTCCCCGGAGTTAGGTCATTTCCAGGGCAGTTGCCGGCGCGGCGGCCACTGGCGCAGGGACGTCGTTGTTGGCACCAGCAAGGGCGAGTTCGACGTCGATGGGAGGGGATCGCCGGCGAGAGTCCGCTCGTGACTGGCGGGATCTCGTCGCCCTACTCCCAACGTTCTGGTAAGAGGTTCGTCCGCAAGCCATGGCTACGTCGTTCCCACAGACGGCGCCAAAAGTGTGAAGACCTTTTCCTTGTTGGGCCGGAGTGGATCGAGCCTAACACTTGTGTAAGGGAGATGACAGTCGTCGGAAGCAGACGAAGGATCCTGCAATTACCAGAAAAGATTAGGGGGGCACGGTGAAGACCAGGGAAAACCCTCCGATGCCTAAGTCAGTGAGAGGCTTGAAAGGCAGGGGGTTTTCGTATGTAAGGGTGTGTTCGCGTAAGAGAGAACGTACCTCTGCATGGCACCATACCTGCATCTTTTATAGGCCAGGGTGCAAGCAGACGTGCGTAACGTCACCAGATCGTGCCTGGAAGGGCGCCTTGAAAGGCATGCGTAACTGGAGGAGTTACGCGCTAGGATGCCCATTGGGCTGTCAGGCAGTTAACGCACCTCTTAATAGTGGGGCGTGTGGTCCGCGACGGTTTGGGAACCGCTGTGAGGACGTGATCGGCTGCTCAAAAGTCTCTGGAGGTGGTCACCGAGCAGGTGACCCATAGAAAGGGTCGAACTTGCTATTCGGTAATGTCCATAGTTGTCCAACGCAGCAGAATTAATGTCCATGTCCGGAAGCATGCCGCTAAGGAGCTTGGCGATGCTTCGTTCGGGGTGATTGCTCCGTGGGGCCCTTTTAAATGATCCCTGCGGAGGCGTGGATCCGTACGAGGAGGCCACGTCCAAAGGGAAGACGTTGATGGGCCTTGATAGATTGCGATGGACTTAGGTGGCAGAAAACAGCCACCACAATATCATTTCATATTGCCCCGAAATATTAGAACCTTGTTCACCTCGACAGTGATTGCATCGATCTCAAGGCAAAACGTGAAGAGGAGGAAATTAATGGCTGCGTATTTAGTTACAGTGGCGGATCCTCAAACTTAATTCAGTGGGGTCACTTGAATATAGGGGGGTCACCTTAAAGTCGGTGGGGTCACCTTACATAAGATTACATAAAAATTTGACTTACATAACAAAAAAAAAAAGGAACTCTTTAAGACCCTCTTCCAAGTCAGTGGGGTCACGTGACCCCACTGACTGTAGAGAGGATCCGCCACTGTTTAGTTACATATATTTTCTAAATGTACGGGAAGACAAATTAACACAACATAAGCAGACACCTAATTCGCTAGGCGTGGCGAGGGCGAGGAAGATTGCAATATATATACTTGATAATTTTCTAATAGAGAGAACTTGACATCGACGTAAGGTGAAAAATTTATTTGTTTTTCACTAGTTACGATAATCCAATCAAAGTCAAACCACAATGGTAATTAGAGTAGATCAACTGCAATCATAAGAAAAGAGAAGAAAAAATAATAAGGAACAAATGCTTCATAAAAGGCAAAAAAAATTATAATGGTTAAGTCTCAAATTATTTGAGATGTACACTTCCCTTTCCCGAGATAAAAATGTCACATACTATGATGTCATCGTGGATTGAAATCTGTCAAACAGATGCTAATTAAGTGCATTAATCATTCTAACACGCAAGCATCAATCACACACATAAACAACAATCCTTCAGATCTTAGCATTCAAATAATATCGAGGTAAAGCCCCAAAAGATCAAATAGAACAGTATAAATAGAGATACGTACGTCACCCCTGTCACAAAGATCCAAAGATAGACTGAAAAATATATATCAAGGAAAATTGTCTCCAATGAGTTTCTCTCAATGACCACCAGCCTTCATTAATTATGCCTGCTCTGCTCCCCACCCCCCCCCCCCCCCAAAAAAATAGTAATAATAATAAAAACACAATTAAATAATAGTTTAATGCGGGTGCTCCGCGCATTTATGCCAGTAAATGGAGGGAGACTACTACCTCCATATGCATGCTTTAATTGGGGTGCTCCGCGTGGTGTGGACAAAAGTCTGTGCGGGGCTTTGTCTGACCTATCTTTGTAACAAGAATAGGGATCAGTGATGGATAGAATTACATCAGAGAGAGGAGTCGGCGTTTTGTAAAAAAACAAAAAAAACAAATCCAAAATATGAAAATAGTTTAATAAAAAGGTTTTTTTTATTTTATAAAACACCACTCTTACAATAATAGCTCCATCGGCAACATCGTCGGCTTAAGGGGCAAAGTTCCTTATACAATAAAATAAAGACCATTTCGGATGGATACCCGGGCAAGGAGATAGAATCAATGTGATCCAGGAAGGTTGTATTCAAGGAAGAGGTCTAAACAGGCTCCCATGGATATTTGATTACAACAAGATATCGGATAACATGAAGTTGGTAGATTTTCTAAATAGGGAAGGCCATGGGACACAACCAACTCCATGAGATTTTCCCTACACTGTTAATTCATTTGATAATTATGCTACCTACTATGGGTCCAGATAGTGAGGATGAAAGATTTGGGTCCCAGGTGACTATGGAATCTTCAAAACTAAGTCAGCATACAAAGCTATTAGAGGAGAAAAGGAACCACAGGAGGAAAGCCAAATCAAATGGAAGCTGATTTGGAAATGGCTAGCAATACAGAGAATCAAATTGTTCTTGTGGAAACTTGCTAGGGGGAGAATGCCTACAAAAGACTATCTTTCACACTGCAACATTCTCCATGACTCTACATGTGAGAGATGTTTTTTAGAAGTAGAAGATGCAAATCATGCGCTGATCGCTTGCAGAGAAAATGGAGAGGTTTGGAGGGAGATCTCCTTACACTTGAACTGGACTGACAGACCACACAACCTACAAGAGCTATGGGACAGATGCACAGAGCCGCATGAAGATATATAATTTTATTGGCATCTACACTAAGGCCATCACAGCAGTAACCCTTCAATCCTTATGGAACCACAGAAATAAGGTGATTTTCAACAGTGAAGAGAAGAGAATGACTTCACAATCAAGGCAGAAGTATCATCACTGGAACTGAGGAATTCCTAAAGGCCAATGGAGAAATTTGGATCAAGACAGTGTTAGATAATGAAGAACAGGCTGACCTTAGCAGGAAATGGGGATTTGCAATTAATAAAAAAACTAATGGCAAAGGTGAACGTTTACCATGGTTGGCAGGGACCAAAAAGAGATTGGATCAAAATCAATTTTGATGGGGTTCAAAACTAGAAAATGAAACTCTAGAGGTAGGGTTAGGTTTCCTCATCAGAGATTCCAAAGGGGAGGTGTTAGTGGCACAAAGTGAATTTTTCTATGGTTTGAATACCTTGAAGGTTGAAGCAGAAGCAGCAGCAAGGGCCATCACATTAGCAACAGAAGATATCATAATGAACTCAAAAAATGTGGATAGAAGACGATAATATCCTTGTGACGGAAGCCATCAAATGCATATCCAAAGCACCTCAAGAAATCAAGAAGCTCATAGAAGATATATCAGAGAAGTTGAAGAAGTGGGAGGAAGTGAAAATAACTCACATCAAAAGAGATGGAAATGGACCTGTACATTGGCTAGCCACTGAAGCAAGGAAAGCTAAGTTCAACATGCAATGGTCATCAATTTTACCACAAGATCTGGATCTACTCTGCAATAGAGATAGAATATGGGAACCCCCGTGAATGACTTCAATATGCTGAAGGAAGTAGAGGCTTATAGGGTGTTTGGGAGCAACTTTTTTTAAAAGGTTATTTCTATCTAAAAAATTATAATGTGTTCTCTTTCTATCTAAATTTTAAAATTAAAAAAAAGTGTTCTATCATGTTTGGCAGGGGCCAAGGAGGGGGAGGAGGAGGACGCTGTGGGCCGGAGGGGGGAAGGCGCCCGGGGTAGGGGCGAAGGAGGGGGAGGGCGCCGGAGGCAAGAGGGGGGAGGAGGAGGGCAGCAGAGAAGGGAGGGGGGGGTGCCGCGGAGGGGGGTGTCAGCGAGGGGGGCGCCGGCGCGGGGGGGTGGGGCTGTGGGCGGGCTGGGGAGGGGGGGGGGGGGCGGGGCGGGGTGGGGTGAGGGCGCAGGAGGGGGGGGGGGGCTCACAGGGCGACGGGAGGGGGGGTGAGGGCGCAGGGGGGTGGGGGCTTGCACGGTGGGGGGAGGGGGGAGCAGGGCTGGGGGGGGGGGCGGGCGCCGGGCTGGGGGGAGGCAGGGGGGGGGTGGGGGGGTTTCGGCCAGTGGGAGGGGGTGAGGGCGCAGGGGGGGGGGGGCTCGCAGGGTGGGGGCTCGCAGGGTGGGGGGGAGGGGGGGGCGCAGGGGGGTGGGGGGTGGCCAGTGGGAGTGGGGTGAGGGGCGTGGGGTGGGGGGGGCAGGGCGACGGGAGGGGGGGGTGCGCAGGGGGGGTGGGTGGCTTCTGCCCGGCGGGGGGAGGGGGGGACGCAGGGGGGGTGGGGGAGCCGCAAGGGGGGGTGGGGTGGTTGCCGGCGTGTGGGGTGGTCGCCGGCGGGGGGTGGGGGTGGCCGGCGGGGGAGGGTAGGGGAGGCCGCAGGGGGGGGATGGCCTGAGGGTACCGGCTGGGTTTGGGGGGAGGGGGGGTGGGTTGTGTGAGAGACTTTTGTGTTTTTAAAATAAAAACAAGTTGGCACTTGTTTTTTTTGAAAGAGATTTACAAGGACAAAAGTTTTCCTGAAAAAAAAAATTGCTTACCAAACATGTCTTTGTATTTGATCTCTCTTTTTTTTAAAATTTAGAGAAAAGAGAGGTAAAAAACTGTAACCAAACACCCTATTAGTATTTGTTGGAATCCTTTGTCTTTTGATGATCACAAAACACTTGTTATGGTTGCTAACAAGTTTGTAAGATTGTATGCAGAAAACATTGCATTTTGTAAAGGTAAAAAGGCCTTAAAAGAGGCTCACCTTGAGTCATGTTTGTTGGAGTCGACCTCACAAATGTGAAGGAGTCGACCCCAAGAGGTTGCAGTTTTTCAGAGTCGACCCCAGATTTCTAAAGGAGTCAACCCCCATACAAATGTTCTGCAGTGCTACAGTGCAGAGTCGACCCCGGTTATGCAGGAGTCGACCCCAGAAAAACTCAGTTTTTCAGAGTCGACCCCAGCCCTCCAAAGGAGTCGACCCCAGTTCATCTGAAGCAGTTTTCTCCAAAGGAGTCGACCCCCAGTTTGTTCTGGAGTCGACCCTGACTCTTCTGGAGTCGACCCCAGCTAAAGTGGGAGTCGACCCCGGGTTGCAGAAGTTTCTGAAAAGTGCTTTTTGAGCACCTTTTTGACCAAGACCACTTTCCACCTTCCCTCAAACGGCTACATCTTTGGAAAGGTTATAAAAATGACACCTGGGGGAAACCCTAGGCAAGGATTTTCGTGGAGAAGTGTGCCTCCTTCTAGAGTTCCATCCAAAACTTCTTCTCCAAGCATTTTCTGCCTTCTAAAGCTTCCAGCTGCTGCATCCTTGTGGAAGGCTTCCTTTTGAGGAGATCTTTGCTTCATCAGAGCTTCATCAACATCTGAAGATCATCCTCTTGAGCTTGGCATTGTGTTTGCTTGTTTAACATTATCTCTTTCAGTTCTTTTCTATTGTTGGGTGAGCTAGGCACCACATCAACTAGCTGTGTATTGGTGAGCTAGGCACGGTGCTAACTAGCGGAGTGTTGGTGAGCTGGGCACCGTTTCAACCAGCGGGTGTGATCTTCTCTTAGTGAGGGAAATCTCACCTTGTTGGTGAGGACTGGATGTAGGTAGACCAACGGGGGTCTTACCGAACCAGGATAAATCTGCGTGTCTTCGTGTGCTTGCTTCTTTCTTCCCTCTCAGTTCTCTTTGTTCTGCATTCGTTATCATTTCTGCATTAGTTTCCATTGTCCATTCAAGACAAAGTTTTAAAGCCCTATTCACCCCCCTCTAGGGCTAGTCATAGTCTAGATCCTTTCATTTGGTATCAGAGCAAGGTCACTAGTTTAAAGGGTTTCACAACCTCTAGTGTGGATTGACTATGGCTGGATTTGGAGAGCAGAGTGCTTTCACTGAAGGCAACTCTACGAATAGGCCACCTCTGTTAATGGCAATAACTATAGCTATGGAAAGCAAGGATGACTATCTTTCTGAAAGCTATGGATTATGAGCTATGGAACATTGTGGAAAAAGGTCCTTATGTTCCCAAGGAACCTGAAAAAGATTGGACTCCTGAAATCTTTAAAAAGTTGTCTATGAATGCTAAGGCAATTAATGCTCTATTTTGTGCTTTAGATGCTAATGAATTCAATCGTGTTTCTATGTGCAGCAGTGCAAAAGAGATTTGGAAAAGCTTCAAGTGACATATGAAGGAACTTCTCAAGTCAAAGAAACGAAGATAAATCTTCTTGTTCACAAGTATGAGTTGTTCAAGATGGAAGAGAAAGAGACCATAACAGAGATGTTCAAGCGGTTCACGGACATCACGAATGGGCTCAAAGCCCTTGGTAAAGAATACTCTATCCCTGAACTCAATAGGAAATTTTAAGATCTTTGCCTATGTCTTGGAATCCCAAGGTGACGGCAATTGAAGAGGCAAAAGACCTCTCACAAATTTCTTTGGATGCTCTCATAGGATCCTTAATGACCTATGAGATCAATATATCGAGGGACATAGATGACTAGAAGAAAAAGAGTCTTGCCCTCAAAGCTACTAACGTGTTAAATGAGTGTGTCAATGAGGATAGCAATGAAGAGATCGATGATGAAGAGATTGCCTTAATGACGAGGCAATTCAAGAAGTTTCTGAACAAACGTCGATCCAACTTCCAACCAAGAAACAGAAGATTTCAGAAGAAGAATCAAGCTAAAGGGGAAACTTCCAAGAGCGAGGAAGTCACTTGCTTTGAGTGCAGAAAGCCGGGACATATCCGGCCTGAATGTCCCGAACTCAAGAAGAAGAAGGCATACACCAAGGGAAACGGCAAGACATTAAAGAAGAAGGCTCTTGCTGCTTGGAGTGATGAAGACACCTCCACAGGAGAAGAAAGTGAAGAGGAAAAAACCAACCTTTGTCTCATGGCCAAATCCGACCATGAGGAGGTAAATTCTGAAACTTTTACATTAGAAGAACTTCATGAAGCGTTTAATGATTATATGAAAAATTTATTGAATGCAAACTTGAGAATAGATGCTTAAAGAAAAGTATTGATTTAATGACTCATGAGTTAAGTGCATCTCGTCTACATGAATGTGAAAATGTTGATATAGTAAATGAGAATACATTGCTTAAGAAAAAGATTGAAACATTGGAAGAACAAATTCCTAGCTAAAAAATGATTGTTCTAACCTTCAAAAAGAAGTAGATAGACAAAAAATGCCTTGTCTACATTCGTGCGTGGTCGTGATAATCTAGATGCTATTCTTGGTAGCGCAAAAGGCGTGTTTAGAAAAGAAGGAATTGGTTTTATCCCTCAAAAATCAAAGCATAAGACTACAACTTCTTTTGTTGGGGCTAAGTTATCTAGTACTCCTTTGCTACATGCAACTATTGTGGCAAGAAGGGGCATAAAATTCAAAGTTGTTGGTTCCGAAAGAACATCCACAAGATCAAAACAATGTGGGTGCCAAAGGAAACAACCAAAAGCTGGACTAACGTGGATGGACCCAAGCAAATTTGGGTACCAAAAAATCAAGTGTAAATCTCTTGTTTTGCAGGGCCAAAGGTTCGATGAATAAAGAGTGGTACTTGGATAGTGGTTGCTCTCGGCACATGACGGGAGATAAATCTCATTTTCCAGTCTTGAAAAGAAAAGCGGTGGAAGCGTGACGTTTGGAGACAATAGCAAAGGAAAAGTAATAGGTATGGTAACATTGGTAAAACTCCTCTACTAGCATTGAGCATGTGTTATTTGTAGATGGATTAAAACATAACTTGCTTAGTATTAGTCAATTGTGTGATAAAGGTTATAAAGTAATCTTTGATGCATCTCATTGCATGTTAACCGATAATGTTTCAAATGAAATCAAGTTTGTCGGTAATCGAAATGGAAATGTTTATACCGTTAATTTGGATGATTTGAATGAGAAGGAGATTTGCTTTGTAGCAAATAACTCCAACCCATGGATGTGGCACCGAAGATTGGGCCATGCTAGCTTTGGAATCATTTCCAAATTGTCTAGACGTGAGCTTGTGGTTGGTTTGCCTAAAATGAATTTTGATTCAAATGGAGTTTGTGATGTTTGTGCCAAGGGTAAGCAAACTCGAACTTCATTTAAACCCAAGAACATAGTTTCTACCTCTCGGCCTTTGCAACTATTGCATTTGGATTTGTTTGGCCCGACAAGAACTGCTAGTTTAGGAGGCAAGCGCTATGGTTTTGTAATAGTCGATGATTTCTCTCGGTTTACATGGGTTTTGTACTTAGCTCATAAAAGTGATGCATTAACTGAATTCATAAAGTTCTGTAAAAAGGTTCAAAATGATAAGGGTTATGTGATTAATGCAATCCGTAGTGATCATGGTAAGGAATTTGAAAATCTGCTATTCAATTCATTTTGTGATGATAATGGGTTCAGTCATAATTCTCTGCTCCGAGAACTCCTCAGCAAAATGGTGTGGCTGAAAGGAAAAATCGGACTTTGATTGATATGGCCCGAACTATGCTTTGTGAATCTGTTTTACCTAGATACTTTTGGGCTGAAGCTATTAATACTTCATGCTATATCACTAACCGTTGTTTGATTAGACCTTTGTTGCATAAGACTCCATATGAACTCTACAAAGGCAGAAAACCGAATATCTCTTATTTCAAGCCATTTGGGTGCAAGTGCTTCATCTTGGTAAATGGCAAAGAAGATATAGGTAAGTTTGATCATAAGCGATGAAGGTATATTTGTTGGTTATTCATCTCACTCTAAAGCTTTTCGTGTTTTTAATAAGAAAACATTGGTTGTTGAAGAATCTATTCATGTAATCTTTGATGAGACTAACCAAAATGCTAGAAAAAGAGATGATGATGATGATGATGCAGAAATCTTGAAGGATCAAGAATTAATCATTCATGAATTAGATATCACGGAGTCTAGTGAAGAAGCAATGGATGATCCTACCCAACTTGTTGGTGGTGAAAAAGAAAAGGAAGATCCTCCACTTGAAGATCTGCGAGTGTCCTCACCAAGTGATGAACTACCTCGAGCGTGGAAGATCATGTCAAGTCATCGAATCGGTAATGTGATAGGTGATCCGTCATCCGGTATGCGAACTCGAAAATCTCAATATCAATGTGATTATATTGCTTTCATTTCTCAATTTGAACCAAAGAATGTTGATGAAGCCCTTCTTGATGAACATTGGTCTATTGCTATGCTTGAGGAACTAAACCAGTTTGAGAGGAACAAAGTGTGGACTTTGTCTCCTCGTCCGAATGACCATCCCGTGATGGAACCAAGTGGGTTTTTCGAAACAAACTTGATGAATCCGGTGTGGTAACTCGGAACAAAGCACGTTTAGTTGCCCAAGGATACTCTCAAGAAGAAGGGATAGATTATGATGAGACCTTTGCACCGGTTGCTAGACTTGAAGCCATTAGGATTCTATTAGCATTCGCATGTTCCAGAAATTTTAAATTATTTCAAATGGATGTTAAAAGTGCGTTTCTTAATGGTTTCATTAAAGAGAAAGTCTATGTAGAGCAACCTCCTGGTTTGAGGATCCAAAATTCCCAAACCATGTCTTTTGTCTTCATAAAGCTCTATATGGTCTTAAGCAAGCACCGCGTGCATGGTATGAGAGATTGAGTCAATTTCTTATTGAACATGATTTTAAGCATGGTTTTGTTGACTCAACTCTATTTATAAGTGTGTTGGTTCAGATATTTTGCTTGTTCAGATTTATGTGGATGATATCGTGTTCGGTTCCACTAAAGAAAAGTTGTGCAAAGTTTTCTGAGTTGATGCAGGGGGAGTTCGAGATGAGCATGATGGGTGAGCTCAACTTCTTTCTCGGACTTCAGATCAAACAAAGTCATGATGGCATCTTGTAAGTCAATCAAAGTACACAAAGGAATTGCTAAAGAAATATGGATTCAACAACACCAAGCCTCTTCCAACGCCTATGTCTACAACTACAAAATTGGATAATGATGAGCTTGGTAAGCCTGTTGATTCTAAGCTTTATCGAGGTATGATCGGATCTCTACTTTATTTAACTGCAAGTAGGCCCGACATATTATTTAGTGTTTGCATGTGTGCGAGATTTCAAAGCTCGCCTAAACAATTGCACTTAATTGCCGTTAAGCGAATCTTTCGATATCTTGCTTCATCGGTTGATTTTGGTTTGTGGTATCCCAAAGGATGTTCTTTCGACTTGGTTGGTTACACCGATGCGGACTATGCTGGGTGTAAGGTTGATCGGAAGAGCACAAGCGGAACATGTCATTTCTTGGGAGGTTGCCTCATTTCGTGGTCCTCCAAGAAACAAAATTCTGTTGCTCTCTCGACGGCCGAAGCCGAGTATATAGCAGTCGGGAGTTGTTGCACACAAGCATTGTGGATAAAACACCAAGTAGAAGACTATGGGATTTGTTTGTCTAAAATTCCGTTGCTTTGCGATAATACAAGTGCCATAAATTTATCGAAAAATCCGGTTCAACATTCTCGCACTAAGCACATTGAAGTACGTCATCATTTCATTAGAGATCATGTTTCTAGGGGTGATATTGAATTGAACTTTGTTGACACCACACACCAATTAGCTGATATTTTTACTAAACCGTTGTGTGAAGACCGTTTACTTCATTGCGCCGTGAATTAGGAATGTGTTCATCTTCTTCATAAACAAACATATTAACTCATTCCATCCTCTCTTTGACGATGACAAAAAGGGGGAGAACTTGTGTGTTTTGATGTTAGTTACGAGGTTGCATTAGAACTTTACTCTCTTTTGATGTGAATGTTTTTAAGGGTGCTCATAGTAAGGGGGAGCTATTTCTTTTTTATGATTGGGAGTGTGAAAAGTGTAATCTTCTGAAATATGAATGGAAAACCATGACTATCCTTGAGAAATTGAATGAATTGATGCTTCAATTTATATGCCTTAATGTGTTAAGAATTTTGTGTGAAGTTGTGCTTTGACTTATGTGCCTTATATGTTTTGGTATCATTGATAAGTTAGACATAATGATTATTTTGTGTAGGTGTTTTGTCATCATCAAAAAGGGGGAGATGTTGGAACCCTTTGTCTTTTGATGATCACAAAACACTTGTTATGGTTGCTAATAAGTTTGTAAGATTGTATGCAGAAAACATTGCATTTTGTAAGGTAAAAAGGCCTTAAAAGAGGCTCACCTTGAGTCATGTTTGTTGGAGTCGACCTCACAAATGTGAAGGAGTCGACCCCAAGAGGTTGCAGTTTTTCAGAGTCGACCCCAGATTTCTAAAGGAGTCAACCCCCATACAAATGTTCTGCAGTGCTACAGTGCAGAGTCGACCCCGGTTATGCAGGAGTCGACCCCAGAAAAACTCAGCTTTTCAGAGTCGACCCCAGCCCTCCAAAGGAGTCGACCCCAGAAAAACTCAGCTTTTCAGAGTCGACCCCAGCCCTCCAAAGGAGTCGACCCCAGAAAAACTCAGCTTTTCAGAGTCGACCCCAGCCCTCCAAAGGAGTCGACCCTGACTCTTCTGGAGTCGACCCCAGCTAAAGTGGGAGTCGACCCCGGGTTGCAGAAGTTTCTGAAAAGTGCTTTTTGAGCACCTTTTTGACCAAGACCACTTTCCACCTTCCCTCAAACGGCTACATCTTTGGAAAGGTTATAAAAAGGACACCTGGGGGAAACCCTAGGCAAGGATTTTCGTGGAGAAGTGTGCCTCCTTCTAGAGTTCATCCAAAACTTCTTCTCCAAGCATTTTCTGCCATCTAAAGCTTCCATCTGCTGCATCCTTGTGGAAGGCTTCTTTTGAGGAGATCTTTGCTTCATCAGAGCTTCATCAACATCTGAAGATCATCCTCTTGAGCTTGGCATTGTGTTTGCTTGTTTAACATTATCTCTTTCAGTTCTTTTCTATTGTTGGGTGAGCTAGGCACCACATCAACTAGCTGTGTATTGGTGAGCTAGGCACCGTGCTAACTAGCGGAGTGTTGGTGAGCTGAGCACCGTTTCAACCAGCTGTGTCTCTTCTCTTAGTGAGGGAAATCTCACCTTGTTGGTGAGGACTGGATGTAGGTAGACCAACGGGGGTCTTACCGAACCAGGATAAATCTGCGTGTCTTCGTGTGCTTGCTTCTTTCTTCCCTCTCAGTTCTCTTTGTTCTGCATTCGTTATCATTTCTGCATTAGTTTTCATTGTCCATTCAAGACAAAGTTTTAAAGCCCTATTCACCCCCCTCTAGGACTAGTCATAGTCTAGATCCTTTCAGTATTAATTATGCTTACTGGTACTTTTATTTTGTTTGCTAGTCTGGACTGAGTATGTGAACTTTCTTGTAAGCCATTTTAGTATTAATACAAGTTCTTAAATCTTAACTTACCAAAAAAATAAATCCCTGTCTAGACTCCCGCATCAAGACAACTGGGGGAGTCGATTCTTTCAAATAGAAGATTGTGTTAAAACATTAGAATATGAAATTAGGTATTAAAAGACCGATTTATTATAAGCGATTATGGTAGGATCAATTACAGAAAATCGATTATTCTATGTATATATATAGGCAATATGTTGATGTGGCTATTGATAGTCAAACAGTATTATTTACGAATTTAAAATCTTACATTATTAGTGTGTGTGTGTTGTTCCTGGCTTGGGGCTTGGGAGAGTGGATACTACCTCAGGAAGGGAGTATGTTCCCACTCCCATGAGCCCCTAATTAAACCTGGACAAGAAACTTCTACAAACATACGATCCACTAATATATACGAAAGAAATGTCTCCGTTGAGTACTGCAGAGGCCAAATCAGTGGAGAAACCGGCAACTCTTGTTTCGACTTGCCAACCAGAGTGCTGTCATCTTGCTGATGTACGAGAGTGATATGATCGTATGCTCATACGAAGAACGTGCAAGGTTGGTAGAAATCGTCCATCATGTCATATTCTACATTTTAATTTGAACCCCCTCCCCACCCCAACTATGCGCGTAAATTGAATTATTATTAACTGTCCATCACCTCATCATGATAAAATTTGTACGCATATCCTTACGAAAAATGTACATCAAATATTACTCTTTCATTTTAATTGATCTAATCTTTAGACATCAAAAGAATGGTCTTTTATATTTTTACGGATATATGTGATTGATATCTCTTACGAGACTTCAGTCCGATCACAGGAGACAGAGTCGTATCGGACACGTTAATAAATTAATAGGGCTGAACGACGAGAACCGTCACTTGCACCATGTGTAAGATCTTGTACACATCAGCTGTACAGACCCTCTCTCTCACTCTATATGTCTTTCTCTCTCCAATCTGAATGCGTACATGGCATATATATTGTGGTGGCCAAATCTGGCCGCCTATACCCATAATGGCCCACTACGGCCCTTGAGCGTCGTGTCAGCTGACGTGGCCCCATCTCAACGGGTCACGCTCATCCCAAGACGGTGTGATGATCTCAAGGATACCGCTAGCCTGATCGGACACTGTCAAGCCCCATGGCGGTATGCCCCCGAGCGGTCGTCAGTCCCTCCGCGACCGAACACCCGCGGAAAGGTTTCGAACAGGAACGGTAACCTTACTGCGCAGGACGACCCTCAACATCACCAACAGCGTTCTTGACCTCCATGTAGGTCACTTGCTCGAAGGCGTATTTACAGGTTTCCGAGCAGACTCCTGGCATACGGAACGGTTGTAACCGTCCCAGCCACGTTCTCCACCATCAAAGGGCGTGAACTGCCTGGCAGCCTAACGGGCACCATAGTCATAACTCCTCCCGTTATGTGCGTGCGTCAAGGCGCCTCCTCAGGCACGATCTGCCGAACGTTACGCACATTGGCCTCAACACCGACGCTTATAAAAGCACAGGTACAGTACCATGCAAAGGTACGTTCTCTCCCCCACGCGAACACATTCTCGCACTCCGAAACCCCCTGCCTTTTAAGCTCTCCACTGACTTAGGCATCGGAGGGTTTCCCCGGTCTTCACCGGGCCCACTGATCCCCTTCTGGTTTTGCAGGCGTTCGTCCTCACCAGCGATCGTCTTCCCTCTTTAGTGGAGGCCCGTTTGGCTCAGGCCCAAACAGGATCATACCACCACATTTGGCGCCGTCTGTGGGAACGACGCTGCCATGGCTCGAGGACGATCTTCATACCAGAATGTAGGAAGCAGGGCGACGAGGTCCCGTCAGTCACGAGGGGACTCTCGCCGCCGATCCCCCCTGGCGACGTCGCCATCGCCTCCGTCGACGCTAATCACGACGTCCCAGCACCGCCGGCTGCCGCACCTGCAACTGCCCTCGAAGTAGCGGAGCTTCGGGGGCAAATGCAGCAGTTGACGGGCGTCTGCCTCGCCCTGCAGGCCCAGTTGGCGGGAGCAGCGGCTCCGGCGGCTTCCCTGCCGCGCGAGCGGCAGGCGGAATCGTCGCATCGCCGCTCCCGCGTCCCCCCGGGGCCTCAGGAGCAGCAGGTGGAGTCGCCGCGCCGGTCTCACCGGGCCCCGTCAGAGGAGCGGGCACCAGAGCGCCGCGGGCGCTCGCCCCGACGCTCTATCATCTCCCCCCGTCCGCCGCGATCAGTCGTGGGAGGCAACTCCCACGCCTCTGGACAAGGGGGTCCTGCCAACTCCGAGCAGGAGCTCGCCAGGCGCCTAAGGCGTGTGGTCGACCTCGAGCGCCGCATGGACGCGATGGTTCAGCGTGCGGAGGGCTAGGCTCCAGCGGAGGACGACTTGGACTTCCGCTCTCCTTTCAGCAGGGAGATCCTGGAGGCCCAGGTCTCCTCCAAGCTCCCTCTGCCCACCATCGCGCCCTACGACGGCACAACCGACCCGGCCGACCACATCCACGGCTTTGAGTCGCACATGGTGTTCCACGGAGCATCGGACGCGGCCAAGTGCAGGGCTTTCCCTGCAACGCTCAAGGAAACCGCCAGGGCTTGGTTTGAAACCCTCCCTGCGGGCTCCATCACCTCCTTCCGCCAGCTGAAGAAGTCCTTCAGGGACAACTTCCTTGGTGGGAGATCTCAACCGCAAACAGCGGCTTCTCTTCTGGCTGTTCGCCAGAAGAAAAGCGAGGCACTCTGGGACTTCGTCAAGAGGTTCAGAACAGAGGCGCTTCGCATTTCGCGCCTGGACGTCCCTCTGGCAACCAGTGCCCTCATCCAGGGCACTCGCGACGGTTTCCTGCAGAGGACCCTCGGCGTCCAGCAGCCCACTACCCTTGCCGAACTACTCTCCATCACACAGCGCCATGCAGCTTGCGAGGAGAGCCTGGCGGCGAGTAGGGCCGAGCAGGGGGAGCAGTCGGACAAGAAGCGGCCTTCCGACAACGGGTCCGACCGAGATCGGAAGAAGGGACGGCGCAATGGCGATTCTCCGCGCCGTCCACGCCCCTTCACCAACTACACCCCCCTCACCGTGGCACCCGAACAGATCCTGGCAGAGATCAGGAATGAAGCATTTGTTCGGTGGCCACAAAGGATGCGCTCCGATCCCCGGAAGCGTGATCAAAATAAATACTGTCGCTTTCATCGCGACCATGGCCACGACACCTCCGAGTGCCGCCAGCTTAAGGACGAAATTGAAGACCTTATCAAGCGCGGCTATCTTGGACGGTTCGTGCGCCGGAACGAAGAGTGCCCCCGACGCCGAGACCGCACTCCCGAGCAGCCGATCAACAACGAGCCCAATGGGCAGGAGATCAACGTGATCGTGGGAGGCTTCGGCGCGGGCGGAGAAAGCACTCGAAGCCGACGCGACTACGCAAGGCGAGTGCATGTCGTAGACAGGCCTTCGGCTGTTCGGTCGGCCCCATATCCTGCCAGTCCTGCACGCGCACCGCCCGAGGAGGCCATAACCTTCTCGGACGAAGATCTTGTAGGGGTTACGACCCCACACACTGATGCGCTGGTCATTTCGACCACCATCAACCATTGTAATGTGCGCCGGATTCTGGTAGATAATGGAAGCGCCCCCGATGTCTTGGCTTACGACTGCTTTGTCCTCATGGGCTTGCGAGCCGATCAACTCACCCCTGTAAATTCGCCACTGTTCGGCTTTTCGGGAGTTTCGGTCCAGCCCATGGGAAGGGTTCGCCTTCCGATCACCTTGGGAACGGCACCAAAGGCTGTAACCAAAATTGTCGACTTCTTGGTCGTCAACAACATGCCTGGATACAATGCTATCCTAGGCAGAGGTCTGATCGGACGCATCAAAGCAGTACCTTCGTCGCTCCATCAGAAGATGAAGTTCCCTACTCCAAGCGGGGTGGGCGAAGTGCTCGGGTGTCAGCGCGAGTCTCGCCGTTGCTATGTCCTTTCTTTAAGAGACAAACAACCACTCGCTGATCCAGCTCCTCTGCCTTCCGATCAGCCTTCAACCAGCCGAGGGACGCCTGCTGAAGACTTAATCCCCATTCAAGTGGACGACGACCCCGAACACGTCTTGTACATTGGCGCCTTGCTGACAGAGGCCGAGCAGCAACGCTACACAGCTTTCCTGCTGGCCAATTTGGACGTGTTCGCTTGGTCCGATGATGAGCTTCCGGGCATTCCCCCGGAAGTCATGGTGCACCGCCTTCGGCTAGATCCACGGATCCCACCAGTACAGCAAAGAAGGCGACCTGTGAACCGAGAGCGGCAGACCGTGATTCAGGATCACGTGATCAAAGGCCGAACTGTTGGGCTCCTCCGAGAAGCCCAATATCCAAGATGGATCTCTAATGTGGTCCTCGTGCGCAAGGCCAATGGCAAATGGCGTGTGTGCGTAGACTACAAAGATCTTAATAAGGCAACGCCCAAGGATAACTTCCCTCTGCCGCGCATTGACCAATTGGTGGACGCTACTTCCGGACACGAGCTTCTCAGCTTTTTGGATGCTTACTCTGGTTACCACCAGATCAGCATGCACCCCCCGGATCAAGACGCCACGACATTCGTTACAGACCTAGGCTTATACTGTTTCACCAGGATGCCCTTTGGTCTGAAGAATGCAGGCGCGACCTACCAACGACTGGTCAACAAGATGTTCGAGCAGCAGATCGGGCGCAACATGGAGGTTTACGTTGATGACATGTTAGTCAAGACTCTTCCGAGTACTGATCACATTTCCGACCTCCAGGAAACTTTCGCAACTTGCGAAGGTATAATATGAAGCTCAATCCTGCCAAGTGCGCGTTTGTGTTCGGTCGGGCAAGTTCCTCGGGTTCCTCGTATCAAACAGGGAATAGAGGCGAACCCGGAAAAAATCCAAGCAGTACTTGAGATGAGCAGTCCAAAGACAGTGCGCGATGTCCAGCGCCTGACGAGGCGGCTCGCGGCACTGAATCGGTTCATGTCCCGAGCAGCAGAAAGAAGTTTTAACTTCTTCAAGTTGCTCCGAGGCCCTAAAAGCTCCTCGAAGCAAGGGGGCATGTACGGTGGACTGGCGAATGCGAAGCCGCCTTCACCGAGCTGAAGGCATATTTGGCAGCTCCTCCTGTTCTCTCAAAGCCTGTGCTCGGAGAACCTCTGTTCGTGTACCTCTCGGTCACCGAACACTCTATCAGTGCGGTCTTGATCAGAGAAGTAGGAGCGGCGCAGCATCCTGTATACTACATCAGCAGGGTCCTCCAAGAAGCTGAAAGGAGGTACCCCAGGGCAGAAAAACTCGCCCTTGCTCTCGTCACAGCTGCTCGGAAGCTTAGGCCCTATTTTCAGGCCCATTCCGTTACAGTTCTAACCGATCAACCGCTGAAATCCATTCTTCAGCGGCCGGAGGCTTCCGGTAGATTGGTTAAATGGGCGATAGAGCTTGGTGAGTTCGACATCAGCTTCCGACCGAGGACGGCGATCAAAGCGCAGGCGTTGGCGGACTTCGTGGCGAATGTACCCTTCCGGCCGAGCAGGATCCTCCGTTGGCAGACGAGCCCCCATGGGAGCTTTATGTTGACGGATCCTCATGTGTCACCGGAAGCGGGGCAGGTTTGGTCCTCACCTCCCCAGAGGGGTTAGAATTCCAATACGCCCTCCGTTTCTGCTTTCCAGCCTCCAACAACGTCGCCGAGTACGAAGCTTTGCTGTCCGGTATCCGCATGGCTAGGCACCTCGGGGCCATTCGGCTTAGAGTCTTTAGTGACTCCCAGTTGGTCGCCAGCCAGGTGAGCGGACAGTTCGGAGCAAGGGAACCTCGCATGGCTCAATACCTCCAACCGGTCAAGAGCCAGACAGAGGGCCTCGTATACTTCGAGGTTATACATGTTCCACGAGAGCAGAACGCGCGAGCTGATGCACTGGCCAAATTGGCGTCTTCAGGTGACATCACCCCTTCTCGCTCTGTCTTCATTGAAGAGCTCGCTTTGCCGAGCACGGAGGTTGACGTAGCCGCCATAGAAACAAGTCCACCAACCCCGAGTTGGGTGGACCCTCTCTTGGCGTATCTTCTCCGAGGTGAACTTCCGCCCGAACAGGACGAAGCTCGGAAAGTCAAGATGCGCTCTCAGCATTTCACCCTCGTAGAAGGCAAGCTGTACCGACGGTCCCTTGCAAGACCTCTTCTGCGTTGCCTCAACCCTGAGGAGGCCCTTGCGGCCACAGAGGAAGTTCACGAGGGGCTGTGCGGAAGCCATCTGGGGGGCAGAACACTAGCACGCAGCATCATCCGAGCAGGATTCTGGTGGCCTTCTCTTCAGAAGGATTGCATGACCTTCGTCAGAAATGTCCAGAATGCCAAAAGTTCGGAGCGCTCATCAAGCAGCCAGCCGAACAGCTTCACAGTCTGTTCGAGCCGCGCCCCTTCGCCAGATGGGGCATTGACATCTTGGGCCCCTTTCCAGAGGCCCAAGGGCGGAAGAATTTCTCTTCGTGGCCATCGACTACTTCACCAAGTGGATAGAGGCCGAACCTGTTGCCACAATCACCGAACAAGCCGCATGGAAGTTCGTATGGAAGAACCTTCTCTGTAGGTTTGGCATCCCAAGGGTGATTACGTCTGACAACGGGAAGCAGTTTGACAGCACCTTCTTCAAGCAAAAGTGCGCCGAGCTCGGAATCTACAACCACTTCACCTCCGTGGCTCATCCCCAAGCTAACAGTTTGGTCGAAAACGCCAACCGAACATTGCTGCACGGGATCCGAACAAGAGTGGAGGCCGCAGGTGGATCATGGATCGATGAGCTCCCAAACGTCCTATGGTGTCACCGGACAACTGCTCGGGTAGCCACAGGGGAAACACCTTTTCACCTGGCCTACGGCTCGGAAGCAGTTGTACCTCTGGAAGTAGCCCTTCCAACCATCCGAACAACCCACTTCGATGAAGCCGCCAATAACCGTGCTCTTCGGGAAAACTTGGACATGCTGGGCGAACGACAGAGCGACGCCAGCATTCGCCTCGTTTTTTATCAGCAACGACTCGCACAATATTATAATGCGCGAGTTCGGGAAAGGCGGTTCAATGTGGGAGATTTGGTTCTGCGCCGCTGTTCGGCTTCGGATCCCCGAAGAGCAGTAGGCAAGCTTGCCATCAAATGGGAAGGACCTTATCAGGTCACCCATGTCCTTGGGAAAGGCTCATATAAGCTAACTACTCCTAGTGGCGAAGCCATTCCCAGGACTTGGCATGTTTCTAACCTTAAGGCTTATCATGTATAAGAGCCTCTTTTTAGCATCCCACCTCTCTTCTCCCAACTCCTGACGCCATACAAGCATTTAGCATACATACCTGATCGGAATCCCCTTTACGGTTCCTCACGGTCTGCGTTATACATGCAATGCTTACGGCGCCTAGCGGATTTCGATCCGAGCAGGAACAAGCATAAAAGGAAGAAGATAGAGAAAGTGAAGCTACAGAATAATCTCATGAGCAAAGATTTCATTCACAAAAAGTGGTTTGTTTACAAACTGCCCTTTTCTCGCCACAGTTACAAAGGAGAGCATAAGAAGGACGTGGAGCAGAAGAAAGCTAAGGAGCCTGTTCGGAAGGGCCGGCACCTTCGTCCGAAGAAAGCATCCGCCCAGATTGGAATTGTGTGAAACGCACATCATCCAAGCGGGCATCCTTGGTGCGGCGTCGGCACTCCCGAACAGCGGCCTCGAAGGCTTCTCGGGCGCGCTCGACCCAAGACAAGCGCTCTCCGAAGTCCTTCCCAGCATTAAGACCCACTCTATAGCAGCGGGCTCCATACTGCTCCAAGTCCTCTTTATATTCCGGCCCGGCTTTGTACTCAGCAACCGCGCGGGCCCCAGCATCTACTACTACCTTGGCTAGGGCGTCTTTTTCGGCCCGCGCCAAGGTAGCTTCTAGCTTCGAAGCTTGGAGGGCGGCTTTGAGGTCCTTGACCTCCTCCTCCAGCACTGCTTCGCGAGCCTTATGCCTCGCGGAGAGATCTTCGCAGAAAGCTGTCTGCGCCTCCTGCAGGTATTTCTGCCTCTGGCCCCGAACAGCCAGAACCTTCAGAATGCCCAATGACTTGGACATTCCATCCATGAGCGCTTCGACATCAACGTCGCTCAGGTCATCTCCCTCCTGGACCTCTGGGAGGTATCCCTCTCCTGACCTCTCTGGGGTCTGCTCGGAGGGAAGGTCCAGGTACCTCGCCAGCCGCTCAAGGCGAGAAGCAGTGGGACTCGCGGGCAGATCCCTTGGTGTGTTCTCCACGCGACGAAGGGTCGCCTCCAGATCCGCCACCGAAGGCTCTGCGGGAAGCTTCTTCTGCAACGCCTCGCTAAGAGGTCTTCGGTCGTCTTCAGACCCTTCAGCCCGAGCAGCACCCGCAACCTCCCCAGAGGGGGGCAGGATTCCCCCGGTGGAAGCGGCAACCTCTTCGGACGCCCTCGTCGTCGTGGCCGCCTTTTCAGTGGCCTCTGCTGCAGGAACCACTTCTTGTTCCGTAGAGAGAATTGTGGTTGGCGCCGTCGCCACCACGCCGCCCGAGATCACCCCAGCAGGGGCAGAAACTTCCGTGGCACCAGCGTCCTCCTCCTGCCGAACAGGAGACGCCACACCTTCTCTACTCCTCCTGGAAGAGGCCCCCGCAGTGTTGCTGGTAGCACCATGCTCGGCACCACCGGCGTGGGAAGCATTAGAGGGCTCCCTATCCCTCGAGCAGGTGGAGCCCCTGGCCTCTTCCATGGCAGGGCTTCCGGACCCGTCGCTCATGACGACGAGCCCCAGCTCGGTCGCCATCCCCTGCGCGACCTCTGGGCGCTCTGTGGAGGCCACTCGTGGCACCCCTTCATCGGCCGATTGCACGGCCCTACTTTTTCTGCGCACTAACAACTGCGCCCTTTCCTCTTCCTCTTCGGTCCCCTCCTCGTCGCGTGGAGGAGTGGCCTGGACCGCCTTCTGCTTCTTCCGAACACGGAGTTGTTCTGCCTCCTCCGCGCTCTCGTCAACCAGAACGGGCCTCTTCTTCGCGGAAGGCCGGCTCGCCCGGTCATCCTTCTCCGGAGAAGCCCGAGCTCCAGCCGAAACCACCTCCCTGGTGGCCTTCTTCTTCAGACGAATTTTTCCAGGCCCCTTTTCAGGAGCCTGGGCCTTGGCTGTGCGCCCCCCAGTTGGCGAGGGAGCAACCAGCGCCGTTTTACCGCAGCGCCAATCTTCACTGCGGAAGGAACCCGGGCAACGGCGGCAGCGTCATCGTCTTCGAACACCCTGTGCGCTAGCACAGGGATCTGTTCGGCAAACTCGTCATTCGCCTCTTGATCCCTTCCGGCCTCCAGCTCTGCGGCCGCTGCGCACAAAGAAGACAAGAAGAAGGAAGGTTAGTAGGGGGTCACCAAACCTAAGAGTAAAACAGCCAAGAGGTTATGTACTTACTCCACGGTTTGCTGAGCCCGTACTTAACGAGCATGAACTCGGTCACATATCCTTCTCCGTTCCGAACGCCTGCTCGGAGAAGCTTGTCCGACGCCTTTGCCTCGTCCTGGATCAGATGCGGAAAGCTGTCCTTCCGCGCAGAACGCATAACAGTGGGGAATCCCCACTCAGCACCACCCCGGTGGCGCACGAAGAACAGCCTTTCCATCCAACCCTTGTTTTTGGAGTACTTGTTGGACAGGCCAATGTGCATCCGGTCTGTTCGGTGCTTGGCGTAGTAAATGTCTGCTCCCGACGCCCGCGAAGCAGACAGCTTGAAGTGTGCTCGGAAGACGTCCGCCGAGCCCCGGATCCCTTTCAATTTGCAGACAACACCGAAGATACATATGTATCTCCAGGTGTTGGGCGTCAGTTGTATCGGCGAAACGCCCCAAGTATTCAGGAGCGCCTTCGCCACCTCCGGCAACGGCAGCCGGAAGCCTGCCTCCAGGTGATCAACGAAGAGGATCAGGCAGCCTGGTTTGTTCACCAGGATAGAGTCGCTCTCCTTGGCGTCGATGATCTCGTACTCCTCCCCGATCCTGAAACGCTCCCGGAGCCCGCTGTAGTGACGGCATCGTGCTCCACTGGATGCCGCGACGGTCACCCCGCTCGCTCCGGCGACGGTCTTCCCTTTGCTTGCCATTGCTGGAAGGATCGTAAGAGGCGACGACGGCACAAAGGGGCGAAGGAGAAGGTGGAAACAGGAGAAGCCAAGAAAGCACGAAAGCTAAAGGCTGGAAGGTTTCGGGGAGGCGTAGCTCCCGCCCTCGTCTCTTCCCCTCCTTATAAGGAAAGAGGAGGGAACCGCTCCTTCCCGCTTTTTGAATGTGCCCCTTCGGTACAGCGTTGGCGACCGTCCGAACGCGACGGCAGCACCTCAAGCATGGCGCGGCTTCGTGCCCATCATGATGGGTTAACCGCCTGCCCGGGCTTCAAGCGACGGCATCACACAACGGGCCATCGCATTAAATGCGGAAGTGACGCCCTCGAAATGCTCGTCTCACCGAGCCACTCGAGAGCGTGGGGGGCAAGTGTGGTGGCCAAATCTGGCCGCCTATACCCATAATGGCCCACTACGGCCCTTGAGCATCGTGTCAGCTGACGTGGCCCCATCTCAACGGGTCACGCTCATCCCAAGACGGTGTGATGATCTCAAGGATACCGCTAGCCTGATCGGACGCTGTCAAGCCCCATGGCGGTATGCCCCCGAGTGGGTCGTCAGTCCCTCCGCGACCGAACACCCGCGGAAAGGTTCCGAATAGGAACGGTAACCTTACTGCGCAGGACGACCCTCAACATCACCAAACAGCGTTCTTGACCTCCATGTAGGTCACTTGCTCGGAAGGCGTATTTACAGGGTTCCGAGCAGACTCCCTGGCATACGGAACGGTTGTAACCGTCCCAGGCCACGTTCTCCACCATCAAAGGGCGTGAACTGCCTGGCAGCCTAACGGGCACCAGAGTCATAACTCCTCCCGTTATGTGCGTGCGTCAAGGCGCCTCCTCAGGCACGATCTGCCGAACGTTACGCACATTGGCCTCAACACCGACGCTTATAAAAGCACAGGTACAGTACCATGCAAAGGTACGTTCTCTCCCCCACGCGAACACATTCTCGCACTCCGAAACCCCCTGCCTTTTAAGCTCTCCACTGACTTAGGCATCGGAGGGTTTCCCCGGTCTTCACCGGCCCCTGATCCCCTTCTGGTTTTGCAGCGTTCGTCCTCACCAGCGATCGTCTTCCCTCTTAGTGGAGGCCCGTTTGGCTCAGGCCCAAACAGGATCAAACACCACATTTGGCGCCGTCTGTGGAACGACGCTGCCATGGCTCGAGGACGATCTTCATACCAGAATGTAGAAGCAGGGCGACGAGGTCCCGTCAGTCACGAGGGGACTCTCGCCGCCGATCCCCCCTGGCGACGTCGCCATCGCCTCCGTCGACTGCTATCACGACGTCCCAGCACCGCCGGCTGCCGCACCTGCAACTGCCCTCGAAGTAGCGGAGCTTCGGGGGCAAATGCAGCAGTTGACGGGCGTCTGCCTCGCCCTGCAGGCCCAGTTGGCGGGAGCAGCGGCTCCGGCGGCTTCCCTGCCGCGCGAGCGGCAGCGGAATCGTCGCATCGCGCTTCCCTGCGTCCCCCCGGGGCCTCAGAGCAGCAGGTGGAGTCGCCGCGCCGGTCTCACCGGGCCCCGTCGAAGGAGCGGGCACCAGAGCGCCGCGGGCGCTCGCCCCGACGCTCTATATCATCTCCCCCCGTCCGCCGCGATCAGTCGTGGGAGGCAACTCCCACGCCTCTGGACAGGGGGTCCTGCCAACTCCGAGCAGGAGCTCGCCAGGCGCCTAAGGCGTGTGGTCGACCTCGAGCGCCGCATGGACGCGATGGTTCACGTGCGGAGGGCTAGGCTCCAGCGAGGACGACTTGGACTTCCGCTCTCCTTTCAGCAGGGAGATCCTGGAGGCCCAGGTCTCCTCCAAGCTCCCTCTGCCCACCATCGCGCCTACGACGGCACAACCGACCCGGCCGACCACATCCACGGCTTTGAGTCGCACATGGTGTTCCACGGAGCATCGGACGCGGCCAAGTGCAGGCCTTCCCTGCAACGCTCAAGGAACCGCCAGGGCTTGGTTTGAAACCCTCCCTGCGGGCTCCATCACCTCCTTCCACCAGCTGAAGAAGTCCTTCAGGGACAACTTCCTTGGTGGAGATCTCAACCGCAAACAGCGGCTTCTCTCTGGCTGTTCTCCAGAAGAAAAGCGAGGCACTCTGGGACTTCGTCAAGAGTTCAGAACAGAGGCGCTTCGCATTTCGCGCCTGGACGTCCCTCTGGCAACCAGTGCCCTCATCCAGGGCACTCGCGACGGTTTCCTGCAGAGGACCCTCGGCGTCCAGCAGCCCACTACCCTTGCCGAACTACTCTCCATCACACAGCGCCATGCAGCTTGCGAGGAAGCCTGGCGGCGAGTAGGGCCGAGCAGGGGGAGCAGTCGGACAAGAAGCGGCCTTCCGACAACGGGTCCGACCGAGATCGGAAGAAGGGACGGCGCAATGGCGATTCTCCGCGCCGTCCACGCCCCTTCACCAACTACACACCCCCCTCACCGTGGCACCCGAACAGATCCTGGCAGAGATCAGGAATGAAGCATTTGTTCGGTGGCCACAAAGGATGCGCTCCGATCCCCGAAAGCGTGATCAAAATAAATACTGTCGCTTTCATCGCGACCATGGCCACGACACCTCCGAGTGCCGCCAGCTTAAGGACGAAATTGAAGACCTTATCAAGCGCGGCTATCTTGGACGGTTCGTGGCGCCGGAACGAAGAGTGCCCCCGACGCCGAGACCGCACTCCCGAGCAGCCGATCAACAACGAGCCCAATGGGCAGGAGATCAACGTGATCGTGGGAGGCTTCGGTGTGGGCGGAGAAAGCACTCGAAGCCGACGCGACTACGCAAGGCGAGTGCATGTCGTAGACAGGCCTTCGGCTGTTCGGTCGGCCCCATATCCTGCCAGTCCTGCACGCGCACCGCCCGAGGAGGCCATAACCTTCTCGGACGAAGATCTTGTAGGGGTTACGACCCCACACACTGATGCACTGGTCATTTCGACCACCATCACCATTGTAATGTGCGCCGGATTCTGGTAGATAATGGAAGCGCCCCCGATGTCTTGGCTTACGACTGCTTTGTCCTCATGGGCTTGCGAGCCGATCAACTCACCCCTGTAAATTCGCCACTGTTCGGCTTTTCGGGAGTTTCGTCCAGCCCATGGGAAGGGTTCGCCTTCCGATCACCTTGGGAACGGCACCAAAGGCTGTAACCAAAATTGTCGACTTCTTGGTCGTCAACAACATCCTGGATACAATGCTATCCTAGGCAGAGGTCTGATCGGACGCATCAAAGCAGTACCTTCGTCGCTCCATCAGAAGATGAAGTTCCCTACTCCAAGCGGGGTGGGCGAAGTGCTCGGGTGTCAGCGCGAGTCTCGCCGTTGCTATGTCCTTTCTTTAAGAGACAAACACCACTCGCTGATCCAGCTCCTCTGCCTTCCGATCAGCCTTCAACCAGCCGAGGGACGCCTGCTGAAGACTTAATCCCCATTCAAGTGGACGACGACCCCGAACACGTCTTGTACATTGGCGCCTTGCTGACAGAGGCCGAGCAGCAACGCTACACAGCTTTCCTGCTGGCCATTTGGACGTGTTCGCTTGGTCCGATGATGAGCTTCCGGGCATTCCCCCGGAAGTCATGGTGCACCGCCTTCGGCTAGATCCACGGATCCCACCAGTACAGCAAAGAAGGCGACCTGTGAACCGAGAGCGGCAGACCGTGATTCAGGATCACGTGATCAAGGCCGAACTGTTGGGCTCCTCCGAGAAGCCCAATATCCAAGATGGATCTCTAATGTGGTCCTCGTGCGCAAGGCCAATGGCAAATGGCGTGTGTGCGTAGACTACAAAGATCTTAATAAGGCAACGCCCAAGGATAACTTCCCTCTGCGCGCATTGACCAATTGTGGACGCTACTTCCGGACACGAGCTTCTCAGCTTTTTGGATGCTTACTCTGTTTACCACCAGATCACATGCACCCCCCGGATCAAGACGCCACGACATTCGTTACAGACCTAGGCTTATACTGTTTCACCAGGATGCCCTTTGGTCTGAAGAATGCAGGCGCGACCTACCAACGACTGGTCAACAAGATGTTCGAGCAGCAGATGGGCGCAACATGGAGGTTTACGTTGATGACATGTTAGTCAGGACTCTTCCGAGTACTGATCACATTTCCGACCTCCAAACTTTCGCAACTTTGCGAAGGTATAATATGAAGCTCAATCCTGCCAAGTGCGCGTTTGTGTCGGGTCGGGGCAAGTTCTCGGGTTCCTCGTATCAAACAGGGAATAGAGGCGAACCCGGAAAAAATCCAAGCAGTACTTGAGATGAGCAGTCCAAAGACAGTGCGCGATGTCCAGCGCCTGACGGGGCGGCTCGCGGCACTGAATCGGTTCATGTCCCGAGCAGCAGAAAGAAGTTTTAACTTCTTCAAGTTGCTCCGAGGCCCTAAAAGCTCCTCGAAGCAAGGGGGCATGTACGGTGGACTGGCGAATGCGAAGCCGCCTTCACCGAGCTGAAGGCATATTTGCAGCTCCCCTCCTGTTCTCTCAAAGCCTGTGCTCGGAGAACCTCTGTTCGTGTACCTCTCGGTCACCGAACACTCTATCAGTGCGGTCTTGATCAGAAGTAGGAGCGGCGCAGCATCCTGTATACTACATCAGCAGGGTCCTCCAAGAAGCTGAAAGGAGGTACCCCAGGGCAGAAAAACTCGCCCTTGCTCTCGTCACAGCTGCTCGGAAGCTTAGGCCCTATTTTCAGGCCCATTCCGTTACAGTTCTAACCGATCAACCGCTGAAATCCATTCTTCAGCGGCCGGAGGCTTCCGGTAGATTGGTTAAATGGGCGATAGAGCTTGGTGAGTTCGACATCAGCTTCCGACCGAGGACGGCGATCAAAGCGCAGGCGTTGGCGGACTTCGTGGCGAAATGTACCCTTCCGGCCGAGCAGGATCCTCCGTTGGCAGACGAGCCCCCATGGGAGCTTTATGTGACGGATCCTCATGTGTCACCGGAAGCGGGGCAGGTTTGGTCCTCACCTCCCCAGAGGGGTTAGAATTCCAATACGCCCTCCGTTTCTGCTTTCCAGCCTCCAACAACGTCGCCGAGTATGAAGCTTTGCTGTCCGGTATCCGCATGGCTAGGCACCTCGGGGCCATTCGGCTTAGAGTCTTTAGTGACTCCCAGTTGGTCGCCAGCCAGGTGAGCGGACAGTTCGGAGCAAGGGAACCTCGCATGGCTCAATACCTCCAACAGGTCAAGAGCCAGACAGAGGGCCTCGTATACTTCGAGGTTATACATGTTCCACGAGAGCAGAACGCGCGAGCTGATGCACTGGCCAAATTGGCGTCTTCAGGTGACATCACCCCTTCTCGCTCTATCTTCATTGAAGAGCTCGCTTTGCCGAGCACAGAGGTTGACGTAGCCGCCATAGAAACAAGTCCACCAACCCCGAGTTGGGTGGACCCTCTCTTGGCGTATCTTCTCCGAGGTGAACTTCCGCCCGAACAGGACGAAGCTCGGAAAGTCAAGATGCGCTCTCAGCATTTCACCCTCGTAGAAGGCAAGCTGTACCGACGTTCCCTTGCAAGACCTCTTCTGCGTTGCCTCAACCCTGAGGAGGCCCTTGCGGCCACAGAGGAAGTTCACGAGGGGCTGTGCGGAAGCCATCTGGGGGGCAGAACACTAGCACGCAGCATCATCCGAGCAGGATTCTGGTGGCCTTCTCTTCAGAAGGATTGCATGACCTTCGTCAGGAAATGTCCAGAATGCCAAAAGTTCGGAGCGCTCATCAAGCAGCCAGCCGAACAGCTTCACAGTCTGTTCGAGCCGCGCCCCTTCGCCAGATGGGGCATTGACATCTTGGGCCCCTTTCCAGAGGCCCAAGGGCGGAAGAAGTTTCTCTTCGTGGCCATCGACTACTTCACCAAGTGGATAGAGGCCGAACCTGTTGCCACAATCACCGAACAAGCCGCATGGAAGTTCGTATGGAAGAACCTTCTCTGTAGGTTTGGCATCCCAAGGGTGATTACGTCTGACAACGGGAAGCAGTTTGACAGCACCTTCTTCAAGCAAAAGTGCGCCGAGCTCGGAATCTACAACACTTCACCTCCGTGGCTCATCCCCAAGCTAACAGTTTGGTCGAAAACGCCAACCGAACATTGCTGCACGGGATCCGAACAAGAGTGGAGGCCGCAGGTGGATCATGGATCGATGAGCTCCCAAACGTCCTATGGTGTCACCGGACAACTGCTCGGGTAGCCACAGGGGAAACACCTTTTCACTGCTGGCCTCGGCTCGGAAGCAGTTGTACCTCTGGAAGTAGCCCTTCCAACCATCCGAACAACCCACTTCGATGAAGCCGCCAATAACCGTGCTCTTCGGGAAACTTGGACATGCTGGGCGAACGACAGAGCGACGCCAGCATTCGCCTCGTTTTTTATCACAACGACTCGCACAATATTATAATGCGCGAGTTCGGGAAAGGCGGTTCAATGTGGGAGATTTGGTTCTGCGCCGCTGTTCGGCTTCGGATCCCCGAAGAGCAGTAGGCAAGCTTGCCATCAAATGGGAAGGACCTTATCAGGTCACCCATGTCCTTGGGAAAGGCTCATATAAGCTAACTACTCCTAGTGGCGAAGCCATTCCCAGGACTTGGCATGTTTCTAACCTTAAGGCTTATCATGTATAAGAGCCTCTTTTTAGCATCCCACCTCTCTTCTCCCAACTCCTGACGCCATACAAGTATTTAGCATACATACCTGATCGGAATCCCCTTTACGGTTCCTCACGGTCTGCGTTATACATGCAATGCTTACGGCGCCTAGCGGATTTCGATCCGAGCAGGAACAAGCATAAAAGGAAGAAGATAGAGAAAGTGAAGCTACAGAATAATCTCATGAGCAGAAGATTTCATTCACAAAAAGTGGTTTGTTTACAAACTGGCCCTTTCTCGGCCACAGTTACAAAAAGGAGAGCATAAGAAGGACGTGGAGCAGAAGAAAGCTAAGGAGCCTGTTCGGAAGGGCCGGCACCTTCGTCCGAAGAAAGCATCCGCCCAGATTGGAATTGTGTGAAACGCACATCATCCAAGCGGGCATCCTTGGTGCGGCGTCGGCACTCCCGAACAGCGGCCTCGAAGGCTTCTCGGGCGCGCTCGACCCAAGACAAGCGCTCTCCGAAGTCCTTCCCAGCATTAAGACCCACTCTATAGCAGCGGGCTCCATACTGCTCCAAGTCCTCTTTATATTCCGGCCCGGCTTTGTACTCAGCAACCGCGCGGGCCCCAGCATCTACTACTACCTTGGCTAGGGCGTCTTTTTCGGCCCGCGCCAAGGTAGCTTCTAGCTTCGAGCTTGGAGGGCGGCTTTGAGGTCCTTGACCTCCTCCTCCAGCACTGCTTCGCGAGCCTTATGCCTCGCGGAGAGATCTTCGCAGAAAGCTGTCTGCGCCTCCTGCAGGTATTTCTGCCTCTGGCCCCGAACAGCCAGACCTTCAGAATGCCCAATGACTTGGACATTCCATCCATGAGCGCTTCGACATCAACGTCGCTCAGGTCATCTCCCTCCTGGACCTCTGGGAGGTATCCCTCTCCTGACCTCTCTGGGGTCTGCTCGGAGGGAAGGTCCAGGTACCTCCCGCCAGCCTCAAGGCGAGAAGCAGTGGGACTCGCGGGCAGATCCCTTGGTGTGTTCTCCACGCGACGAAGGGTCGCCTCCAGATCCGCCACCGAAGGCTCTGCGGGAAGCTTCTTCTGCAACGCCTCGCTAAGAGATCTTCGGTCGTCTTCAGACCCTTCAGCCCGAGCAGCACCCGCAACCTCCCCAGAGGGGGGCAGGATTCCCCCGGTGGAAGCGGCAACCTCTTCGGACGCCCTCGTCGTCGTGGCCGCCTTTTCAGTGGCCTCTGCTGCAGGAACCACTTCTTGTTCCGTAGAGAGAATTGTGGTTGGCGCCGTCGCCACCACGCCGCCCGAGATCACCCCAGCAGGGGCAGAAACTTCCGTGGCACCAGCGTCCTCCTCCTGCCGAACAGGAGACGCCACACCTTCTCTACTCCTCCTGGAAGAGGCCCCCGCAGTGTTGCTGGTAGCACCATGCTCGGCACCACCGCGTGGGAAGCATTAGAGGGCTCCCTATCCCTCGAGCAGGTGGAGCCCCTGGCCTCTCCATGGCAGGGCTTCCGGACACGTCGCTCATGACGACGAGCCCCAGCTCGGTCGCCATCCCCTGCGCGACCTCTGGGCGCTCTGTGGAGGCCACTCGTGGCACCCCTTCATCGGCCGATTGCACGGCCCTACTTTTTCTGCGCACTAACAACTGCGCCCTTTCCTCTTCCTCTTCGGTCCCCTCCTCGTCGCGTGGAGGAGTGGCCTGGACCGCCTTCTGCTTCTTCCGAACACGGAGTTGTTCTGCCTCCTCCGCGCTCTCGTCAACCAGAACGGGCCTCTTCTTCGCGGAAGGCCGGCTCGCCCGGTCATCCTTCTCCGGAGAAGCCCGAGCTCCAGCCGAAACCACCTCCCTGGTGGCCTTCTTCTTCAGACGAATTTTTCCAGGCCCCTTTTCAGGAGCCTGGGCCTTGGCTGTGCGCCCCCCAGTTGGCGAGGGAGCAACCAGCGCCGTTGTTACCGCAGCGCCAATCTTCACTGCGGAAGGAACCCGGGCAACGGCGGCAGCGTCATCGTCTTCGAACACCCTGTGCGCTAGCACAGGGATCTGTTCGGCAAACTCGTCATTCGCCTCTTGATCCCTTCCGGCCTCCAGCTCTGCGGCCGCTGCGCACAAAGAAGACAAAGAAGGAAGGTTAGTAGGGGGTCACCAAACCTAAGAGTAAAACAGTCAAGAGGTTATTACTTACTCCACGGTTTGCTGAGCCCGTACTTAACGAGCATGAACTCGGTCACATATCCTTCTCCGTTCCGAACGCCTGCTCGGAGAAGCTTGTCCGACGCCTTTGCCTCGTCCTGGATCAGATGGAAAGCTGTCCTTCCCGCCAGAACGCATAACAGTGGGGAATCCCCACTCAACACCACCCCGGTGGCGCACGAAGAACAGCCTTTCCATCCAACCCTTGTTTTTGGAGTACTTGTTGGACAGGCCAATGTGCATCCGGTCTGTTCGGTGCTTGCGTAGTAAATGTCTGCTCCCGACGCCCGCGAAGCAGACAGCTTGAAGTGTGCTCGGAAGACGTCCGCCGAGCCCCGGATCCCTTTCAATTTGCAGACCACCGAAGATACATATGTATCTCCAGGTGTTGGGCGTCAGTTGTATCGGCGAAACGCCCCAAGTATTCAGGAGCGCCTTCGCCACCTCCGGCAACGGCAGCCGGAAGCCTGCCTCCAGGTGATCAACGAAGAGGATCAGGCAGCCTGGTTTGTTCACCAGGATAGAGTCGCTCTCCTTGGCGTCGATGATCTCGTACTCCTCCCCGATCCTGAAACGCTCCCGGAGCCGCTGTAGTGACGGCATCGTGCTCCACTGGATGCCGCGACGGTCACCCCGCCCGCTCGCTCCGGCGACGGTCTTCCCTTTGCTTGCCATTGCTGGAAGGATCGTAAGAGGCGACGACGGCACAAAGGGCGAAGGAGAAGGTGGAAACAGGAGAAGCCAAGAAAGCACGAAAGCTAAAGGCTGGAAGGTTTCGGGGAGGCGTAGCTCCCACCCTCGTCTCTTCCCCTCCTTATAAGGAAAGAGGAGGGAACGAATTCGAGGCGGGCCCCAAAACGCCGCTCCTTCCCGCTTGTTGAATGTGCCCCTTCGGGTACAGCGTTGGCGACCGTCCAAACGCGACGGCAGCACCTCAAGCATGGCGCGGCTTCGTGCCCATCATGATGGGTTAACCGCCTGCCCGGGCTTCAAGCGACGGCATCACACAACGGGCCATCGCATTAAATGCGGAAGTGACGCCCTCGAAATGCTCGTCTCACCGAGCCACTCGAGAGCGTGGGGGGAAAGTGTGGTGGCCAAATCTGGCCGCCTATACCCATAATGGCCCACTACGGCCCTTGAGCGTCGTGTCAGCTGACGTGGCCCCATCTCAACGGGTCACGCTCATCCCAAGACGGTGTGATGATCTCAAGGATACCGCTAGCCTGATCGGACGTTGTCAAGCCCCATGGCGGTATGCCCCCGAGCGGGTCGTCAGTCCCTCCGCGACCGAACACCCGCGGAAAGGTTCCGAATAGGAACGGTAACCTTACTGCGCAGGACGACCCTCAACATCACCAAACAGCGTTCTTGACCTCCATGTAGGTCACTTGCTCGGAAGGCGTATTTACAGGGTTCCGAGCAGACTCCCTGGCATACGGAACGGTTGTAACCGTCCCAGGCCACGTTCCACCATCAAAGGGCGTGAACTGCCTGGCAGCCTAACGGGCACCAGAGTCATAACTCCTCCCGTTATGTGCGTGCGTCAAGGCGCCTCCTCAGGCACGATCTGCCGAACGTTACGCACATTGGCCTCAACACCGACGCTTATAAAAGCACAGGTACAGTACCATGCAAAGGTACGTTTCTCCCCCACGCGAACACATTCTCGCACTCCGAAACCCCCTGCTTTTAAGCTCTCCACTGACTTAGGCATCGGAGGGTTTCCCCGTCTTCACCGGGCCCACTGATCCCCTTCTGGTTTTGCAGGCGTTCGTCCTCACCAGCGATCGTCTTCCCTCTTTAGTGGAGGCCCGTTTGGCTCAGGCCCAAACAGGATCATACCACCACATATATATATATATATATATATATATATATATATATATATATATAGTGTTGGATTGCGACAAAATGGGGTGTGGGTAGAACTATTAAAAGTTTTAAGCTTTCTCATATGAGGTGACAAATTAAAGAGCCCTAAGACTCGAGTTCATTACTAGAAAGTCGAGGTGACAAAAGTGCAAATTCCTAACAATTAAATGTGCATATAGAAGGAGTGTTTGGGAAAAGAAACGTTTTTTATTCGATGGCCGGATAAAAATGAGAAAGACTTACTGTACTTGAAAAAGTGCAGTAAGTGCAATTCACGTAGGATTGTAATCTATGTGGCGTCTTGTTGGGCACCACGTGATTTTTTTTTAATTTAATTTTTTTATTTTGGAGCCTAACCCTTTCCATTTTGGAGCTCAACTTTATTATTTTAGAACCTAACTTTCTATTTTGGAGCTTAAAAAATAATTGGGTTCCAAATTAAACAGAAGGTAAATTAGGCTCTAAATAAAAAGTTAGACTCTAAAATAAAAAAAATAACTCCAAAATAGAGGGGTTGGACTCTAAAATAGAAAGATTAAATTTAAAAAAATAACAACATGGCGCTCAACAAGATGCCACATGGGTTGCAATCCTACATAGATTGTACTTATTGCACTTCCTCAAGTGCAGTAAACCTTTGTCGATAAAAATATGTGTTAACTTAGTCGGCACTCCACTTAAAAGGTCGGGAGTGGATCCCTCCATTTTATTGACGAGTGGGAGTCTGGCTGTCCGAGCAATTAGATGTAATGCATATTTTTTACACGGCAAGATTGAGTAAGAAGTGCTTCTTCTTAGGTAAATAGTTACATGTACAATCATTCGTACTCCACTCTTTGGGTATATTTAATATTTCATTTCTAAAACATATTATTAAATGGTAGTCTCATCATGTGCTTTGTATCTATATGCATATAATTTACTCATCAATTAGATGGTCCAGAAATTTAAAAAAAAAATTATACACAAAAACTAATATTGGAACCTATCATTTTTACTAGGGAGAATTAATGATCAGTTCCTGGCAGGGATCTGACATTAATTTCAGATCCCTGTCAACTTTTTCAAAGCCATGCGGTCCTTACTTTATGCAAGACTTATTTTAAGTCCCTACTTTTTACCCCCGTTATCCTCCCCCGTTATATCAAAAGTGTGTAACTGTTATCCCAAAAGTGTGTAAGTACGTACTGACACACTTACATATAAATCTTGTAACTGTGTAATTTATCCAGTTACACATGTAACTGTGTAACTTATCCAGTTACACATGTAAGTATGTAATCATGTAAGTATGTAAATCGTATAACTGTGTAAGTAAGTAATTACGCATTTACACATGTAACTGTATAAGTACGTACTTACGCAGTTACACATGTAACTATGTAAGTAAATAGAAATTTTATAAGTTTGTAACTCTATAATTATGGCTTATCTAGTTATATACTTACATGGTTTTAGAATGATTTATCTAGTTATTTTAATTCGTAATATACCAAAAGTGTGTAACTGCGTAAGTACGTACTTACACAGTTACATGTGTAACTGGGTAAGTATGCAAATTCTGTAAATGTGTAACTTACCCAGTTACACATGTAAGTATGTAATCATGTAAGTATGTAAATTCTGTAACTGTGTAACTTACTCAGTTACACATGTAAGTATGTAATTATATACTTACGCAGTTACACATGTAACTATGTAACTATATAGAAATTTTATAAGTTTGTAACTCTATAATTAAGGCTTACCTAATTACATACTTACATAGTTTTAGAAGAATTTACTTAGTTATTTTAATTCGTAATATATCAAAAGTGTGTAACTGCGTAAGTACGTACTTATACAATTACATGTGTAACTGCGTAAGTATGTAAATCGTATAACTGTGTAAGTAAGTAATTACGCATTTACACATGTGACTATGTAACTAAATAGAAATTTTATAAGTTTGTAACTCCTTAATTATAGCTTATCTAGTTATATACTTACATAGTTTTAAAAGAATTTATCTAGTTATTTGAATTCGTAATATACCAAAAATGTGTAACTACATAAGTACGTACTTACACAGTTACATATGTAACTGGGTAAGTACGTAAATCGTGTAATTGTGTAACTTACCCAATTACACAGGTAGTGAGAATTTATAAAATTTCTAGATAAATAACTGGGTAACTAGATAAGCTATAATTACATAGTCACAAACTTATAAAATTTCTATTTAGTTACTGGGTAAGTGTGTAACTGTGCAAGTACGTACTTACACAGTTACATAGTTACATGTGTAACTGGGTAAGTTACATAGTTACAGGATTTACATATTTACTCAGTTACACATGTAACTGTGTAAGTACCTACTTACGCAATTACACACTTTTGGTATATTACGAATTAAAATAACTAGATAAATCATTCTAAAACTATGTAAGTATATAACTAGATAAGCCATAATTACAGAGTTACAAACATATAAAATTTCTATTTAGTTACATAGTTACATGTGTAAATGCGTAAGTATGTAACTACATACTTACACAGTTACACGATTTACATACTTACGCAGTTACACATGTAACTGTATAAGTACGTACTTACGCAGTTACACACTTTTGGTATATTACGAATTAAAATAACTAGGTAAATCTTTCTAAAACTATGTAAGTATGTAATTAGGTAAGCCTTAATTACAGAGTTACAAACTTATAAAATTTATATGTAATTACATAGTTACATGTGTAATTGCGTAAGTATGTAATTACATACTTACATGTGTAACTGGGTAAGTTACACAGTTACAGAATTTACATACTTACATGATTACATACTTACGTGTAACTGGGTAAGTTACATAGTTACATAATTTACATACTTACCCAGTTACACATGTAACTGTGTAAGTACGTACTTACGCAGTTACACACTTTTGGTATATTACGAATTAAAATAACTAGATAAATCATTCTAAAACTATGTAAGTATATAACTAGATAAGCCATAATTACATAGTTACAAACATATAAAATTTCTATTTAGTTAAATAGTTACATGTGTAAATGTGTAAGTATGTAATTACATACTTACATGTGTAACTGGGTAAGTTACACAGTTACAGAATTTACATACTTTCATCTATAACTGGGTAAGTTACACAGTTACATGTGTAACTGGGTAAGTTACACAGTTACAGAATTTATATGTAAGTGTGTCATTACGTACTTACACACTTTTGGGATATCAGTTACACACTTTGAGATAACGGAGGAGGATAACAGGGGCAAAACGTAAGGACTTAAAAATAAATCATGTATAAAGCAAGGATCGCATGACTTTGGAAAAGTTGATAGGGACCTGAAATGGATGTCAGATCCTTGTCAGGGATTAATCATTAATTCTCCCTTTTTACTATCTCAATCTTTTTCCTTGAACCGTACGTCTTTTAGACAGAAGAGTGATCAGACAAGTATTAAGGGAGGAAAAGATCATTTGAAACGACAACCTTTCATAAGTACCGCAAGCAACGACAAAGTAACTAATTGGAAATTATAAACATAAACATAACACAAGAATAACGATTGGTGATACCTACCTCCTCCCGTTGGCCAGTGGCCCCCATGTGAGGTATATATATGGGGGCCTTGGGAAGCTGGAACTCGATCACCATTCGTTCCTTGTTATTTCTCACGATCGATCTCGATCGCTTTATATATATATCTATATATATATATATAATATATATATATATATATATATATATATATATATAGAAGGCTGCTGGCTGGAGAGCCTGGTTCACATTCCTCCTCCAGCCAGCTAAATTATTCGACACACAACACTGCAGACATGTTACTATAAGAAAAAACTAGTTTAACGACAGATTTAGTGACAAAGAATGGCCGCCGCTAATTTGTAGTCAAATAGTGACGGATTAACGACAAAAACTCCATTCGCCATCCGACCATTAATTAGCAATGACAACCGATCTGCCGCTCATCCGTCGCTGGTCGGCGCCGAAATTTTTTGATTAAATTGTCGCTGATTTGCGATGGATTAACGACCGATACTTTTTGTCACTATATACCAATTGTCACTGTTTAGAGACAGATCAGTGACGACTAATTTTCGTCGCTAAACAGTCGTTGATATATTTGAATTATCTATATTTATTAGATATATTTTTTATAAAAATAATATAAAATAAATACAATTATATTGAAGATATTACTATATAACTTAAGTTTTCAATTTAATCAATATATATACATATATTATATTATATTTTAGTTAAATATTATTAATTAACCCTTATTACTAATTAGTAGTTTAGTTATAAAATTATTTAAACTATAATTAATATATTATATTTAGTTTATATAATTATGATAAAAAGACAAAAATAAAAAATAATAATATAGATTTAGAGTAGATTGAAACGATCTATCAATTTGTAGATTAAGAGTAATTTCAATATTTAGATCTTAATCAAGTTAAAATATAATAGTTAGAATTTTGATTAAATTATTAATCAAAGTCTTTTGATTAAATTGTTATTGATTTGTAGTAAATCCAATTGTATCGATCTTGATTAATGGTGTCAAATCTTTATAAGATATAGATCATGATCAAAGTTCACGATCGAATTCTGACTCACATGTACATTCAACGTTTGGATCTTAATCAAATCTACATATCTGATCGGTTACGACCTGGGGAGGAGTTCTCGCTCCGAGTTGAACATAACTTTCCATCGTCGTGATAGGTCGACTCCGTGTTGTGGCCCCACCAGTGATTCGCATCATCGAGAGAGACGTTACTATAAGAAAACTTTAGAAACAGGGAGATCGTCGGCTGGAATCGCAATTTTGGAGCCTGAAACAGAGGTTTTTCGAGTTGGAAACGACGTCTTATTGTCGAAGGGCAATAATGGGCGACGAGCGCCTCTGTGTGACGATTCCGAATTGAGATTTTATAAGTGATTCCGATAACGGAGCAAAAAGTTATGTCTGTTTGAGCGAAGGGGTGTCCGTATACGATCACATTGGGAGCCTGCAACCACCCTACCGGAGGCGAATTGGGAGCCGGATCGGAAATCTCCGAATCAGACCTTGTGCCGACCGGGTCCAAGTGCGATTCCAATTGGGGCCTTGCATGTCATGCCCCGACATTTAGCAGCGGAAAATAAACGTCGAGAGCGTGAGCAATACAAGTGTGCGTATCACAGTCGAGTAATTCAGAGTAACAACTAAATATAACACACGACTAAAGACAATAATATTGCCAGCCAACATAATCTTTATTTCATTCCAATAACTAGTTTAAACACCTTACATAGTGAGAGCCAATAATTGGGCCCAATATTGTATCTCAAATACATTTGACTCAATAAAAGGAACCTAACTATTACACACTCTTTAATACTAATCTCCATGGCTGACTAATTATACGGACGGGTGTAGTGGAGCAGCTCATCACTCGTCTCCGGTCCCTTCAATTTTCAGTTCTTCATATTCATTACCTGAAAAGGTTAAAGAAAGCAAGTGTGAGAGCACTAGCGCCCAGTAGGATTTACATCTCATGGTGCAGTCATGATTTACGTAATTAACATATTAACAGTGGCAATACTATCATGCAATGCTCATGACAATAACGATAGTGACAAATCCAAGTTATAATATGTACGAGTATGACAATTCTCATGTAGGATTGAATGATTATCAATGAGATAGTAGACAGTTCGATCACTTGACATGTAGAGGAAATTCAATAGCATGTAGCATGTACAATCGATTTCTCAAGTTGAATTCCATAGAATTCCAATGGACAATGACATTTAGGATTCAATAACGATGACATGTATAATAGAATTGGCTATTTAACATATAACAGTTCAATCCATCAATCATTCATTCATTCAATAACAATGTGAAAATTACCCAGATCAATCTTGCATTCAATTAGGTGATTGTCAGACACCTCATTGGATCATATACTCTCGCGATTTATAAGTATTTCGGGTGCTCCTCCTAGGACTAGATTGGGCCCTATTTCATGCTTCTTTCTGAATCGCGATGGGTCGACCCGTCACGTTCATGAGATAGTTTTAAAAATCAAATATAAAAATACAGTAAAATCTTTAGGCGGAAACGAATCAAATCGCGACAGCCTATGTCGTCACGTTCACCATCGGCACTGAGAGCCATGCAGCGCACAGTTTCATGCACTGCAGTTGACCAGTTAGACATTAAAATGCGACGAACCTACCAGTACGTCGCATTCATGCAATATGAATCGCGACGTCTGGAGTCGTCGCGGTTTTGGATCTTGCCCGAAACATAGAAAAAATGTGACACCCTTCATGATTGACCTATAACATGAAATTTAACGGCATTTAGACAAAACTCTTAACACAAAAAAACGATGAGGACATCTAGTAGAAGAAGATTTATGTTTTGGGTTTTACCCAAATCGACCTCAATTTACGTGAAACGCATGAAGAACATAAAAGCCCTAGACATGCGCGACTTAGGGAAAATGCTTAATACTTAAGATCTAATCAATGAAAATTGACGAAATCACTTGCACATGAAAGTAGACTCGATGCTCTACATATTATATAGGATTTATTTAGATTTGGCCCGAGATCATCTACCTTTTGGGTTGAAGAAGTCTCATTCTCCAAAAAAGCCCCCGTTTAGACCACTTGGAGGAGAACGCTTAATACACCCGATCTACTGAATGAAAAATAGGCAAACTAGTGCCATTAGGAGCTAGACTCGAACCTCTTTCTAGGGGTATAAGTCTTGCACTGTTTGGTTTAGGTTTGGCTTATCTTTGGTCGACTCCAAGGAGAGCACTCTACACAGGTCGATGCAGAACGCAACAGGGAAGAAAGCTCCGAGTTGGGGTGATTTCCTCCATTTCTAGTGCTCAAGAACAGCCACCCACGACCCCAACAATGTGTAAATTCGTCCCCTAGAATTTCATGACAAGTATATATGCATCTAGGGTTTTTAGAAGTCCCATTGGTAGTAGGAAAGAAAAGTTGCAGTTTTGGTCTCTCACCTTCCTTGTTTTGATGATTTTTCACCCCATTAGAGTGTGAGAGGCTTTAGGAAACTCTCTAGTATGGCTAGGCACAAAATTTGGTTGCTATGTGTGAGTAATTGCGTCAAGTTTTACCCTAATTGCCTCTTTCTAATTTCAGCTCAATTAGGGTTACGAATTTCCATGTATTTTTCTTACCTTATTTTATTCTTGGGCCAAAGGTGATCCATTGGCCCAATTCCGATAATGGATCATCAATACATGATGTTGGAAGTCTCTCCAACATGTTTATTTAATTTATGACCATGTTATATTTCCGTGTTAATGGTTTTCCAACTTAGTTTCCTATTTTGGATAATTAGTCACATTGTGACGTACACTTGGCCAATCGGATTTTTTCGTTGCACAAATTTCTTCGTGGAACACTTAAGAATAATGTTTGGGGTTGATTTATAATTTTTACAAAATTTTCCGATGTGTTCTCTCACGTACGATAGTGATACGTAAGTTCTACCATTTTGATAATACGAAAATTATTTATTTCTATTTATTTACAATATTTAAATTATCGAATTTTCGGGGTGTTACATCCTCCCCCTCTTAAAAGAATTTGGTCCCCAAATTCATAAGTGTAGTCAAGTGAGCCCAGTCATTAGGTTTCCTGACTTGGTTTAATTTCCTTGGGTCATCGTATATCCTACAAACACTACACCTATAGTGGGTAGAGTTATATCTATCCATTTAGCTATCCTTTGGGAGCTCGGTTTTGATACCTGGTTTACGAGTCCGTTATAAGTGCAGTGGTTGGTCAAATCTCCAATCATCTCCCTTACTTAAGATTAATGTACTAGCAAGAAGAACATCATAAGACAAATCTAAGATTTAGTAAGGATAGCACATTCCATCATACCTTCTCCTGTAGGGAGTTCTGCCTAGATCACGGTGTTAAGATTCCCTTGACGCTTCGGCACTCCTTGTCTCCCTTTGTCTGGTCCTTCAGCATGGGCAATTGGGAATTCGGTGTTCATGACTCCCACATCGTAGGCAAGCACCCATTTTCTTCCAACATGCATCCTCTCGATGTCCTGACTTATCGCAAAATTTACAACACTCTTTGATTGGTTCCTCTTCCACTTTGATCTTCTTATCTTTACTTGCGTTTTTTCACCCATTTGGTCTTTTGTTTTCATAAATGTGGTCACATAAGCGATTCTAATACCTGGGCGGAAAGTTATTCCCAGTTCTTTCACTGAAGGGGAGAGAATAATCCGGAAGGGGTGACTATATCGGCAATGTTTGTGCACCCATATTTACGATCTGAGGAGGAGTTCTCGTGCCGAGTTCAACACAACTTTCAATCGTCGTGATAGGCCGACTCCATTTTGTGACCCCACCAATGGTTCGTGTCATCGAGGGAGACGTTACTACAAGAAAACCTTGGAAACGGGGATATCGTCGACTGGAATCGCAATTTTGGAGCCCGAAACGGAGGTTTTTAGAGTCAGAAATGATGTCTTATCGCTAAAAGGTAATAATGAGCAACGAGCGCCTCTGTGTGACGATTCCGAATTGAGGTCTTAGGTGATTCCGATAATCGGGCGAAAAGTTATGCCTATTTGAGCGAAGGGGTGTCCGTATGCAATCGCATCAGGAGCCTGCGACCACCCTCTAGTAGGCGAACTTGGGCGCCAAATCGGAAATCTCCTAATCGGACCTTGTATCGACTGGGTTGAAGTGTCGATCTTGAATTGGCGCCTCGCGGGCGGTTCCGATTGCCGGGCGAAGAAATATCCTCGTCTTACCTAGGGGGTGCACGATCGGTGTACTAGTACATATACTTCGGGGTGGAATTTCGGCCTTGGAACAGAATCCTGCGAAACTGACATCTTGTCAACTGTCTCAGAATGTCGATTCCAAATTGTGGTCACATAAGCGATTCTGATACTCGGATAGAAAGTTGTGCCTGGTTCTTTCACTGAAGGGGTAAGAATAATCCAAAATGGGTGACTATATCGGTGATGTTTTTGCACCCATATTTACGACCTGGGGAGGAGTTCTCACGCCGAGTTGAGTACAACTTCAGATCGTCGTGATAGTTCAACTCCGTGTTGTGGCCCCACCAATGATTCGCATCATCGAGGGAGATGTTACTACAAGAAAACCATGGAAATGGGGAGATCATCGGCTAAAATCGCAATTTGGGAGCCCGAAACAGAGGTTTTTCGAGTTGGAAATGACGTCTTATCATTGAAAGGCTATAACGGGCGACGAGCGCCTCTGTGTGATGATTCTGAATTGGAGTCTTATAAGCGATTCCGATAACCGAGCGGATTATGCCCGTTTGAGCGAAGGGGTGTCCATATGCGATTGCATCGGGAGCCTGCGACCACCCTCCCGGAGGTAAATTTGGGCGCCAGACCGGAAATCTGCGAATCGAACCTTGTGCCGACCGGGTCGAAGTGTCGATTCCGAATTGGGGCCTCGTGGGCGTGGGCGGTTCCGATCGCCGAGCAAAGATATATCTGTGTTTTACCAAAGGGGTGCGTGATCGGTGTACTAGTACAGACGCTCCAAGTGGAATTTTGGCCTTGAAACGGAATTCTGCGAAACCGACATCTTGTCGGCCATCTCAGAATGCTGATTCCGAATTGTGGTCACATAAGTGATTCCAAGTTGAACCTCTCTTATATTTTATCCTTTTATTTGGTGATAACAAAACTCATGATTAACTTAAATATCATGAATATATTTAATATCATGTTTTCCTCGTAAATACAATATATCATTTCATGATTTGCCTAAGTCTACATCGACTACTATTGAAAGTCCACATCGATTACATGAACAACAACTATATATGCATATCGATTACTATTATTGCCACTTCGATTACTGTTTTTAAAGTCCACATTGACCTCATCCAAACATCGATTTCAGTTGAAACATCGATTTTAACATCGATTTCAGTTGAAACATCAATTTTAACATCGATTTCAGTTGAAACATCGATTTCATTCAAACATCGATTTCAACATCGACTTCACTTAAACATCGACTTTAGTTGAACATCGATTTCATTCAAATATCGATTTCACTTAAACATCGATTTCATTCAAACATCGACTTCAGTTGAACATTGATTTCATTTAGAACATCGATTACCTTAAAACATTGATTATCTTAAACATCAATTATGTTTCACTTAAACATTGATTATGTTTGAACATCGATTATGTTTAAACATCGACTCTCTTTGAACATCGATTATGTTTAAACATCAACTGTCTTTGAACATCGATTATCCTTTAACTTAAACTTTGACTATCTTAAGACATCGACTGCCTCTCACTTCAAATGTTTCAAAATACCTTTGGCGCCCAGTGAGAATTCAAATGAATTTCTAACTCTTACATTGTCATTTCTCTGACAGATAAAAAGGTCAAGTTGTTAGCAAGAAAACATGGAAGCAAGAAAAGGTATGGGCTTTTGTCAGAAGATCTTTTTAGTCTGATTCTATCTTCTGTGCCTACAGATATCTAGATTTCCCTCTACACCAAGTGTCTGTTAGACAGAAGAAGAAGAGTAGATGAAGAAGATGATGAGCAACAGCTAGAAAGAAATCCAACGGATCCAAGAAGCTCCAACGACTACTCTTCAACAGACCTGTTCAAACTGCTTCATAAAAGGATGAAGCCTTGAAGCACAACAAGGAGAGCTTTCCTGAAGATCATTCAAAGAGTGTACATCTAGTGAGAAACCTCAACTCCACATACACTCAAAAGGAAGAGAGAAAGAGCTCGAGCCCAAGAAGAAGTGTGCAAGCAGCCATCTGAAGTCTTCAAGCTTCAAGCTCCTTTCCTCTCTTCACTCTCTCTATGCTGCATTGTAATTTTGAGGAGAGTCTTCCGGCTGAGAGTTTATGTTCTATGGTGTGCATTCTTCTACAACTCTCAGTCCGTTCTTTCTTCTCTAAGAAAGATTTCTGTCCAACTATAGGACTGTATACAGTGAGCCTCTTCCTGTGTGAAGAGAAGGGCAGTGGGGTTGCCTGCGATTTCTGTCCAGCTAAGGGACTATTCTTAGCACTTCCTTTTGGTTAAGGGAAAAAGCTAAGCTAGGGTTGGTGTCAGCATAACCGCACTGGGGTTTGTTCCAAGAGGGTGGCTTCTTGACCTGTAACAGAAGTGAGTTTCCTTCATACTTGGAAAGGAAGAGGACCAGCAGGGAGCAGGAGGTTTGTATATCCTTGGGGGGATTGTACCATGGTTAGTGAAATCCTAAGATTTGCTTGGGGACTGGACGTAAGTTTTCCATTTTTGAAGTACCGAACCAGGATAAAAATTTATGTGTTCTTGTGTAATTGTTTAAATTTGCTTCCGCATTGTTCTCTTTCTCTGCACACAACTACATTCACTAACCAAAATCTTCATGGGGTGATTTTTGTGTTTTAGTTTTGATATTTCTGTAGCTATTCTATTCACCCCCCCCCCTCTAGAAAGCTTGCTGCCAACCGTTAGCGGGCCAACATTCCGATACCCAGGTGGAAAGTTATGCCCAGTTCTTTCACTGAAGGGGTGACTATATAGGTGATGTTTGTGCACCCATATTTACGACCTGGGGAGGAGTTCTCGCACTGAGTTGCACACAACTTCTGATCATCGTGATAGGCCGACTCCGTGTTCTGGCCCCACCAGTGATTCGCATCATCGAGGGTGACGTTATTGCAAGAAAACCTTTGAAACGGGGAGATCATCTGCTAGAATTATAATTTTAGAGCCTGAAACGGAGGTTTATCGAGTCAGAAACGACGACTTCTCACTGAAGGGCAATACCAGGCGACGAACACCTCGTGTGACTATTCCAAATTGGGGTCTTATAAGTGATTCTGATAACCGAGCAGAAATGTATGCTCGTTTGAGCGAAGGGGTGTTCGTATGCGATCGCATCGGGAGCCTCCGACCACCCTCCCGGAGGTGAATTTGGGCGCCGGACTGGAAATCTCCTAATCAGAGTTTGTGCCGACCAGGTCGAAGTGTCGATTCCGAATTGGGGCCTCACGGGCAGTTTCGATTGCCGGGCGAAGAAATATTTGCATCTTACCGAAGGGGTGCATGATCGGTGTACTAGTACACATGCTCCAGTGTGGAATTTTGGCCTCGGAATAGAATTCCGTGAAACAGGCGCCTTTGTCGACCGTCTCAGAATGCCGATTCCAAATTGTGATCACATAAGCGATTCTGATACCCGGGTGGAAAGTTATCCCCGGTTCTTTGACTAAAGGGGTGAGAATAATCCGGAATGGGTGACAATATCGGCGATGTTTTTGCATCCATATTTACGACCTGGGGAGGAGCTCTCGTGCCGAGTTGAATACAACTTCTGATCGTCGTGATAGGCCGACTCCGTGTTATGCCCCACGAGTGATTCGCGTCATCGAAGGAGACGTTACTGCAAGAAACCTTTGAAATGGGGAGATTATCGACCAGAATCGCAATTTTGGAGCCCAAAACGGAGGTTTTTTGAGTCAAAAACGACATCTTATCACCGAAGGCAATAACATGCGACGAATGCCCCTATGTGACGATTCCGAATTAGGGTCTTATAAGCGATTCCGAAAACCGAGCGGAAAGTTATGCCCGTTTGAGCAAAGGGGTGTCCATATGCGATCGCATCGCCCGGAGGCGAATTTGGGCGCCGGAACGGAAATCTTCGAATCGAACCTTGTGCCGATTGGGTCGAAGTGCCGATTCTGAAAGGGACCTCGCGAGGGGTTTCGATCACCGGGCGAAGAAATATCCGCGTCTTACCGAAGGGGTGCGCGATCGATGTACTAGTACATACGCTCCGGGGTGGAATTTCAGCCTCGGAACGAAATTCCTCAAATTTGACATCATATCCACCGTCTCGGAATGCCAATTCCGAATTGTGGTCACATAAAGTGATTTCGATACCCGGGCGAAAAGTTATGCCCGGTTCTTTCACTGAAGGGGTGAGAATAATCCAGAAGAGGTGACTATATCGACGATGTTTGTGCACCCATATTTACAACTTGGGGAGGAGTTCTCATGCTGAGTTGAACACAACTTCCAATCGTCGTGATAGACCGACTCTGTGTTGTGGCCCCATCAGCGATTTGCGTCATCGAGGGAGACGTTACTCCAAGAGAACCTTGGAAATGGGGAGATCATCAGCTGGAATCATAATTTTAGAGCCCGAAACTAAGGTTTTACGAGTCAGAAATGACGTCTTATCGCCGAAGGACAATAACAGGGGACGAGCGCCTCTATGTGACAATTCTGAATTGGGGTCTTATAACCGATTCTGATAACCGAGCAGAAAGTTATGCCCGTTTGAGCAAAGGGGTGTTCGTATGCGATCGCATCGGGAACCTGCGACCACCCTCCCGGAGGCAAATTTGGGCGCCGGACCGGAAATCTCCGAATCAGACCTTGTACCGACTGGGTCGAAGTGCCGATTCCAAATTGAGGCCTAGCGGGGGGGTTCTGATCGCCGAGCGAAGAAATATATGCGTCTTACCAAGGAGTGCGTGATTGGTGTACTAGTACACACGCTCCGGAATGAAATTTCAGCCTCAAAACGGAATTCCATGAAATTGGCATCTTGTCGACTGTCTCAAAATGCCGATTCCGAATTGTTGTTACATAAGCGATTACAATACCCAAGCGGAAAGTTATGTCTTGTTCTTTCACTGAAGGGGTGAGAATAATCCGGAAGGAGTGACTATATTGGAGATGTTTGTGCACCCATATTTACGACCTGGGGAGTGTTGGTCCGCTTACGGTTGGGAGCAACCTTTCTAGAGGGGGGGGGGGTTAAATAGAAAGACTACAGAAATTCTGAAACTAAAACTCAGAAATCACAACTTAAAAACTTTGCTTAGGGAATGTGATAGTGTGTGATATAAAGTAGTAGTGCCGAAGCAAATTTAAATAATCACACAAATGAACACAGAGATTTGATCCTAGTTCGGTACTTCTCAAAAGGAAGACCTACGTCCCCTAGCAAATCTTAGGATTTCACTAACCAGGGTAGAATCCCCCCAAAGATATACAAACCCCCAGCTCCCAGCTTGTAACGTACCGCGTTCTTAGGATCTTCGTGGATCGTCGTTTAATGGTTGTTCGGATCTCCGTTTGCTGACTTTGGTGTGGTGCTCATGGCCAATGTGGGGTCATTGGGCTTTGGTTGTGGTTTCCGCGCGTTCTGCGGAGCTTAGTGGGCTGGCAGGTTAGGCCCGTAGTGCCCGTTGGTTCACTGGATGTGAACGCGACGGAGATGTAGGTCGCGTTCTGAACACGACGGAAGTAACGGTTGCGTTCTGGTTACGACGTCTGCATGTGCACCGTGTGTCGTATGCTGGGGCGGCTTGCTGACGTCAGGAGTGGGAAGGCGACGGTCACCTAGGTCGCGATCAGGTTGCGACCCAGGCCTACGTCGCGATCCCAACCGCTGTGCGATTTTTAAGAAGATTGGCCGAACAGAGCTTTCACAAGCTCTGCTCGACCTAGGAGAGGAGTTGCTGCAGTTTCGTGGGCAATCCGTCATTTCGGTGGGGTTCTCGTCACGCTCTCGATGCGAGGACGTCATATGGAGTGGGAGAGACACCGTGCCATGCGTGGATTGCGCGTTCTTCGTGAAGGTAGGGAGATTCCACCATGTTTGATTGCGTGGATTGCATGTTAGTTAGTTTACTGCTTTAAGAACAATAGATACTATGTCTAGGAGGTGAATTAAGCATGAAAATCGGGTTGAAACTGGATTTAGGGTGGTTTGCATGGAAAATTTGGAGATGGTTCCCAGATTAGGGTTTACGCCTGAGATGGTGACGGACCTTGCTATCGCGACCAGGTCGCGACAGGTCAACCCGTCGTGATAGGGTTTCATATTGCGACATGTCATGGTGTCGCGATTAGAAGGCGGCCTAGTTTTCTGTCGTAATCTCAGCCGAGGATTCTGCTTTGCATGCCTTTGGTGTTTTGGTTATCTGATTATCGTTTAATTATTGTGCCTGGCAATGCTAATGACGCATTGGCACTTGTAGCGCTCAGTGAGCGTGGTTAGCGTGTCGATTGTGTGTGGTTTGCGTGATAAGGGTGGTGCTCACGAAGTGAGCATGCTTTTACGTGAAGTTTGCACGATTTGAGTGTCGTGCATGTGTATGCGTGGCTAGTGGTTGATATTATAATTATTGTATTATAACCGATATAGTTAGTATGATGTGACCGGGCAATGAATGTCGACATATGAACCTAGCCCTAGTCTATTGTTGTCTTTTAAAGAATATTATAATGATATACGTGTTAAGTAATGGGTATTGCCATAGAGGTCACAGAGTGACCAATGACAGGCCAATTGTGTTGTCTAGTGTGAGATGGATTGGAGGTCACATAGTGACTGGTGATAGGCCAGATTATGAATAGCTACCGTGATTTGTAATAAAGAATATATAAATATATATCGTTGTTAGTGCTAGCCGAGTGTGGAGGTCCGGCGCCTATGTAACACCCAAATTTTTTTTATTGGTTGAGAAACTTGAAAAATAAGATTATTAGACTTAACCATTATTCTTAAATTGAATTAATTGATATTTGGGAATGTTTAGCATTAATGAACGTTCCCGTGTCGTACTCGGACGTACGCGCTCCCACAGGGCGACACTGAAAAATTATAACAAAAATAAAATCTGAGAATACCATAATTTTCATAAAAATGTGGAGATATCAGAAATGTAAATATCTAAATTTTTCGACATACGGATTTCGGGATTAAGTCGACGCGACCATTTTTTGGGTGATTTTTCACCTACTGTAAAATAAATTCTAAAAATTAAACTAAAATCACCATAATTTGTAAAACCATCACATTAGTCTATCGTTGAAATTTTAATACAAACATCCTTTGTTTGGACCTATTTACATTAAAAATAAGGGGCCAACTAAATTATAGGTCATTTATGGAAAATTTTTGGGATTTTACGTAATGACATATCATGGGTGATGCAAGCCTATATCATGGTGGGTTAATTTTCTTACACGATGGTGGCTGAGGTGTAGGTGTGAGGTTGGATGCATGGGACATGTGTAAATAGTAAGAACCAAGGGGTTCTACTGTTTACACCTATGCATAGGAGGTGTCCTCATGCATGGGAGTCTTGCGGGGCTATAAAAGCCACTTCCCTTCCTTCGTATATGCCTTTCAGAACTCTCCTTACTCTTGTTCGTGTCTTCCCCTGCTCCTTGCTAATGGGATTGGTGATGGAGGAGCTGTTGGAGGTGCTAAGCTCCACAACTACTGCGACCACTCCTGCCCTGCTCATACTACAACTGTAGATACTTCTACTTGGGAGTCAACTTGCTATTGAAGTTACTGTCGTGGCTAGCAAGCCACCAATTTGGGAGGAAGTTCTTCCTCTACTGGGTTAGACTCTTTTGTCAAGATCACGTGAGAGTGCTTGGTAAGGTAGGATTCGATTCTCTTTCTTTCTTCTCTAACTCATGTTCTTGAACATTCTTTAGAACCTACTGTTTGAATGTTCAAGTTTATGTTCTAATGTCATGAGTACCTCTAGCACTATTTGTGTATCTTGTATTGCTATAGAAGCTACTCTTCGAGATTCATATGATCCCTGTTTGGAAAGGATCTTCTTCCAGTATCACGTTGTAGTAGATTCCTAGCTATTCAGGTGTAGGATTCATCTCCCTCTGGTTCAGATCTATCTTCCACACATGAAAGAATTTCTTGATGATTGAACTAGTGGCTATACTTGTAGTTCTTCTATTTTTCTTCCAGTTATGATAGAAATACTCTTGTTGGAAAAGGAACAACTTTGTTCCAATTTAGAAACTAACTCCTATCCTCTTCTTCCACCCTTGATCCTTGTATATGCTATAGAGTTTTGTAGAAGTCTCAATCATCTTTAGAATAGTATGAAGACTTCGGTTTAGATAATTGATACTTCAAGTCTTGATTTAGATCCATGAAACACTTTGTGGTTTAGTGTCCATCATGTAGGAATCTTCCATTAAACCATTGCTATCAAGGCTATACTTTCAGTACTACACTATGTTAGTTTCTAGCTAGCCAAGTTTGAATTATAAGTCTCTTGTTTCATCTCGATTGTTTAGCTTATAAACCACTGTGAGAACTCCAATTAGACTATTCTATTTGATATAAAACATGCCTTGGTTTATAAGTTCAATAATTAGGGTGTTTAGGATGGATTTAAAGTCATTTCTGGAAGTTCTACTGCTACCTGTCGACAGCCAGCCCCAAGCTGTCAACAGGCGCATGTCTTCCAGAACTCCAGATTTCTGGACTGTGTGCATCTGTCGACAGCCCTCTTGTTGCTGTCGACAGATACCCATAGAGCCAGCAAACCTGAGCTCTATCTGTTGCCATCTGTCGACAGCCCCTTCCTGGCTGTCGACAGCACTTGTCCTGCCTTGTATTTCAGCAATCTTTCCTGTGTCAATCCTTGTTAAAACTTCAACCTATTAGCATGGCAAGCTACCCACTTATTTACCTTGGTATCTACTGTCATACTACAGCAAAGTTTGCCCACATTGTGTACCTTAACCTCCCTTGAATTATTCTTAAAGTTGTCAATAACGAATAGCACTCCGATTGAGTCTATTCTTCGGTACTCGGTGACTGAGTTTATAAAATCTGATTACCTGAGAGTTCATATGTTTGAACACCTTATGAGATGTGAATAATTGATGATGGCATTTATTGGGTCCTTGGACCCCACTTGACTGATATGCCTGTGCAAATAGGGCTGGTCCAATCCTAGGAGGAGCACCCGAATTCATTTTCTGACCGTACGGAATGATCACCACAAGAAAATGCGGCGTTTCTGACGGATGCTTTCCGTCGGAAATCCGTCAGTAATCCGTCGAAAAATCCGTTTCCGACAGCTTTCCGTCAGAAACTTGTCGGAAATAGCCCGTCGGAAATAGTTGGTCAAAAAATTACCGACAGAAAAGAATTTCGTCGGAAATCAGTCGGAAACTCCGATTATTGCGTCGAAAATCGGTCAGAAATCGGTCGGAAATCGATATTTCAGACGGATATTCCGACGGACAAATTCCGTCGAAAATGTCCGTCGGTAAAACCGCTTTTTCTAGTAGTGGATAAAGGACAACTACTGTGCAAATAGGGCTGGTCCAGTCCTGGGAGGAGCACCCGAATTCATTTTCTGACCGTACGGAATGATAAAGGGCAACTGGATGTTTGGCATAGCATCAAATACTGTCTGATTATGGTCATCATGTTATCTGTCCGGTGTGAACATATATGTGAGCCAAATTATGAGATTCATTGTGAATTCCTGAGCATGTTTGTATTATAGTACTACTATCCCATTTTAAATGCCATGATAAGATGCTTACATATTTTTCTGTGATATCAGTTTAGTCTTTTTCCTTGATCATTATATAGCTAAATCCTTTTGATTTGAGAATTTGAATCCCACTGGGCTAGTTAGTTCATCAAATCCTATTTTTCAGGTATCTACATTTCTTGAAGGAGGGAACTTCGGGATATGTGTGTGGAGAGACCATCCTTGACAGCATTTACTTTTGAGATTGTAAACTGGAAATGTTGTAATACTCATAGAACGACAATGGTCGAATTTTTTTTTATTTAGTAGAGCTTCCAAGCAATTTGCTGCTCAAATAGTGTAAATTTTACTCTTGATTTCTCGTTCGTTCACGTTCTGGCGTTTATAGATATATTAAATGACGGGACGTGATAGAATGGTATCAGAGCATTGGTTGAGGATTCAAATAGTTCTCGGTCCTCAACATCCTGTAGTGACCTGTGAGGATGGGTAGAAAGCCTGAGGTTAAGCTAGAAAAATAAAGTTGGATATAGATTGTATTGAGTATGAATGGAATATCTAGAGATAGTTTCCTTCCTGCAATTCATCTTCACTTCCATAATTTCATGCTTGTGGGTTCTCTATTTATATAACTCATATGTACTAATTGTTTCATGTTCTTTAGAATTCACCTTCCTTTGGTTTCCTTCTTCTCTTCTTGCTTCTTATTCCTACACAAGAACTTCATGACTAAAGTGTTTACCATGTACACATACTTGAAACAACCATAGAAGAGTTGCTATATTCCTTATAATCATGTTTTAGCTAGAGTTTGTGCTATGACTCAAGCATATCATGAAACTCATCCCATTAGAAGCAATAAAAGGTTGTTAGGAAGTGTTGCACTTCTAGTTATTATCTTCCTTTTAGATTTCCATGCCATAATATATCCCTATTGTCCTACTCTTCTTCCTCATAAAATATGGTGTTAGAACTGAAAATAAGACCCTTTTGATGTTGAAAAATCATGTAAGGACTCATAGAAACACTTGGTAGAATTTCCTGTGGTAGTTCTACCACATTCCTGGAAGTTTGGACTTCACCTGTTGACTAATAGCACTTACTTGTCGACAGCCGCTGTGATCTGTCGACAGATAGTGTCAGAACCAGAAAAACCTTGCTCTGTCTGTTGCTATCTGTCGGCAGCCATTTCCTAGCTGTCGACACATACCAGTTTGTGTTGAACTGATCCTTCTTCAGTTAGATGTGTCAGCAGGTTCAGTTAGAAGTGTCAGCAGGACCCTTGTAAGACTGAACTCAAACCTTATTTACATTCCATATCATTTAAGTAAATGACTTTTTCATTTACTTAAGATATTATATGTAAATAAGGAAGTACCCCCCATTTGAATCCAATAAAAATATCAAAAAAATCATATCTCTTACCAATAAAAAGTCAACTCTCCACCGAAGAAGAAAAATACGATTTTTGCGATTCCATCAAAATAGCGTCTTTCTAATTTCTCGCAATTTGGCCTACCTAAAAATTTCATAATTCAAATAAACCTAGTAGAATACTAAGAATCCAAGGTCCGGTGAAAAACGATAAACACACATATGACTTCTCCAAGGGAGCCCTCTTCTACTGAAGGAAAAGTCAAACCTGCTCATTCCTTATTTTACCTTAATATGACTTTTATCTTGATATGTTATTATCTCCAACTCTAAATAAGAATTAGTAAATGAATAGTTCAATTGATATATAGATTTCATGACTATCCTCATGATGTATTCTTCCGTTGACTTTCTTATTTTCTTGAATTCTAAATTATTAAACCACTGAGAAGAATCCATTAATCCTCGTTTACATTCATCTCTCACTAAAACCAAGTGAGACTCTTTAATAACTTAAATGTGTGAAACACTCACACAATTGATGAATCAAAATTTAAAGATTGTTTTAAATCTCACGAATCTTATACGCAAGGTAGGATTAAATCTATTTATCTTTACTAGAGTGGATAACCAAATAGATTGGCGAATATATATATATATATATATATATATATATATATAATATATATATATATATATATATATAGAGAGAGAGAGAGAGAGAGAGAGAGAGAGAGAGAAGAGAAAAAAAATCTACAAGAGAGATTTCTGAAGAAATGCAAGATTATGTAAACATTTTGTACTAAAGTCTAGATTTGGTCAGATGATTCCTTAAACTCCTAATAGCATTTTCTTCAGGCTAGAATTTATTGCATTCCTCTTATAACCGTAACATAAGGATCAATTGTCTCTAAGTTGAGATTAAATCTCAAATTTTACTTCAACTAATTAGTAGCTTGGCGTGTCAACGCACATAAACAAATTGACTAGGGTCAGTAGGAAGTTTTAGAAAAATCAACTTCATGTTTTCTAGAATTGACTTCAATCAGGTGATCGCAGTTTTGATTAACTTAATTTAAATTGTTTACTCAGCCAGCGTAATGGGAGAAGAAGCACATTGGAAAGAGGTTCAACGTGCAATGGACAACCTTGCTCAATCCTTAGAACGAGTAGTCCCCATTGTTGATCAAGGAAGAATGAAGCTGCATAAGAATATTAATAGTCCAAACTCTCAGGAAACAATAAGTATTACAGTATCTATACGGAAGAAGACAGTTTCCCCTAGTAATAGAGAAATAGCTGGCAAAAAAATGGTGAAAAGGAACAAGAAAAGCAAAAATATCAAGAAAGCCAACAAGCAAGAGACAGTCAAGGCACAACCCAAGGAAGCTTGTGCACATTGTCACAAACTGGGCCATGTCAAAGAAGATTGTTGGCGGAGACTAGGAGCTTGTTTGAGGTGTGGAAGTCTAAAGCATCGGATTTCAGACTGTCTATACCACCTCAGGACAAAGACAAGAGTCTAGGAAGACCTTAAGCCATAAGGAGAATGGACTGAAGTTATTAGAAATAATCCTTGTATATAAGTCAATAGGACTAGAGTATGGAGATAAGTACTTGAATTTAGCTGTTATAGTATGTCAAAACTTGGTAAGTTTTGCCAATCAATGTAATTCCGCAAGGTTGATTATGGAGTTCTGTAATGGAAATATTAGGTGATAAATAAAATTCTCGTTGTCTATCTCTATATTCTTCACACTCATCATTCTTGTCATACTTTATTACCCTTCCAAGAAAATATGTATTTACATAACTCTCTAAGGAGTAAGGTTATTCCTTAGTAGGGGAGACTTTGAGTATGATATACTACCGCCAGAAATAAAGAACATAGTGAAGGTTGTATCTAACTAAACCCATGATTACAATATGGCTCTTTAATATCTAAAGATGCTAATATTTAGATCCCCATCAACTGACGATGTTATGATAATAAATTAAATAAAGAGTGTAAACATCGTAGGACATAATAGTCATGACAGGATTGGTGAAACTAATCGGGATTAGATAAAGTTTCAAAGACTGAAAACTTACATCTTTATGATCCATCCAAACTAGTCAAGAAGTTTGGAGTTCCAAACTCTTTTTAGTGGGGGAGAATTGTAACACCCCAAAAAAATTATTAGTTGAGAAACTTGAAAAATAAGGTTATTAGACTTAACCATTATTCTTAAATTGAATTAATTAATATTTGGGAATGTTTAGCATTAATGAACGTTCCCGAGTGTCGTACTCGGACGTGCGCGCTCCCACAGGGCGACACTGAAAACTGTAACAAAAATAAAATCTGAGAATACCATAATTTTTATAAAATGTGGAGATATCAGAAATGTAAATATCCGAATTTTTCGACATACGGATTTCGGGATTAAGTCGAAGTGACCATTTTTTGGGTGATTTTTACCTACTATAAAATAAATTCTAAAAATTAAACTAAAATCATCATAATTTGTAAAAACATCACATTAGTCTATGGCTGAAATTTTAATACAAACAGACTTTGTTTGGACCTATTTACATCAAAAATAAGGGGCCAACTGAATTATGGGTCATTTATGTAAACAATTTCTGGGATTTTACGTAATGACATATCATGGGTGATGCAAGCCTATGTCATGGTGGGTTAATTTTCTTACATGATGGTGGCTGAGGTGTAGGTGTGAGGTTGGATGCATGGGACATGTGTAAATAGTAAGAACCAAGGGGTTCTACTGTTTACACCTACGCATAGGAGGTGTCCTCGTGCATGGGAGTCTTGCGGGGCTATAAAAGCCACTTCCCTTCCTTCGTATATGCGTTCAGAACTCTCCTTACTCTTGTTCGTGTCTTCCCCTACTCCTTGCTGCTGGGATTGGTGCTGGAGGAGCTGTTGGAGGTGCTAAGCTCCACAACTACTGCGACTACTCATGCCCCTACTCATACTGCAACTGTAGATACTTCTACTTGGGAGTCAACTTGCTATTGAAGTTACTGTCGTGGCTAGCAAGCCACCAATTTGGGAGGAAGTTCCTCCTCTACTGGGTTAGACTCTTTTATCAAGATCACGTGAGAGTGCTTGGTAAGGTAGGATTCGATTCCCTTTCTTTCTTCTCTAACTCATGTTCTTGAACATTCTTTAGAACCTATTGTTTAGATGTTCAAGTTTATGTTCTAATGTCATGAGTACCTCTAGCACTATTTGTGTATCTTGTATTGCTATAGAAGCTACTCTTCGAGATTCATATGATCCCTGTTTGGAAAGGATCTTCTTCCAGTATCACGTTGTAGTAGATTCCTAGCTATTCAGGTGTAGGATTCATCTCCCTCTGGTTCAGATCTATCTTCCACACATGAAAGAATTTCTTGATGATTGAACTAGTGGCTATACCTGTAGTTCTTCTATTTTTCTTCCAGTTATGATAGAAATACTCTTGTTGGAAGAGGAACAACTTTGTTCCAATTTAGAAACTAACTCCAATCCTCTTCTTCCACCCTTGATCCTTGTACATGCTATAGAGTTTTGTAGAAGTCTCAATCATCTTTAGAATAGTATGAAGACTTCGGTTTAGATAATTGATAGTTCAAGTCTTGATTTAGATCCATGAAACACTTTGTGGTTTAGTGTCCATCATGTAGGAATCTTCCATTAAACCATTGCTATCAAGGCTATACTTTCAGTACTACACTATGTTAGTTTCTAGCTAGCCAAGTTTGAATTATAAGTCTCTTGTTTCATCTCGATTGTTTAGCTTATAAACCACTGTGAGAACTCCAATTAGACTCTTCTATTTGATATAAAACATGTCTTGGTTTATAAGTTCTATAATTAGGGTGTTTAGGATGGATTTAAAGTCATTTCTGGAAGTTCTACTGCTACCTGTCGACAGCCAGCCCCAAGCTGTCAACAGGCGCATGTCTTCCAGAACTCCAGATTTCTGGACTGTGTGCATCTGTCGACAGCCCTCTTGTTGCTGTCGACAGATACCCATAGAGCCAGCAAACCTGAGCTCTATCTGTTGCCATCTGTCGACAGCCCCTTCCTGGCTGTCGACAGTACTTGTCCTGCCTTGTATTTCAGCAATCTTTCCTGTGTCAATCCTTGTTAAAACTTCAACCTATTAGCATGGCAAGCTACCCACTTATTTACCTTGGTATGTACTGTCATACTACAGCAAAGTTTCCCCACATTGTGTACCTTAACCTCACTTGAATTATTCTTAAAGTTGTCAATAACGAATAGCACTCCGATTAAGTCTATTCTTCGGTACTCGGTGACTGAGTTTATAAAATCTGATTACCTGAGAGTTCATATGTTGAACACCTTATGAGATGTGAATAATTGATGATGACATTTATTGGGTCCTTGGACCCCACTTGACTGATATGCCTATGCAAATAGCGCTGGTCCAGTCCTGGGAGGAGCACCCGAATTCATTTTCTGACCGTACAGAATGATAAAGGACAACTACTGTGCAAATAGGGCTGGTCCAGTCCTGGGAGGAGCACCCGAATTCATTTAATTTTCTGACTGTACGGAATGATAAAGGGCAACTGGATGTTTGGCATAGCATCAAATACTTTTTTATTATGGTCATCATGTTATCTGTCCGGTGTGAACATATATGTGAGCCAAATTATGAGATTCATTGTGAATTCCTGAGCATGTTTGTATTACAGTACTACTATCCCATTTTAACTGCCATGATAAAATGCTTACATGTTCTTCTGTGATATCAGTTTAGTCTTTTTCCTTGATCATTATATAGTTAAATCCTTTTGATTTGAGAATTTGAATCCTACTGGGCTAGTTAGCTCATAAAATCCTATTTTTCAGGTATCTACAGTTCTTGAAGGAGGGAACTTCGGGATATGTGTGTGGAGAGACCATCCTTGACGGCATTTACTTTTGAGATTGTAAACTGGAAATGTTGTAATACTCATAGAACGACAATGGTCGAATTTTTTTTTATTTAGTAGAGCTTCCGAGCAATTTGCTGCTCAAATAGTCTAAATTTTACTCTTGATTTCTCGTTCGTTCACGTTCCGACGTTTATAGATATATTAAATGACGGGACGTGATAGCCTATTCCAGAATGCCTCTTCAATTGGGAGCCCTAGGTTCCGAGGTGAGCCAGGCACGTGGGTGTGCTCGAGGTTTGTCCCGATGCAATGGTACTGTCAAGATCTTGTCGTCTTTCTGGACACCCTCACTCTTAGGGAGGGTAGTTGTCCGGCTGAAGGAAAGACGACAGTGGGACATTGACTTGTTAGAGTTTGTGTTTAGTCACTTATAGCATGCTCGTGGTTGGGGGTTACGGACACCAGTAGACGTACTGGACCCCAGCTAGTCCTATTACCAATGCCTCTCTTTAGAGAGCTATGGGCCTGCGGGGTGTGTGACCTGCAGGTTGTCGTGGTTTGGTTGGTCTCCACAGTTCTTTGACTTTACTTGTGTTGTGGAGCGGCAGTTGGACCTTACGTCCGTGACTGCGAAACTGAGAGGTAGTTCTTGTGTTATGTTGTCCGGGTTGGATACTGGCATCATGAACCAGTAGTCTGTCCCATGTGGTGGTGTCGTACTTTCCGACTAGTGCTTTACCATTGGTTGTATCGTGTGTTGGTTGTAGTTTTACCTGTCGAGGTGTGCCATGGTGTTGGTACGGTTGCCATAGTGATTAGTGAGCGAAGACTCACTGGTTGTGGTTTGACTGGTTGTGGTGTGCCCTGGTGGTGGCACAGTTTGTGTTTCAGTGGTGGTACCTCGTGGTGGTAGGTACCTATACTCTTTGTGGGTACTGGTTTCTCGTAGTACGCTAAGTACTAGCCTTTTTAGGTGGTGAATTCAGGTGGCGAAGTGGAGGTCATACGGTGCGACCTTCCACTTGTTGTGTTTTACCCTTCCTTGGATAAGTTTCCGAATATTGTTTAGTGTGCAATGGATTGGCATCGTGGTAGCCAGTCCTGTTACTTTAATGTGATACATCGTGGTTTAAGGGTATAAAGGACTAGCTCCTAGTTAGTTGTCATGTTACCTATGTGTTGGAGGCTTTCCAGTAAAGCTAGTAGCTTAGGCAATGCTTTACCTATATGGCTTATCGCTTAGAGACCAGCTATTGAGGTGGTGTGCCTGTGAGGCTTGTGGCCTAGGCTTTACAGTTATTGGGCAGACTAGTAGTGTGGTGCTAGTTCTGCTGACTCTTCTTCTTTCCGAGGTTTGTGATAATTGATATAATTATACTGTGCTGTGAGCATGATATGGTTTGGCTACCGGTGTTGCCAGTGATACCCGTTGGGGTTGAGGTCCTCTCGTATTGTGTGTAGTTTTTGGGTGGTCCCTTACTGAGTCAGTGACTTGTTGAGGCTCACTCCCTTACAATTCTTTTCAGGGTTCATCGTTGGTGTGGCTTGCGGAGGTGTCGTGATAGACTTGTACCACCAGCAGTAGTGTTATTACAGTTGTGCGAGCTTGTGCTCCATCGGGATATGCCCCAGGTAGTTGTACTCTTCTTAATTTAGACATGTAATAATGTAATGAACAGTTGTAAATTGTTATATACAGATATGAGCACATGTTCTTTCTTTGTGTCTCATACTGTTGTGGTTTGTCTTTTATATTCTTCCTGGACACGTGTACGAGCTATCCCTTGCGAGACTTCGATCCGTTCGCAGGAGACGGATCTGGATATGGACCCTTATTGGGTATAGATATCCAGGGCCATTTCAGTTGGTATTAGAGCAATGGTCTAGTTAGAATATGAAAAGACATTAAGATTACAATGTCCCAATACATGATTTAATGTCCACTGCTGGTAGTAAGTCTGTGGTTTCTTGTGCTTTTTAGTACAATTTTCATGTGAGTTTTGGTATATGAATTATATGTATAGCTGGTCAGATTAGTAGTTGTGGGTAATGGCAGAGAAATGATATGGTTGGTGGTGTAGTGTGAGTGGTTATTGGGGTGTCAGTTGTGGTTAAAGCATAATTGATTAAAGGTTCTCTGTTATAGAAATTGAAAGAATTAGTGAGTTTAGTTATGAAAATTTAGTAAAAAGTGTTTTAATGAGGATCAGAGCTGATAGAGAAAGATATAAGGTAGTGAAGTAATGGAATAGCAGAGGGAATAGTGTCATGATAAGGAATAGGGCTCTGTGTGATCAGGGCTATTAAATAGGTGAATTGTGACGGAGAATTGTAGGAAAGGCAGTTATTGAGGTTGAGATTTATAGTAATAAAGTCTTAAGGAATTGTTTGGATATAATATGATTAATGGCATGTTAGATTTGAAATGATTAAGTGAGGTAGTCTAGTTTGAGATGAGATGTTGGTAAGCAAAGAAGTAGTGATCAAGATGATCCTTAAGTGTGATTTGTGATTAAGAATAGTTGTAGTAAAGAGTTTAAGGGCAGTGCTATCATGGGTAATGAGGATAATGGAAAATTTAATATAGAAACCCATGTAAGTGAATGTAGAGGTGATCAGTTGATTAAAGAGAGAATAAAAGAATAATGGGAAGTTAGATTTTTTCGGGAATTTCATAAGAAATAGATGTTTGTTTAGTAAGAGGTAGTAGATAAAGATTTCACAAAAAGATTTATATATGGTTGTTGTGTTAAAGATAAGAATAATGGTGCCAGTATTGGTGTGTAGATTGTGGAAGTAGAGAAGGGAAATAGGTGTCAGCGGCTGATTAAAGTTAAAGCTAAATAATTAAAATAAGTTGAAACTATGTAAGTTAGAATAGATAATGTTAAGTTCATTGAGAAGTAATGGGGAAGAGTAGGGTAAATTATGAATGGATATTTGTGAATGAGCTGTAATAGTAAAATTGTTTATGATGGTAGTAATTAGCAATGTGGAATATAGGAATTAAGTAGAATAAATCATTGTGTTAAAAGAAATAATTTTAGTTTATAGTTATAGTAGAGAGTAAGAAGGATTGTAGCATAGATGGCACCTTGAGATTAGCTAGTTAGTAGACTAGTTAAGTGAAATATTTTGTAGAAATGGTGTTATGCTATTGATAGTAAAGATAAAATTTAGTATTAATGATTAGGTGAAAAAAAAAAGAATGTGGTAGATTATTGAATAGTGATAATTAAATGATTCAGGAAGTGTGTAATAAGAATTTGTGTAATGATATGCAGTAAGGTGATTCACATGAATAAATAAATTTTATTATAAGAATATTTCCAGATTTTAAGTAAAGTTATAATACTCAATTAAGGAGTAGTGAGCAGATTAAGGTACAGTGAAAGGAAATAGAAAAAGTGAGGAGTAATATAATCAGTTTAATGGTAAAGAAATTTTGAGATTTGATGTCATATAAATGAGTAATGTTTGAAGTAAAGATAAAGGTAAATATTCAGGTATATGTAGCAGTGAGAATAGAAATTATGAAAAGATATGAATTAGGTTTGTTAAATCAGTTAAAGAATATGGTTTGATGCAAGGAAAATATATAAAGGGGAAAGTATATCAATAGAAATATATTAAGAATCAGAATTTAGTATGGCATAGATATAGCAGAAGATAGAATATGAGTTGAGTCAATTAAGTGGTGATATTATATGATAAGAGAAATGTAAAGTTAGCTGGAAAGTATGATTTTAAAGCAAGATATGTTATTAATGGATTAAAGAAATCCAGAATTCATGAAATATTTGGTGAAAGTTTTAGTGTGATCAGAGTAGCACAGCGGAAGCGTGGAAGGTTTAATATTCATAGATTATCTGAAGTTTAAGTAATTAAAAGAAAGTTTAAGATTTGTGCGCAATTGAGCAAAGTAATGGTTAGTAATAAGTAAATAGTGGAATAGCACTAGGAAATTTAAAATTTTAAGTAGGGCTTAGTGTGGTAGAATATCTATAGATAATAGTGTAAAGTGAAAGGATTTATGCAAACACAACCAGGAAAATGTGGAAATAGATCGAGCCCAAGCAGATAAAGCGCCATTGGCCAAGTAGAATTGTCCGAAAAATGTGGAAGTAGGTTCAGTCCAAGGAGATAAAGCGCTAATGACAGGGTAGAATCGCCTGCGGTTAAAAGGAAAGGAATGGCAGAATGGATCCAGAAAATAAAGTGGTTATAGAATAAATTAAAAAGAAAGAGAAGGCAGAGCAAGTATGGAAATGGGCAGAGGAACCTCTGTATATGACTTTGTTTCTTTTTAGGTGATAGTCTGATTCATTGTTCTTTGTCTTGAATGTCGATGAGGACATTCCCCTCCGACCGGAGGGTACGGCAGTCAGTGTACTAGTACACATGCTCCTGGGGGAATTTTGGCCCCGGAATGGAATTCCGCGAAACCAGCGCGTTGTCGATCTCGGAGTGTCGATTCTGAATTGTGGTAACATAAGTGATTCTGATGCCCATGCGGAAAGTTATGTCCAATTCTTTCGCTGAATGGGTGGGAATAAATCGGAGGGGGTGACTATATCGGCGATGTTCAGGCACCCATATCCATGACCTGGGGAGGAGATCGCGCGTCGAGTTGAACACAACTTCCGATCACTGTAACTGGGCGGCTCTGCGTGTGGGCTCCGACAGCGATTCGCGTAATCGAGGGATTCACTATTGCCAAAAAACCTTGGAATAGGGGAGATCGTCGGCTAGAATCGTAATTTTGGAGTGCAAAATGAAAGTTTTTCGACCCCGAAATGACGTCTTATCACCTGAGGCAATAAGGGGGCGTCGAGCGCCTCTGAGTGCCGATTCCAAATTGGGGTCTTATAAGCGATTCCAATAACAGAGCAAAAAGTTATGTCCGTTTGAGCGAAGTGGTGTCCGTATGTGATCGCATCGGTAGCCTGCGACTGTGCTCCAGGAGAGGAATTTGGGAGCCGGACCAGAAATCTCCGAATGCGACCATTTACCGACCAGGTCGAAGTGCCGATTCTGGATTGGAGACTCGCGGGCGGTACCGAACCCCGGGCGAATAAATATCCACATCCGATCGGAGGGTACAGCAGTCGGTGTACTAGTACACACGCTCCAAGGGGGAATTTTGGCCCCGAAACGGAATTCCACAAAACCAGCGTGCTGTCGACCGTCTCAGAGTGTCGATTCCGAATTGTGGTAACATAAGCGATTCCGATGCCCGTGCGGAAAGTTATGCGCAATTCTTTCGCTGAAGGGGTGGGAATAAACCGGAGGGGTGACTATATCGGCGATGTTCGGGCATCCATATCCACGACCTGGGCAGAAGATCTCGCGTCGAGTTGAACACGATTTCCGATAGCTGTGACTGGACAGCTCCACGTGTGGGCTCCGCCAGCGATTCATGTAATCGAGGGAGTCGCTACTGCCAAAAAACCTTGGAATAGGGGAGATCGTCGGCTAGAATTCCAATTTCGGAGTGCAAAACGAAGGTTTTTCGACCCCGAAACGACGTCTTATTGCCTGAGGCAATAAGGGGACGTTAATCGCCTCTGACTGCCGATTCTGAATTAGGGTCTTATAAGCAATTCCAATAACCGAGCGAAAATTATGCCCGTTTAAGCGAAGTGGTGCCCGTATGCGATCGCAACAGTAGCCTGTGACCATGCTCCCAGAGAGGAATTTGGGCGCCGGACCGAATATCTCCGAATGCGACCATTTACCGACCGAGTCGAAGTGCCGATTCTGAATGGGGGCCTCGCGGGCGGTACCGACCCTGGGGCGAATAAATTTTCACGTCCGACCGGAGGGTACGGCAGTCGGTGTAACACACGCTCCGAGGGGGGGGATTTTTGCCCCAAAATGGAATTCCGCGAAACCAGCGCGCTGTCGACCATCTCGGAGTACCGATTTCCGAATTGTGGTAACATAAGCGATTCCGATGCCCGTGCGGAAAGTTATGCCCAATTCTTTCGCTGAAGGGGTGAGAATAAACTGGAGGGGGTGACTATATCGGTGATGTTCAGGCACCCATATCCATGACCTGGGGAGGAGATCGCGTGTCGAGTTGAGCACGACTTCCGATCGCTGTGACGGGGCGACTCCGCGTGTGGGCTCCGCCAGCGATTCGTGTAATCGAGGGAGTCGCTACTGCCAAAAAACCTTGGAATAGGGGAGATCGTCGGCTAGAATCGCAATTTCAGAGTGCGAAACGAAGGTTTTTCGACCCTGAAACAACGTCTTATTGCCTGAGGCAATAAGGGGGCGTCGAGCGCCTCTGAGTGTCGATTCTGAATTAGGGTCTTATAAGCGATTCTAATAACCGAGCGAAAAGTTATGTCCATTTGAGCAAAGCGGTGCCTGTATATGATCGCAACAGTCGCCTGCGACCGCGCTTCAGGAGAGGAATTTGGGCGCCGGACCGGAAATCTCCGAATGCGACCATTTACCGAACGGGTCGAAGTGCCGATTCTAAATTGGGGCCTCGCGGGCGGTACCGACCCCCGGGCGAATAAATTTCTGCATCCGACCGGAGGGTACGGCAGTCGATGTAACACAGGCTTCGAGGGGGGGATTTTGGCCCCGGAATGGAATTCCGTGAAACCAGAGCGCTGTCGACCGTCTCGGAGTGCCAATTCCGAATTGTGGTAACATAAGCGATTCCGATGCCCGTGCGGAAAGTTATGCCAAATTCCTTCACTGAAGGGGTGGGAATAAACCGGAGGGGGTGACTATATCGGTGATGTTCAGGCACCCATATCGATGACCTAGGGAGGAGATCGCACGTCGAGTTGAACATGACTTTCGATCGCTGTGACTGCGTGGCTCCGCGTGTGGGCTCCGCCAACGATTCGCGTAATCAAGGGAGTCGCTACTGCCAAAAAACCTTGGAATATGGGAGATCGTCGGCTAGAATCGTAATTTCAGAGTGCGAAACGAAGGTTTTTCGACCCCGAAACGACATCTTATTGCTTGAGGCAATAAGGGGGAGTCGAGCGTCTCTGAGTGTCGATTCCGAATTGGGGTCTTATAAGTGATTCCAATAACCGAGCGAAAAGTTATGCCCGTTTGAGCGAAGCGGTGTTCGTATGCGATCGCATTGGTAGCCTACGACCGCGCTCCCGGAGAGGAATTTGGGCGCCGGACCGGAAATCTCCGAATGCGATCATTTACCGACAGGGTCGAAGTGTCGATTCTGAATTGGGGACTCGCGAGTGGTACCGACCCCCAGGCGAATAAATATCCGCCTCCGACCGGAGGGTACAGCACTCGGTGTACTAGTACACACGCTCCAGGGGGGATTTTGGCCCTGGAACGGAATTCCGTGAAACCAGTGCACTGTCGACCGTCTCAGAGTGCTGATTCCGAATTGTGGTAACATAAGCGATTCCGATGCCTGTGCGGAAAGTTATGCCCAATTCTTTCGCTGAAGGGGTGGGAATAAACCGGAGGGGGTGACTATATCGGCGATGTTCGAGCACCCATATCCACGACCTGGGGAGGAGATCTCGCGTCGAGTGAGCACGACTTCTGATCACTATAACTGGGTGGCTCCGCGTGTGGGCTCCGCCAGCAATTTACGTAATCGAGGGAGTCGCTACTGCCAAAAAACCTTGGAATGGGGGAGATCGTCGGCAAGAGTCGCAATTTCGGAGCGCGAAACGAAGGTTTTTCGACCCCGAAACGACGTCTTATTGCCTGTGGCAATAAGGGAGCGTCGAGCGCCTCTGAGTGCCGATTCTGAATTGGAGTCTAATAAGCGATTCCAATAACCGAGAGAAAAGTTATGCCTATTTGAGCGAAGCGGTGTCCGTATGCAATCGCAACGGTAGCCAGCGACCGCGCTCTCGGAGAGGAATTTTGGGCACCGGACCGGAAATCTCCGAATGCGACCATTTACCGATTGGGTCGAAGTGTCGATTCTCAATTGGGGCCTCGCGGGCGGTACCGACCCTCAGGCGAATAAATTTTCACGTCTGACCGGAGGGTACGACAGTCGGTGTACTGTACACACGCTCTGGGGGGTGGGGGGGAATTTTGGCCCCGGAATGGAATTCCGCGAAACAAGCACGTTGTTGACTGCCTCGGAGTGTCGATTTCAAATTGTGGTAACAAAAGCGATTCCGATGCCCGTGTGGAAAGTTATGCCCAATTCTTTCGCTGAAAGGGTGGGAATAAACCGGAGGGGGTGACTATATCGGTGATGTTCAGACACCCATATCCATGACCTGGGGAGGAGATCGCGCGTCGAGTTGAACACGACTTCCGATCGATGTGACTGGGCGGCTCCGCGTGTGGGCTCCTCCAGCGATTCGCGTAATCGAGGGAGTCGCTACTGCCAAAAAACCTTGGAATAGGGGAGATCGTCGGCTAGAATTGCAATTTCAAAGTGTGAAACGAAGGTTTTTCGACCCCAAAACGACATCTTATCGCCTGAGGCAATAAGGGAGCATCAAGCGCCTCTGATGCCGATTCTAAATTGGGGTCTTATAAGTAATTCCAATAACCGAGCGAAAAGTTATGCCCGTTTAAGCGAAGCGGTGTCCATATGCGATCGCATCGGTAGCCTGCGACCGCGCTCCCGGAGAGGAATTTGGGCGCCGGACCGGAAATCTCCGAATGTGAACATTTACCGACTGGGTCGAAGTGCCGATTCTGAATTGGGGACTCGCGGGCGGTATTGATCTCCGGGCGAACAAATATCCGCCTCCGACCGGAAGGTACAGCAGTCGGTGTACTAGTACACACGCTCCGGGGGGATTTTTCCCCTGGAACAGAATTCTGTGAAACCAGCGCGCTGTCGACCGTCTTGGAGTGTTGATTCCGAATTGTTGTACCATAAGCGATTCCGATGCCCGTGCAGAAAGTTATGCCTCATTCTTTCGCTGAAGGGGTGGGGGTGGGAATAAACCCGAGGGGTGACTATATCGGTGATGTTCGGGCATCCATATCCACGACCAGGGTAGGAGATCTCACGTCGAGTTGAACACAACTTCCGATCGCTGTGACTCGGTGGCTCCACGTGTGAGCTCCGCCAGTGATTACGTAATCGAGGGAGTCGCTACTGCTAAAAAACCTTGGAATAGGGGAGATCGTCGGCAAGAATCGCAATTTCGGAGCGCGAAACGAAGGTTTTTCGACCCCGAAACGACGTCTTATTGCCTGTGGCAATAAGCAGGCGTCGAGCGCCTCTGAGTGCCAATTCTAAATTGGGATCTTATAAGCGATTCTAATAACCAAGCGAAAAGTTATGCCCGTTTGAGCGAAGCGGTGTTCGTATGTGATCGCATCGGCAGCCTGCGACTGCGCTCCCGAAGAGGAATTTGGGCGCCGGGCCGGAAATCTCCGAATGCGACCATTTACCGACCGGGTCGAAGTGCCGATTCTGAATTGGGGCCTCGCGGGATGTACTGACCCCCGAGCGAATAAATATCCGCGTCCGACCGGAGGATACCATAGTCGGTGTACTAGTACACACGCTCCAGGGGGAAATTTTGGCCCCGGAATGGAATTCCGCGAAACTAGCGCTGTCGACTGTCTCGGAGTGCCAATTCTGAATTGTGGAAACATAAGCAATTCCGATGCTCGTGCGGAAAGTTATGCCCAATTCTTTCGCTGGAGGGGTGGGAATAAATCGGAGGGGGTGACTATATATGCGATGTTCGGGTACCAATATCCACGACCTGGGGAGGAGATCTCACGTCGAGTTGAACACAACTTCCGATCGCTATGACTGGGCAGCTCCGCGTGTGGGCTCCGCTAGCGATTCGCGTAATCGAGGGAGTCGCTACTACCATAAAACCTTGGAATAGGGGAGATAGTCAGCTAGAATCGCAATTTCGGAGTGTGAAACGACGGTTTTTCGACCCCAAAACGACATCTTATCGCCTGAGGCAATAAGGGAGCATCAAGCGCCTCTGATGCCGATTCTAAATTGGGGTCTTATAAGTAATTCCAATAACCGAGCGAAAAGTTATGCCATTTGAGCGAAGCGGTGTCCGTATGCGACCGCAACAGTAGCCTGCGACCGCGCTCTCAGAGAGGAATTTGGGCGCCGGACCGGAAATCTCCTAATGCGACCATTTACCAACCGGGTCGAAGTGTCGATTCTGAATTGGGGCCTTGCGAGCGGTACCGACCCCGGGCGAATAAATTTCCGCGTCCGACCAGAGGGTACGGCAGTCGGTGTACTAGTACACACGCTCCGGGGGGGGGGGGGGGGGGGGGATTTTTGCCGTGGAATGGAATTCCGCGAAACCAGCGCGCTGTCGACCGTCTCGGAGTGCCGATTCCGAATTGTGGTAACATAAGCGATTCCGATGCCCATGCGGAAAGTTATTCCCAATTCTTTCGCTGAAGGGGTAGGAATAAACCGGAGGGGGTGACTATATCGGCGATGTTCGGGCACCCATATCCACGACCTGGGGAGGAGATCTCGCGTCGAGTTGAACACAACTTTCGATCGCTGTGACTGGGTGGCTCCACGTGTGGGCTCTGCCAGCGATTCACGTAATCGAGGGAGTCGCTACTGCCAAAAAACTATGGAATAAGGGAGATCGTCGGCTAGAATCGCAATTTCGGAGTGCAAAACGAATGTTTTTCGACCCTGAAATGACGTCTTATCGCCTGAGGCAATAAGGGGGCGTCGAGCGCCTCTAAGTGCCGATTCCGAATTTGGGTCTTATAAGTGATTCCGATAGCCGAGCTAAAAGTTATGCCCGTTTGAGCGAAGCAGTGTCCTTATGCAATCGCATCGGCAGCCTGCAACCGCGCTCCAGAAGAGGAATTTGGGCGCCGGACCGGAAATCTCCGAATGCGACCATTTACCGACCGGGTCGAAATGCCGATTCTAAATTGGGGCTTCGCGGGCAGTTCCTGTTGGGTTGAGTGTGTTTTGAAATTTCCTAAATTTGTATTTTAATGATAACCAATGAACATCACTCATACTTTGATTTTGATGATGACATATTGTGTTTTTGATGATGATATGTTGAACATGTTATACATTCTATACATATCACAATATTGCTTAAACAACATGTTCTTGATGTTTAATATCTCATATTTTAATGATAATATCTTGTACTAATGATTTATATGTTAAATTTGTAGTTGTATATAGATTTTGTCAGGGTAGTGTCGACACACCCATTGATGCTGTCGACACTGGGTCAAAGTCCCTTAAGGTTTTGATGAAGAAAAGGTCGTGTGTCGACACAGCCTCAAGTGGGGGTCGACACTAGACCCAGCTCCCAGAGAACCCAATTGACAGGTCTGTATAGTGTGTCAACACAGCTTCAAGTGGTGTCGACACTAGATCCAGTTCCCAGAGGACCTGTTTTCCACACTGGGACAGTGTGTTGACACAGTCTAGGTGTGTGTCGACACTAGTGACCCTTCCCAGAGAACAAATTCTGCCAGTTTGGGACAGTGGATATTTATTCACCCGAGGGTCGGTACCGCCCGCGAGGCCCCAATTCAGAATCGGCACTTCGACCCGGTTGGTAAATGGTCGCATTTGGAGATTTCCGGTCCGGTGCCCAATTCTTCTCCGGGAGCGCGGTCACAGGGTGCCGATGCGATCGCATACGGACACCGCTTCGCTCAAACGTGCATAACTGTTGGCTCAGTTATCGGAATCGCTTATAAGACCCCAATTTGGAATTGCCACTCAGAGGCGCTCGACGCCCCCTTATTGCCTCAGGCGATAAGACGTCATTTTGGGGTCGAAAAACCTTCATTTCGCACTCCGAAATTGTGATTCTAGCCGACGATCTGCCCTATTCTAAGGTTTTTTGGCAGTAGCGACTCCATCGATTACGCGAATCGCTGGCGGAGCCCACATGTGGAGCCGCCCAATCACAGCATCGGAAGTCGTGTTCAACTCAACACGAGATCTCCTTCCCAGGTCGTGGATATGGGTGCCCGAACATCGCCGATATAGTCACTGCTATGGTTTATTCCCACACCTTCAGCGAAAGAATTGGGCATAACTTTCCACACGGGCATCGGAATCGCTTATGTTACCATAATTTGGAATCGGCACTTCGAGACGATCAACAGCGCGCTAGTTTTGCGGAATTCCGTTCCGGGGCCAAAATTCCCCCCAGAGCGTGTGTGTACACCGACTGCCGTACCCTCCGGTCGGACGCGGATATTTAATCGCCCGGGGGTCGGAACTGCCCGCGAGGCCCCAATTCAGAATCGGCACTTCCACCTGGTCATTAAATGGTCGCATTCGGAGATTTTCGGTCCGGCGCTCAAATTCCTCTGCGAGAGCGCGGTCGCAGGCTGCCGATGCGATCGCATACGGACATCGCTTCACTCAAACGGGCATAACTTTTCGCTCGGTTATCAGAATCGCTTATAAGACCCCAATTCGAAATCGGCACTCAGAGGTGCTCGACGCCCCCTTACTACCTTAGGTGATAAGACGTCGTTTCGGGGTCGAAAAACATTCGTTTCGCACTCTGAAATTGTTATTCTAGCCGACGATCTCCCCTATTCCAATGTTTTTTGGCACTAGCGACTCCCTCGATTACGCGAATCGCTGGCGGAGCCCACACGCGGAGCCGGCCAGTCACAGCGATCGGAAGTCGTGTTCAACTCGACGCGAGATCTCCTCCCCAGGTTGTGGATATGGGTGCCCGAACACCGCCGATATAGTCACCGCTCCGGTTTATTCCCACCCCTTCAGCGAAAGAATTGGCCATAACGTTCCGCACGGGCATCGGAATCGCTTATGTTACCATAATTTGGAATCGACACTTCGAGATGGTCGACAGCGTGATAGTTTTGCGGAATTCCATTTTGGGGCCAAAATTCCCACCGGAGCATGTGTACTAATACACCGGCTGCTGTACCCTCCGATCGGACACGCATATTTATTCGCCCGGGGGTCAGAACCGCCCGTGAGGCCCCAATTCAGAATCGGCACTTCGACCCGGTCTGTAAATGGTCACATTCGGAGATTTCCGGTCCGGCACTCAAATTCCTCTCCAGGAGCGCGGTCGCAGGCTGCCGATGCGATCGCATACGGACACCGCTTCGCTCAAGCGGGCATAACTTTTCACTCGGTTATCAGAATCACTTACAAGACCCCAATTCGGAAACGGCACTCAGAGGTGCTCGACACCCCCTTATTGCCTCAAGTGATAAGACGTCATTTCGGGGTCGAAAAACCTTCTTTTCGCACTCCAAAATTGTGATTCTAGACGGTGATCTCCCCTATTCCAAGGTTTCTTGGCAGTAGCGACTCCCTCGATTACGCGAATCGCTGGCGGAGCCCACACGCGGAGCCGCCCAGTCACAGCGATCGGAAGTCGTGTTGAACTCGACGCGAGATCTCCTCCCTAGGTCGTGGATATGGGTGCCCGAACATCGCCGATATAGTCACCCCCCCGGTTTATTCCTACCCCTTCAGCGAAAGAATTGAGCATAACTTTCCGAACGGGCATCAGAATCGCTTATGTTACAACAATTCAGAATCGGCACTTCGAGACGGTCGACAGTGCGCTGGTTTCGCGGAATTCCGTTTCGGGGCCAAAATCCCCCCGGAGCGTGTGTACTAGTACACCGACTACCATACCCTCCGGTCGGGCGCGGATATTTATTCGCCCGGGGGTCGGAACCACCCACGATGCCCCAATTCAGAATCGGCACTTCGACCCGTTCGATAAATGGTCGCATTCGGAGATTTCCGATCCGGCGCCCAAATTCCTCTCCGGGAGCGCGGTCGTAGGCTGCCGATGCGATCGCATACGGACACTACTTCGCTCAAACGGGCATAACTTTTCGCTCGGTTATCGGAATCGCCTATAAGACCCCAATTCGGAATCGGCACTCAAAGGCGCTCGACGCCCCCTTATTGCCTCGGGCGATAAGATGTCATTTCGGGGTCGAAAAACCTTCGTTTCGCACTCTGAAATTGCGATTCTAGCCGACGATCTCCCCTATTCCATGGTTTTTTAGCAGTAGCGACTCCCTCGATTACGCTAATCGCTGGCAGAGCCCACACGCGGAGCCACGCAGTCACAGCGATCGGATGTCTTGTTCAACTCGACGTGAGATCTCCTCCCTAGGTCGTGGATATGGGTGCCCGAACATCGCCGATATAAGTCACCCCCTCCGGTTTATTCCCACCCCTTTAGCGAAAGAATTGGGCATAACTTTCCGCACGGGCATCGGAATAGCTTATGTTACCACAATTCGGAATCGGCACTCCAAGACGGTTGACAGCACGGTGGTTTCGCGGAATTCCATTCCGGGGCAAAAATCCCCCCCCCCCCCCCCGAAGCGTGTGTACTAGTACACTGACTACCGTACCCTCTGGTCGGACGCGGATATTTACTCGCCCGGAGGTCGGAACCGCCCGCGAGGCCCCAATTCAGAATCAGCACTTCGACCCGATCGATAAATGGTCGCATTCGGAGATTTCCGGTCCGGTGCCCAAATTCTTCTCTGGGAGCGCGGTCGCAGGCTGCCGATGCGATCGCATACGGATACCACTTTGTTCAAACAGGCATAACTTTTTGCTCGATTATCGGAATCACTTAGAAGACCCCAATTCGGAATCGACACTCAGAGGCGCTCGATGCCCCCTTATTGCCTTAGGCGATAAGACGTCATTTCGGGGTCGAAAATCCTTCATTTCGCACTCCAAAATTGCGATTCTATCTGATGATCTCCCCTATTCCAAGGTTTTTTGGCAGTAGCGACTCCCTCGATTACACGAATCGCTGGCGGAGACAACACGTGGAGCCGCCCAGTCACAGCGATCGGAAGTCGTGTTCAACTCGATGCGAGATCTCCTCCCAGGTCGTAGATATGGGTGCCCGAACATCGTCGATATAGTCACCACTCTAGTTTATTCCCACCCCTTCAGCGAAAGATTTGGGCATAACTTTCCGCACGGGCATCGGAATCCCTTATGTTACCATATGTCATGCCCCGCCAATTTAGCAGCGGAATAAATCGGGGAGGCATGAACAACGAGTATGGTAACGTAAATTGTGCATACATTCGCAAATATCAGAGCAACTAATGAACAATAATTGCAATAAAACTCCTCATTTTATTATTAATTCATCTAAACTATTACAATCACTAATTCAGAGCCAAAACATAGGGCTCAATACATCATTACATTGGAAATGATAACTAAGCAACTAATTATCTAGACTCTATGATACTAAAGACATTCCATCGCTATGACTCCAAGTCGCCCATCACTCCAGTCCATTCCCGTTGATGTGTGTAAGCTCATCATCGACTTACCTGAAAATACAATAACAAATAACGAAGGGTGAGCGATAACGCTCAGTAGGACTTATATCTCGTGTAAACAAGCAAGCTTTAAGTGATTAATGTCTTGTAAAGTAGGTCAACTAGAGAGAACGATCATGTTAGTCAAGAGAGTAATAGTACAAGATAACAAGTGAACGGTAATACATTTCAAAAGATTATTGCAAAACTAGGATGATAAAGAACTGGCCATGTAACGAGATAGCGTGTAAGGAGATAGCATGTATGGTTGCACAACAGTGCACTAGTCACGATAGCAAGTAACGTGTGTTTGGTTGATCATTTTATCAACCGAAAAGTCTAGTATTGTGATTGATTGATTGTCTTAGATTAAATCTTGATAGTCATGCGTTGGTGTATGCCATCACCTGATCATTAGACCCCCGCGAGTTATAGCCCTTCAGGTGCTCCTCCCAAGGACCAGATCGGGCCCTTATTATGTTGCCTAGCATAGTCATGTTTGTTATCTTAAACAATCAATTGATGGCCAAGTAGAGTACCAAGAATAGATGAGAGTAGTAGATGAACTAGACGAGAGTGTAGAGAGACGTGAACAGATGAGAGTATCGAGATAGTAGATGAGATAGGGTCATTTCCGTAAACTGACGAGAACACACGATAGTAACGGTTGCACGGCACAGGTCGGGTACCGGCAGTCTGGTAGAGTCACAACCGCCCACTAGCCGTGCTTTAAACACAGGTTAGATGGTCCAGCGTGATCGCAAGATTAGGAGAGAACACTAAGGCCATGATCGTACTGATCCCTACGGTGTAAAGGGTTTTAGGGTACAACCAGCTCGTTGACTAAGGACGTGCGCCAAAGCCAAGAAGACTTACAGAGGTCTTGACAAGGATTCCCTAGTCCAGTCGAGAGTATTCCCGGTGGGGGGGTGGTCCAAGTCAAGGGAAAGTGTGTAAAAACGGGTCCGTCGTGCCTCGAGTGCTCGAAGGCGAGGGAAAACAGTATCGGTAGATAAAATGCGTGAGTCAAAACGAAAATAATTGTATTAACAAAATAGGGTAATTAGTCATTTATTTCGAATTTACCGAATACATTATTGCATAATTTATCAAGGTCAAATGGCAATTTATAATGTTATGTGTGCAAGTGTAAAGAAATCTTGAGGATATGACAAGTCGTGCAAAATGTCATTTTAAATAATTAAATGTATTCATTTATGTCAATTATTAATTACCAAGTCGAATTTACTATAACATGGGTTAATCATGGCTAATTAAGAAGTATATAGACTAATCAGCAGGGATATAAACACAATTATTGTTCTGGCCGAAATTCCAAGAAAGCGACGGGGTGCATGGGCGCTTACTCAGAGTGTCGCGACGAGGTATCCTGTCACGGTTCTGTCCGCGGCAGTGCGGCCTGGCGCGACAGGCGAACCGGCCTGGCCTGGCCTGGTTCGGTTTTGGGAACGCGGCGGCGAGGCCGTCACGTTAATGACGCGACCTGAAAGCCTACCGCGACACTCCTGTTATCGCGGCGTATCGTGCCGTCGCGATAACATGGGCGGTCCAGTTTTACCCTTTTTCTCTGGGTAGACCCTTCTTGACATAGAGCCATTTTAAATTCAGTATAAAATCGCACGATGATCCAAAAAGCACAAAACCAGTTTTAAACGAAAGTAGACATGTATATCTATCAACATGCACGATTAACTTGAACATAGACAAGGTTTAGACATGCATTGATCAGGTTACTTTTTGGTGACCTAAACAGGCGCAGTCAGGGTTCAACGAATTAATTAGAGATGTATACATGATGAAAATTCTGAAACCAGCGGCGTTTGAAAGCTAACATGTAGTATTTATGACAATTTTATCATGGAATGATGTCAAGTTTGCACGGGGTTAAAAAGGAAACAAGGAGGGTCGAGTGCAGAGGTCTGATAAATATTCAAAGATTTAATTCTCCCTCATGGGAGATCGAAATCAAGCAAGACCATGGGCGTTTGAAAGCTATTACATGGTAGTATCAATGCGAATTTTCTCATAGCATAGGAACAAGTACGTGCAAGGTATTAGAGAAAACATGAGATTCGGGTTCATGGTGACAGCAGGATTTCACGAATTAAATTCGCTCAAATGGGTGAACGAAATACCACGAAACCATAGGGCTTTTGAAGAGGTACATGAAGGCTACCTAGGATAATTGTTTCACGATTTTTTCTTGAGAGATTGCCTACCTTTTTCGTGGAGTAAGAAAACCCTAGTTTGTAGTCGAAAATCTGAAGAAGAAAGCCAAGCTCTAGCCCCTTCTTCTCCAAGTTCTTCCTCTAGATCACCTCCTACTCGTCTCCAAAGCTCCAGCCACGATTTGGGGTGGGATGAGATGAAACTTGGATGTTTTAATGCTTATTAGAGTCCTTAATCACCTTAAACTCTTTCCTTTTCATTTAATTTTGAATTTCCATAATTATCACATTTTTTCTTGCTATTATCTATCTAATTGGGTAAGGGAGAGGCCTAATTTCGTGGCCAATGGGGTTAGGATGGGTTAGGGACTCTTATTTGAGATAAACATAACTTATTTAGTGTTTATCTTAACCTTTTACTATTTACTAATTAATTAACTCCGAATTTATTATTTATCTCCCCCTTTACTATCATTATTCCACCTATTTGGCTTGGGGAGAACTTAAATATCGGGCTAATGGATTTGGGTATGTCTAGGATTCTTTTTAAAATAATTAAGAGTTATATTAGTGCTTTAGTGACCCCTTTTTAATTAATAGATAATGTAATTACGAATTTCCTTATTTAATATGAGTCTCCTATATTTTATCCATATTTCTCTTATCAAAAGTCTTCTTTTAGATTAAGATAGAGTCCTATTGAGTTGGACTAGGGTTAGGACGCTTTTTAAGATAATTTAGGAGTTAAATAGTCATTATCCTACCCCTTTTCATTTATTAATAATTTTAGGTACGAATTTTGACTTAATTAATTCTCCCATCCAAATGGGCTTTTCACATTTGAGCCGATTATTTCATACTTGGACCACTTGTACAACCATTTCTAATTTAATTACTTTTATCCTAATTTAAATCCATTATCATATTTATTCTATTGATTCCTTCTTTAAATTCAGTGTAATATTATTTATTCTAATATTTCTAACCTTTATCCATCCTTCAGACTCTGACTTTTTACCCAATAACTTAGATACAGCTTAAATGTAGGACTATACATTTATTTTTACTTAATGGTATTAATTACCCTTTATTAACTAATTTATTCATGGGCCAAGATTGTCTGTTGGTCCAATTATCCTAATGGACTATCAACCCATATTATTTAAAGTCTAACCACATGGTTATTTTAATTTATAGTCCATTCTGGCTCATAAATAATGGGTTCTCCGACTTATTCTTAATTATGCTAATAAGTCGCATAAATTCTTAAACTAAGTCCAACGATTTTTCTATGCCCAAATTTCATGATGGGTCATTAGAGAACATTATTTAAAGTATAACTACTATTTTTACGAAATTTTTATAGGGGTTTATACGCATGCAATAATAATGCGTACCTTTTTAACTGGTTGAATTTATTAATAGATAAATTTTTAATTTATCCATAATTTTTAATTAATAGATTTTCCGGGGTACTACATCCTCCCCACTTAAAAGAATTTGTCCCCAAATTCCACGTCTCCTTCGATTAAATATGATTATCTCTCCATGCTTAAAAGGTATTAATCATCATAAGTTCAGGGTTACCTTCCATGATGCCCACTTCATGATTTGGAGGGAGTTGCACCACGGCTTCCAGTGTGGTTGGTTGTGTTTGATTCTTCCTGACATTGATTCTTTAATTGTGGACAGTCTCTAATCTTATGGCCTGGGCTACCACATCGTAAGCATTTTCCTTGCTTCCTCCAGCATTCCTCAATATGTGGCCTATCCTATTGCAGTGTTCGCATCGCCTTTTTGAATAGGGGCTATTTGTATACCGTTTGGCTGGTTCTCTTTCGTCATAGAGTTGAGATCTTCGGTGTAGTGGATGGTTCCTTTAGGAGAGAGTAGTCTTGCATCCGATGCTCCAAACTGCCACAACGTAAACATGCACCGACTCTTCTCCAGCACTCCTTTGCCTTATATCCCGGCTTACTACAATGGCGGCAGATGGGCTTGTAAAGCTCTTGCTACGTTCCTTCTGTGTGTTTGTCTTGTTTCCCTGTTGGTGTCTTCCTTCTTGTTCTTTTTGGTCACTTTTCTAATCTTCTTGGTCGTCCATAAGGCTCCTTCCATCAGTTGGGCGGCTTTCCGACATGCCCGAGCTAGCTCTTGAGTTAACTCTATTTCGTCTTGCAGTGACGTATATTTGTTATCCATTTAAGAGTTCCTTCAAGAATAAGGCTGACATTAGGATGCTAAAGAAATATTTAGTTGATACACACATATATAGATAGATGTATTAAGATCTTAACCATGGTTCTACCCAATCCTCACACAGGTATGGTGGTTGACTTAGACACGTGTCAGGGCAGTTCACCTAGAACATCCTGGACTTAAATATCCTAATAAGGACATCCTAGGCTCTGATACCAACTGTCATGCCCCGCCAATTTAGCAGCGGAATAAATCGGGGAGGCATGAACAACGAGTATGGTAATGTAAATTGTGCATACATTCGCAAATATCAGAGCAACTAATGAACAATAATTACAGTAAAACTCATCATTTTATAGATAATTCATCTAAACTATTACAATCACTAATTCAGAGCCAAAACTATAGGGCTCAATAACATCATTACATTGGAAATGATAACTAAGAAACTAATTATCTAGACTCTATGACACTAAAGACATTTCATCGCTATGACTCCAGGTCGCTCATCACTCCAGTCCATTCCCGTTGATGTGTGTAAGCTCATCATCTGACTTACCTGAAAACACAATAACAAATAACGAAGGGTGAGCGATAACGCTCAGTAGGACTTAATATCTCGTGTAAACAAGCAAGCTTTAAGTGATTAATGTCTTGTAAAGTAGGTCAACTAGAGAGAATGATCATGTATAGTCAAGAGAGTAATAGTACAAGATAACAAGTGAACGGTAATACATTTCAAAAGATTATTGCAAAACTAGGATGATAAAGAACTGGCCATGTAACGAGATAGCGTGTAACGAGATAGCATGTATGGTTGCACAATAGTGCACTAGTCACGATAGCAAGTAACGTGTGTTTGGTTGATCATTTTATCAACCGAGAAAGTCTAGTATTGTGATTGATTGATTGATTGATTGATTGTCTTAGATTAAATCTTGATAGTCATGCGTTTGGTGTATGCCATCACCTGATCATTAGACCCCCGCGAGTTATAGCCCTTCAGGTGCTCCTCCCAAGGACCAGATCGGGCCCTTATTATATTGCCTAGCATAGTCATGTTTGTTATCTTAGACAATCAATTGATGGCCAAGTAGAGTACCAAGAATAGATAAAAGTAGTAGATGAACTAGACGAGAGTGTAGAGAGAACGTGAACAGATGAGAGTATCGAGATAGTAGATGAGATAGGGTCATTTCCGTAAAATGACGAGAAACACACGATAGTAACGGTTGCACGGCACCAGGTCGGGTACCGGCAGTCTGGTAGAAGTCACAACCGCCCACTAGCCGTGCTTTAAACACAGGTTAGATGGTCCAGCGTGATCGCAAGATTAGGAGAGAACACTAAGGCCATGGATCGTACTGATCCCTACGGTGTAAAGGGTTTTAGGGTACAACCAGCTCGTTGACTAAGGACGTGCGCCAAAGCCAAGAAGACTTACAGAGGTCTTGACAAGGATTCCCTAGTCCAGTCGAGAGTATTCCCGGTGGGGAGGCGGTCCAAGTCAAGAGAAAGTGTGTAAAAACGGGTCCGTCATGCCTCGAGTGCTCGAAGGCCAAGGGAAAACGGTATCGGTAGATAAAATGCGCGAGTCAAAACGAAAACAATTGTATTTAACAAAATAGGGTAATTTAGTCATTATTTCGATAATTTATCGAATACATTATTGCATAATTTATCAAGGTCAAATGGCAATTATAATGTTATGTGTGCAAGCGTAAAGAAATCTTGAGGATATGACAAGTCGTGCAAAATGTCATTTTAAATAATTAAATGTATATCATTTATGCCAATTATTAATTTACCAAGTCGAATTAACTATAACATAGGTTAATCATGGCTAATTAAGAAGTATATAGACTAATCAGCAGGGATATAAACACAATTATTTATTCTGGCCGAAATTCCAAGAAAGTGACGGGGTGCATGGGCGCATTACTCAGAGTGTCGCGACGGGGTATCCTGTCGCGGTTCTGACCGCGGCAGTGCGGCCTGGCGCGACAGGCTAACCGGCCTGGCCTGGCCTGGTTCGGTTTTGGGAACGTGGCGGCGAGGCCCGTCGCGTTCATGACGCGACCTGAAAGCCTACCGCGACACTCCTGTTATCGCGGCGTATCGTGCCGTCGTGATAACAGGGGCGGTCCAGTTTTTCCCTTTTTCTCTTGGTAGACCCTTCTTGACACAGGGCCATTCTAAATTCAGTATAAAATCGCACGGTAATCCAAAAAGCACAAAACTAGTTTTAACTAAAGTAGACATGTATATCTATCCACATGCACGATTAACTTGAAAATAAACAAGGTTTAGATATGCATTGATCAGGTTAGTTTTCGGTGACCTAAACAGGCGCAGTCAGGGTTCAATGAATTAATTAGAGATGTATACATGATAAAAAATTCTGAAACGAGCGGCGTTTGAAAGCCAACATGTAGTAGTAGTTATGACAATTTTATCATGGAATGATGTCAAGTTTTGACGAGGTTAAAAAGGAAACAATGAGGGTCGAGTGCACAGGTCTGATAGATATTCAAAGATTTAATTCTCCCTCATGGGAGATCGAAATCAAGCAAGACTTGGGGCGTTTGAAAGCTATTACATGGTAGTATCAATGCGAATTTTCTCATACAATAGGAATCAGTACGTGCAAGGTATTAGAGAAAACATGAGATTCGGGTTCATGGTGATAGCAGGATTTCACAAATTAAATTCGCTCAAATGGGTGAACGAAATACCACGAAACCATAGACCTTTTGAAGAGGTACATGAAGGCTACCTAGGGTAATTATTTCACGATTTTTGCTTGAGAGATTGTCTACCTTTTTCGTGGAGTAAGAAAACCCTAGTTTGTAGTCGAAAATCTGAAGAAGAAAGCCAAGCTCTAGCCCCTTCTTCTCCAAGTTCTTCCTCTAGATCACCTCCTACTCGTCTCCAAAGCTACAGCCACGATTTGGGGTGGGATGAGATGAAACTTGGGGTGTTTTAATGCTATTAGAGTCCTTAATCACCTTAAACTCTTTCCTTTTCATTTAATTTTGAATTTCCATAATTATCACATTTTTTTCTTACTATTATCTATCTAATTGGGTAAGGGAGAAGCCTAATTTCGTGGCCAATGGGGTTAGGATGGGTTAGGGACTCTTATTTGAGATAAACATAACTTATTTAGTGTTTATCTTAGCCTTTTACTATTTACTAATTAATTAATCCGAATTTATTATTTATCTCCCCCTTACTATCATTACTCCACCTATTTGGCTTGGGGAGAACTTAAATATCGGGGCTAATGGATTTGGGTATGTCTAGGATTCTTTTTAAAATAATTAAGAGTTATATTAGTGCTTTAGTGACCCCTTTTTAATTAAGAGATAATATAATTACGAATTTCCTATTTAATATGAGTCTCCTATATTTTATCCATATTTCCTCGTATCAAAAGTCTTCTTTTAGATTAAGATAGAGTCCTATTGAGTTGGACTAGGGTTAGGACTCTTTTTAAGATAATTTAGGAGTTAAAATAGTCATTATCCTACCCCTTTTCATTTATTAATAATTTTAGGTACGAATTTTGACTTAATTAATCTCCCATCCAAATGGGGCTTTTCACATTTGAGCCGATCATTTCATACTTGGACCACTTGTACAACCCATTTTCTAGGCTATCAACCCATATTATTTAAAGTCTAACCACATGTTTATTTTAATTTATAGTCCATTCTGGCTCATAAAATAATGGGTTCTCCGACTTATTCCTTAATTATGCTAATAAGTCGCATAAATTCTTAAACTAAGTCCAAACGATTTTTCTATGCCCAAATTTCATGATGGGTCATTAGAGAACATTATTTAAAGTATAACTACTATTTTTACGAAATTTTTATAGGGGTTTATACGCATGCAATAATAATGCGTACCTTTTTAACTGGTTGAATTTATTAATAGATAAATTTTTAATTTATCCATAATTTTTAATTAATGGATTTTCCGGGGTACTACATCCTCCCCCACTTAAAAAGAATTTGTCCCCAAATTCCACGTCTCCTTCAATTAAATATGAATTATCTCTCCATGCTTAAAAAGTATTAATCATCATAAGTTCAGGGTACCTTCCATGATGCCCACTTCATGATTTGGAGGGAGTTGCACCACGGCTTCCAGTGTGGCTGGTTGTTTTGATTCTTCCTGACATTGATTCTTTAATTGTGGACAGTCTCTAATCTTGTGGCCTGGGCTGCCACATCGTAAGCATTTTCCTTGCTTCCTCCAGCATTCCTCCAATATGTGGCCTATCCTATTGCAGTGTTCGCATCGCCCTTTTTAAATAAGGGCTATTTGTATACCGTTTGGCTGGTTCTCTTTCGTCATAGAGTTGAGATCTTCGGTGTTAGTGGATGGTTCCTTTAAGAGAGAGTAGTCTTGCATCCGATGCTCCAAACTGCCACAACGTAAACATGCACCGACTCTTCTCCAGCACTCCTTTGCCTTATGTCCCGGCTTACTACAATGGCGGCAGATGGGCTTGTAAAAGTTCTTGCTACGTTCCTTCTGTGTGTTTTCTTGTTTCCCTGTTGGTGTCTTCCCTTCTTGTTCTTTTTGGTCACTTTTCTAATCTTCTTGGTCGTCCATAAGGCTCCTTCCATCAGTTGGGCGGCTTTCCGACATGCCCGAGCTAGCTCTTGAGTTAACTCTATTTCGTCTTGCAGTGACGTATATTTGTTATCCATTAAGAGTTCCTTCAAGAATAAGGCTGACATTAGGATGCTAAAGAAATATTTAGTTGATACACACATATATAGATAGATGTATTAAGATCTTAACCATGGTTCTACCCAATCCTCACACAGGTATGGTGGTTGACTTAGACACGTGTCAGGGCAGTTCACCTAGAACATCCTGGACTTAAATATCCTAATAAGGACATCCTAGGCTCTGATACCAACTGTCATGCCCCGCCAATTTAGCAGCGGAATAAATCGGGGAGGCATGAACAACGAGTATGGTAATGTAAATTGTGCATACATTCGCAAATATCAGAGCAACTAATGAACAATAATTGCAGTAAAACTCATCATTTTATAGATAATTCATCTAAACTATTACAATCACTAATTCAGAGCCAAAACTATAGGGCTCAATAACATCATTACATTGGAAATGATAACTAGAAACTAATTATCTAGACTCTATGACACTAAAGACATTTCATCGCTATGACTCCAGGTCGCTCATCACTCCAGTCCATTCCGTTGATGTGTGTAAGCTCATCATCTGACTTACATGAAAACACAATAACAAATAACGAAGGGTGAGCAATAACGCTCAGTAGGACTTAATATCTCGTGTAAACAAGCAAGCTTTAAGTGATTAATGTCTTGTAAAGTAGGTCAACTAAAGAGAACGATCATGTATAGTCAAGAGAGTAATAGTACAAGATAACAAGTGAACGGTAATACATTTCAAAAGATTATTGCAAAACTAGGATGATAAAGAACTGGCCATGTAACGAGAAAGCGTGTAACGAGATATCATGTATGGTTGCACAACAGTGCACTAGTCACGATAGCAAGTAACGTGTGTTTGTTGATCATTTTATCAACCGAGAAAGTCTAGTATTGTGATTGATCGATTGATTGATTGTCTTAGATTAAATCTTGATAGTCATGCATTTGGTGTATGCATCACCTGATCATTAGACCCCCGCGAGTTATAGCCATTCAGGTGCTCCTCCCAAGGATCAGATCGGGACCTTATTATGTTGCCTAGCGTAGTCATGTTTGTTATCTTAGACAATCAATTGATGGCCAAGTAGAGTACCAAAAATAGATGAGAGTAGTAATGAACTAGACGAGAGTGTAGAGAGAACGTGAACAGATGAGAGTATCGAGATAGTAGATGAGATAGGGTCATTTCTGTAAAATGACGAGAAACACACGATAGTAACAGTTGCACGGCACCAGGTCGGGTACCGGCAGTCTGGTAGAAGTCACAACCGCCCACTAGCCGTGCTTTAAACACAGGCTAGATGGTCCAGTGGTCCAGCGTGATCGCAAGATAAGGAGAGAACACTAAGGCCATGGATCGTACTGATCCCTACGCTGTAAAGGGTTTTAGGGTACAGCCAGCTCGTTGACTAAGGACGTGCGCCAAAGCCAAGAATACTTACGGAGGTCTTGACAAGGATTCCCTAGTCCAGTCGAGAGTATTCCCGGTGGGGGGTGGTCCAAGTCAAGAGAAAGTGTGTAAAAACGGGTCCATCGTGCCTCGAGTGCTCGAACGCCGAGGGAAAACGGTATCGGTAGATAAAATGCGCGAGTCAAAACGAAAACAATTGTATTTAACAAAATAGGATAATTTAGTCATTTATTTCGATAATTTACCGAATACATTATTGCATAATTTATCAAGGTCAAATGGCAATTTATAATGTTATGTGTGCAAGTGTAAAGAAATCTTGAGGATATGACAAGTCGTGCAAAATGTCATTTTAAATAATTAAATGTATATCATTTATGCCAATTATTAATTTACCTAGTCGAATTAACTATAACATAGGTTAATCATGGCTAATTAAGAAGTATATACTAATCAGCAGGGATATAAACACATTATTTATTCTGGCCGAAATTCCAAGAAAGTGACGGGTGCATGGGCGCATTACTCAGAGTGTCGCGACGGGGTATCCTGTCGCGGTTCTGACCGCGGCAGTGCGGCCTGGCGCGACAGGCTAACCGGCCTGGCCTGGCCTGGTTCGGTTTTGGGAACGTGGCGGCGAGGCCCGTCGCGTTCATGACGCGACCTGAAAGCCTACCGCGACACTCCTGTTATCGCGGCGTATCGTGCCGTCGTGATAACAGGGGCGGTCCAGTTTTTCCCTTTTTCTCTTGGTAGACCCTTCTTGACACAGGGCCATTCTAATTCAGTATAAAATCGCACGGTAATCCAAAAAGCACAAAACTAGTTTTAACTAAAGTAGACATGTATATCTATCCACATGCACGATTAACTTGAAAATAAACAAGGTTTAGATATGCATTGATCAGGTTACTTTTCGGTGACCTAAACAGGCGCAGTCAAGATTCAATGAATTAATTAGAGATGTATACATGATGAAAAATTCTGAAACCAGTGGCGTTTGAAATCTAATATGTAGTAGTATTTATGACATTTTATCATGGAATGATGTCAAGTTTGCACGAGGTTAAAAAGGAAACAAGGAGGGTCGAGTGCACAGGTTTGATAGATATTCAAAGATTTAATTCTCCCTCATGGGAGATCAAAATCAAGCAAGACCAGGGGCGTTTGAAAGCTATTACATGGTAGTATCAATTAGAATTTTCTCATAGCATAGGAACAAGTACGTGCAAGGTATTAGAGAAAACATGAGATTCGGGTTCATGGTGACAGCAGGATTTCACGAATTAAATTCGCTCAAATGGGTGAACGAAATACACGAAACCATAGGGTTTTTGAAGAGGTACATGAAGGCTACCTAGGATAATTATTTCATGATTTTTGCTGAGAGATTGCCTACCTTTTTCGTGGAGTAAGAAAACCCTAGTTTGTAGTCGAAAATCTGAAGAAGAAAGCCAAGCTCTAGCCCCTTCTTCTCCAAGTTCTTCCTCTAGATCACCTCCTACTCGTCTCCAAAGCTCCAGCCACGATTTGGGGGGGATGAGATGAAACTTGGGGTGTTTTAATGCTTATTAGAGTCCTTAATCACCTTAAACTCTTTCCTTTTCATTTAATTTTGAATTTTCATAATTATCACATTTTTTTTCTTGCTATTATCTATCTAATTGGGTAAGGGAGAGGCCTAATTTCGTGGCCAATGGGGTTAGGATGGGTTAGGGACTCTTATTTGAGATAACATAACTTATTTAGTGTTTATCTTAACCTTTTACTATTTACTAATTAATTAACTCCGAATTTATTATTTATCTCCCCCTTTACTATCATTATTCCACCTATTTGGCATGGGGAGAACTTAAATATCGGGGCTAATGGATTTGGGTATGTCTAGGATTCTTTTTAAAATAATTAAGAGTTATATTAGTACTTTAGTGACCCCTTTTTAATTAAGAGATAATATAATTACGAATTTCCTTATTTAATATGAGTCTCCTATATTTTATCCATATTTCCTCGTATCAAAAGTCTTCTTTTAGATTAAGATAGAGTCCTATTGAGTTGGACTAGGGTTAGGACTCTTTTTAAGATAATTTAGGAGTTTAAATAGTCATTATCCTACCCCTTTTCATTTATTAATAATTTTAGGTACGAATTTTGACTTAATTAACTCCCATCAAAATTGGGCTTTTCACATTTGAGCCGATCATTTCATACTTGGACCACTTGTACAACCCATTTTCTAATTTAATTACTTTTATCCTAATTTAAATCTATTTATCATATTTATTCTATTTATTCCGTCTTTAAATTCAGTGTAATATTATTTATTCTAATATTTCTAACTTTTATCCATCCTTCGGACTCTGACTTTTTACCCAGTAACTTAGATACAGCTTAAATGTAGGACTTATACTCTTATTTTTACTTAATGGTTTTAATTATCCTTTATTAACTAATTTATTCATGGGTCAAGATTGTCTGTTGGTCCAATTATCCTAATCGGCTATCAACCCATATTATTTAAAGTCTAACCACATGTTATTTTAATTTATAGTCCATTCTGGCTCATAAAATAATGGGTTCTCCGACTTATTCATTAATTATGCTAATAAGTCGCATAAATTCTTAAACTAAGTCCAAACGATTTTTCTATGCCCAATTTCATGATGGGTCATTAGAGAACATTATTTAAAATATAACTACTATTTTTACGAAATTTGTATAGGGGTTTATACGCATGCAATAATAATGTGTACCTTTTTAACTGGTTGAATTTATTAATAGATAAATTTTTAATTTATCCATAATTTTTAATTAATAGATTTTCCGGGCTACTACACCATAATTTGGAATCGGCACTTCGAGACGGTCGACAGCGTGCTAGTTTCGCGGAATTCCGTTCCGGGGCCTAAATTCCACCCTAGAGCGTGTGTACTAGTACACCGACATCCGTACCCTCCGGGCGGACACGGATATTTATTCGCCCAGGAACCGCCCGCAAGGCCCAATTAAGAATCAACAGTTCGACCCGATTGGTAAATGGTCGCATCCAGAGATTTACGGTCCGGTGCCCAAATTCCTCTCCGGGAGCACGGTCGCAGGCTGCCGATGCGATCGCATACGGACACCACTTCGCTCAAATGGGTATAACTTTTCACTCAGTTATCGGAATCGCTTATAAGACCCCAATTCGGAATCGGCACTCAGAGGCGCTCAATGCCCCTTTATAGCCTCAGCCGATAAGACGTCATTTCGGGGTCGAAAAACCTTCGTTTCACACTCCGAAATTGCGATTCTATCTGACGATCTCCCCTATTCCAAGGTTTTTTGGCAGTAGCTACTGCCTCAATTACGCGAATCGCTGGCGGAGCCCACACGCGGAGCCACCCAGTCACAGCGATCGAAAGTCGTGTTCAACTAGACGCGAGATCTCGTCCCCAGGTCGTGGATAACATCGCCGATATAGTCACCCCTCCAGTTTATTCCCACCCCTTCAGCGAAAGAATTGGACATAACTTTCCGCACGGGCATCGAAATCGATTATGTTATCATAATTAGGAATCGGCACTTCGAGACGGTCGACAGCGCGCTAGTTTCGCGGAATTCCTTTCCGAGGCCAAAATTCCTCCCAGAGCGTGTCTACTAGTACACCGACTGTCGTACCCTCTGGTCCGACGCGGATATTTATTCGCCCCGGGGTCGGAACCACCCGCGATGCCCCAATTAAGGATCGGCACTTCGACCTGGTCGGTAAATGGTCGCATTCGGAGATTTCCGGTCCGACGCCCAAAATCCTCTCCTGGAGCGCGGTCGCAGGCTGCCGATGCGATCGCATATGGACACCGCTTCGCTCAAATGGGCATAACTTTTCGCTCGGTTATCGGAATCGCTTATAAGACCCCAATTCGGAATCGGCACTCAGAGGCACTCGATGCCCCCTTATTTCCTCAGGCGATAAGATATTGTTTCGGGGACGAAAAACCTTCATTTTGCACTCCAAAATTGCGATTCTAGCCGACGATCTCCCCTATTCCAAGGTTTTTTGGTAGTAGCGACTCCCTCGATTATGCGAATCGCTGGCGAAGCCCACACGCGGAGCCGCCCAGTCACAGCGATCGGAAGTCATATTCAACTCGACGCGAGATCTCCTCCCCAGATCATGGATATGGGTGTCCGAACATCGCCGATATAGTCACCCATCCGATTTATTCCCACCCCTTCAGCGAAAGAATTGGGCATAACTTTCCGCACGGGCATCAGAATCGCTTATGTTAGCGTAATTTGGAATCGGCACTTCGAGACGCTCGACAGCACGCTACTTTCGCGAAATTCCGTTTCGGGGCCAAAATTCCTCCCCGGAGCGTGTGTACTAGTACTTCGACTGTCGTACCCTCTGGTCGGACGGGCATATTTATTCGCCCGGGGGTCGGAACCGCCTGCGAGGCCCCAATTCAGAATCGGCACTTCGACCTAATTGATAAATGGTCACATTCGGAGATTTCGGGTCGGACTCCCAAATTCCTCTCGGGAGCGCGGTCGTAGGCTGCCGATGCGATCGCATAAGGACACCACTTCACTCAAACGGGCATAACTTTTCGCTCGGTTATCAGAATCGCTTATAAGACCCCAATTCGAAATCGGCACTCAGAGGCGCTCGATGCCCCCTTATTGCCTCAGGCGATAAGACGTCGTTTCGGGGTGAAAAAACCTTCGTTTTACAATCTGAAATTGCGATTCTAGCTGACGATCTCCCTTATTCCAAGATTTTTTGGCAGTAGTGACTCCCTCGATTACGTGAATCATTGGTCGAGCCCACACGCGGAGCTGCCCAGTCACAGCGAACGGAAGTCATGTTCAACTCGACGCGAGATCTCCTGCCCAGGTCGTGGATATGGATGCCCGAACATCGCCGATATAGTCACCCCCTGCGGTTATTCCCACCCCTTCAGCGAAAGAATTAGGCATAACTTTCCGCACGGGCATCGGAATCGCTTATGTTACCACAATTCGGAATCGGCACTCCGAGATGGTCGACAGTGCGCTGGTTTCACGGAATTCTGTTCCGGGGCCAAAATTCCCCCCGGAGCGTGTGTACTAGTACACCAACTGCCGTACCCTCGGTCGGACGCTTATATTTATTCGCCCGGGGGTCGGAACCGCCCGCGAGGTCCCATTCAGAATCGACACTTCGACCCGGTCGGTAAATGGTCGCATTCGGAGATTTCCGGTTGGGTGTCCAAATTCCTCTCCGGGAGCGCGGTCGCAGGCTGCCGATGCGATCACATGCGGACACCGCTTCGCTCAAACGGGCATAACTTTTCGCTCGGTTATCGAAATCGGTTATAAGACCCCAATTCGGAATCGGCACTCAGAGGCGCTCGATGCCCCTTTATTGCCTCAGGCGATAAGACGTCATTTCAGGGTCAAAAAACCTTTTGTTTCGAACTCCAAAATTGCGATTCTATCTGACGAACTCCTCTATTCCAAGGTTTTTTGGCAGTAGAGACTCCCTCGATTACGCGAATCGTTGGCGGGGCCCACACGCGGAGCTGCCCAGTCACAGCGATCGGAAGTCGTGTTCTACTCTACGCGAGATCTCCTGCCCAGGTCGTGGATATGGATGCCCGAACATCGCCGATATAGTCACCCCCACCGTTTTTTTCCCACCCCTTCAGCGAAAGAATTAGGCATAACCTTCCGCACGGGCATCGAATCGCTTATGTTACCACAATTCAGAATCGGCACTCCGAGATGGTTGACAGTGCGCTGGTTTCGCGGAATTCTGTTCCGGGGCCAAAATTCCCCCTGGAGCGTGTGTATTAGTACACCAACTGCCGTACCCTCCGGTCGGACGCTTATATTTATTCACCCGGGGGTCGGAACCGCCCGTGAGGCCCCAATTCAAAATCGGCACTTCGACCCAGTCGGTAAATGATCGCATTCGGAGATTTTCGGTCTGGTGCCCAAATTCCTCTCCGGGAGCGCGGTCGCAGGCTTCCGATGCGATCACATACGGACACTGCTTCGCTCAAACGGGCATAATATTTCGCTCGATTAATAGAATCGCTTATAAGACCCCAATTCGAAATCGGCACTCAGAGGCGCTCGATGCCCCCTTACTGCCTCAGGTGATAAGACGTCGAATCGGGATCGAAAAACCTTCGTTTCGCACTCCGAAATTTTGATTCTAGCTGACGATCTCCCCTATTCCAAGGTTTTTTAGCAGTAGCGACTCCCTCGATTACATGAATCGCTGGCGGAGCCCACATGTGGAGCCGCCCAGTAACAGCGATCGGAAATCATGTTCAACTCGACGCGAGATCTCCTCCCCAGTTCGTGGATATGGGTGCCCGAACATCGTCGATATAGTCACCTCTCCAGTTTATTCCCACCCCTTCAACGAAAGATTTGGGCATAACTTTCCGCACGGGCATCGGAATCACTTATGTTACCATAATTTGGAATCGGCACTTCGAGACGGCCGACAACGTGCTAGTTTCGCGGAATTCAGTTCCGGGGCCTAAATCCCCCCCCCCGGAGCGTGTGTACTAATACACCGACATCCGTACCCTCTGGTCAAACGCAGATATTTATTCGCACGGGGGTCGTAACCGCTCGCGAGGCCCCAATTAAGAATCGGCACTTCGACCTGGTCAGTAAATGGTCGCATTCGGAGATATCTGGTCCGGTACCCAAATTCCTCTCCGGGAGCGCGGTCGCAGGCTGCCGATGCGATCGCATACGGACACCACTTCGCTCAAACGGGCATAACTTTTCGCTCGGTTATCGGAATCGCTTATAAGATCCAAATTCGGAATCGGCACTCAGAGGCGCTCAATACACCCTTATTGCCTCGGGCGATAAGATGTCATTTTGGGGTCGAAAAACCTTCGTTTCACACTCCAAAAATTACATTTCTAGCTGACGATCTCCCCTATTCCAAGGTTTTTTGGCAGTAGCGACTCCCTCGATTACGCGAATCGCTGGTGGAGCCCACACACGGAGCCACCCAGTCACAATGATCGGAAGTCGTGTTCAACTTGATGCGAGATCTCCTCCCCAGGTCGTGGATATGGGTGCCCGAACATCGCCGATATAGTCACCCCCTCCGATTTATTCCCACCCCTTCAGTGAAAGAATTGGGCATAACTTTCCGCACGGCATCGGAATCACTTATGTTACCATAATTTGGAATCGGCACTTCGAGACGGCCGACAACGTGCTAGTTTCGCGGAATTCAGTTCCGGGGCCTAAATCCCCCCCCCCGGAGCGTGTGTACTAATACACCGACATCCGTACCCTCTGGTCAAACGCAGATATTTATTCGCACGGGGTCGTAACCGCTCGCGAGGCCCCAATTAAGAATCGGCACTTCGACCTGGTCAGTAAATGGTCGCATTCGGAGATATCTGGTCCGGTACCCAAATTCCTCTCCGGGAGCGCGGTCGCAGGCTGCCGATGCGATCGCATACGGACACCACTTCGCTCAAACGGCATAACTTTTCGCTCGGTTATCGGAATCGCTTATAAGATCCAATTCGGAATCGGCACTCAGAGGCGCTCAATACACCCTTATTGCCTCGGCGATAAGATGTCATTTTGGGGTCGAAAAACCTTCGTTTCACACTCCAAAAATTACATTTCTAGCTGACGATCTCCCCTATTCCAAGGTTTTTTGGCAGTAGCGACTCCCTCGATTACGCGAATCGCTGGTGGAGCCCACACACGGAGCCACCCAGTCACAATGATCGAAGTCGTGTTCAACTTGATGCGAGATCTCCTCCCCAGGTCGTGGATATGGGTGCCCGAACATCGCCGATATAGTCACCCCCTCCGATTTATTCCCACCCCTTCAGTGAAAGAATTGGGCATAACTTTCCGCACGGGCATCGGAATCGCTTATGTTACCACAATTCAGAATCGGCACTCCAAGACGGTCGACAGCACGCTGGTTTCGTGAAATTCCGTTTCGGGGCCAAAATTTTCCCCGGAGCTGTACAACGACTATCGTACCCTCCGATCGGACGCGGATATTTATTCGCCCAGGGGTCGGAACCGCTTGCGAGGCCCCAATTTAGAATCGGCACTTCAACCCGGTCGATAAATGGTCGCATTCAGAGATTTCCGGTCCGGTGCCCAAATTCCTCTCCGGAGCGCGGTCGCAGGCTGCCGATGCGATCGCATACGGACACCACTTCGCTCAACGGGCATAACTTTTCGCTCGGTTATCGGAATCGCTTATAAGATCCAAATTCGGAATCGGCACTCAGAGGCGCTCAATACACCCTTATTGCCTCGGGCGATAAGATGTCATTTTGGGGTCGAAAAACCTTCGTTTCACACTCCAAAAATTACATTTCTAGCTGACGATCTCCCCTATTCCAAGGTTTTTTGGCAGTAGCGACTCCCTCGATTACGCGAATCGCTGGTGGACCCACACACGGAGCCACCCAGTCACAATGATCGGAAGTCGTGTTCAACTTGATGCGAGATCTCCTCCCCAGGTCGTGGATATGGGTGCCCGAACATCGCCGATATAGTCACCCCCTCCGATTTATTCCCACCCCTTCAGTGAAAGAATTGGGCATAACTTTCCGCACGGGCATCGGAATCGCTTATGTTACCACAATTCAGAATCGGCACTCCAAGACGGTCGACAGCACGCTGGTTTCGTGAAATTCCGTTTCGGGGCCAAAATTTTCCCCGGAGCTGTACAACGACTATCGTACCCTCCGATCGGACGCGGATATTTATTCGCCCAGGGGTCGGAACCGCTTGCGAGGCCCCAATTTAGAATCGGCACTTCAACCCGGTCGATAAATGGTCGCATTCAGAGATTTCCGGTCCGGTGCCCAAATTCCTCTCCGGGAGCGCGGTCGCAGGCTGCCGATGCGATCGCATACGGACACCGCTTCGCTCAAACGGGCATAACTTTTCGCTCGGTTCTCTGAATCGCTTATAAGACCCCAATTCGGAATCGGCACTCAGAGGCGCTCGACGCCCCCTTATTGCGTCAGGCGATAAGACGTCGTTTTGGGTCGAAAAACCTTCATTTCGCACTCCGAAATTGCGATTCTAGTCGACCATTTCCCCTATTCCAAGGTTTTTTGGCAGTAGCACTCCCTCGATTATGCGAATCACTGGCAGAGCCCACACGCAGAGCCGTCTAATCACAGTGATTGGAAGTCATGTTCAACTCGACGCGAGATCTCCTCCCCAGGTCGTGGATATGGGTGCCCGAACATCACCGATATAGTCACCCCTCCGGTTTATTCCCACCCCTTCAGCGAAAGAATTGGGCATAACTTTCCGCACGGGCATCAGAATTGCTTATGTTACCACAATTCAGAATCGGCTCTCCGAGACGATCAACAGCGCGTTGGTTTCGCAGAATTCCGTTCTGGGGCTAAAATCCCCCCCTGGAGCGTGTGTACTAGTACACCGACTACCGTACCCTACGGTCGGACGCGGATATTTATTCACCCGGGGGTCGGAACTGCCCGCGAGGCCCCAATTCAGAATCGGCACTTCGACCCGATTGATAAATGGTCGCATTCAGAGATTCCGGTCCGGCGCCCAAATTCCTCTCCGGGAGTGCGGTCGTAGGCAGCCGATGCGATCGCATACGGACACCACTTCGCTCAAACGGGCATAACTCTTGCTCGGTTATCGGAATCACTAAAAAGTCCCCAATTCGGAATCGGCACTCAGGGGCGCTCGACTTCCCCTTATTGCCTCAGGCGATAAGACGTCGTTTCGGGGTCAAAAAACCTTCGTTTAGCACTCCTAAATTGTGATTCTAGCTGACGATCTCCCCTATTCTAAGATTTTTTGGCAATAGCGACTCCCTCGATTATGCGAAACGCTGGCGGAGCCCACTCACGGAGCCGCCCAGTCACAGCGATCAGAAGTCGTGTTCAACTCGACGCGAGATCTCCTCTCCAGGTCATGGATATGGGTGCCCGAACATCGCCGATATAGTCACCCCTCCGGTTTATTCCCACCCCTTCAGCGAAAGAATTGGCACAACTTTCCGCACGGTCATCAGAATCGCTTATGTTACCATAATTTGGAATCGGAACTTCGAGACGGTCGACAGCGCGCTAGTTTCTTAGAATTCCGTGTCAGGGCCAAAATTCCCCCACGGAGCATGTGTACTAGCACTTCGACCCGGTCGATAAATGGTCGCATTCGGAGATTTCCAGTCCGGCGCCCAAATTCCTCTCGGGAGCGCAGTCGCAGGCTTCCGATGCGATCGCATACGGACACCACTTCGCTCAAATGGGCATAACTTTTCGCTCGGTTATCGGAATCGCTTATAAGACCCCAATTCGGAATCGACACTCAGAGGCGCTCGATGTCCCCTTATTGCCTCAGGTGATAAGATGTCGTTTCGGGGTCAAAATAACTTCATTTCGCACTCCAAAATTGCGATTCTAGCTGATGATCTCCCCTATTCCAAGGTTTTTTGGCAGTAGCGACTCCCTCGATTACGCGAATCGCTGGCGGAGCCCACACGCGGAGCCGCCCAGTCACAGCAATCGGAAGTCGTGTTCAACTCGACGCGAGATCTCCTCCTCAGGTCGTGGATATGGGTGCCCGAACATCACCGATATAGTCACCCCTCCGGTTTATTCCCACCCCTTCAGCGAAAGAATGGGCATAACATTCCTCACGGGCATCGGAATCGCTTATGTTACCATAATTTGGAATCGGCACTTCGGAACGGTCGACAGCGCGCTAGTTTCACGGAATTCCGTCCGGGGCCAAAAGTCTCCCCCGGGGCGTGTGTACTAGTACACCGACTGCCGTACCCTCCGGTCGGACGCGGATATTTATTCGCCCGGGGTTTGGAACCGCTCGCGAGGCCCCAATTAAGAATCGGCACTTCGACCCGGTCGGTAAATGGTCGCATTCGGAGATTTCCGGTCCGGCGCCCAAATTCCTCTTCGGGAGCGTGGTCGCAGGCTGCCGATGCAATCACATAAGGACACCGCTTCGCTCAAACGGGCATAACATTTCGCTCGGTTATCAGAATCGCTTATAAGGCTCCAATTCGGAATCGACACTCTGAGGCGCTCGACGACCTCTTTTGGCGTCAGGTGATAAGACGTCGGTTCGAGGTCGAAAAACCTTCGTTTCGCACTCCGAAATTTCGATTTTAGTCGACGATCTCCCCTATCCCAAGGTTTTTTTGCAGTAGCGACTCCCTCGATTATGCGAACGCTGGCGGAGCCCACACGCGGAGCTGCCCCGTCACAGCGATCGGAAGTCGTGTTCAACTCGACGCGAGATCTCCTGCCCAGGTCGTGGATATGGATGCCTGAACATCGCCGATATAGTCACCCCCACCGGTTTATTCCCACCCCTTTAGCAAAAGAATTAGGCATAACTTTCCACACGGGCATCGGAATTGCTTATGTTACCACAATTCAGAATCGGCACTCCGAGATGGTCGACAGTGTGCTGGTTTCGCGGAATTCTGTTCCGAGGGCAAAATTCTCCCCGGAGCGTGTGTACTAGTACACAACCTGCCGTACACTCCAGTCGGACGCTTATATTTATTCGCCCGGGGGTCGGAACCGCCCGCAAGGCCCCAATTCAGAATCGGCAGTTCGACCCGGTCGGTAAATGGTCGCATTCGGAGATTTCCGGCCTGGTACCCAAATTCCTCTCCGGGAGCGCGGTCACAGGCTGCCTATGCAATCGCATACGGACACCTCTTCGCTCGAATGTGCATAACTTTTCGCTCGGTTATCGGAATCACTTATAAGACCCCATTTCGGAATCGCCACTCATAGGCGCTCGACGCCCCCTTATTGCCTCAGGCGATAAGACATCATTTCGGGGTCAACAAACTTACGTTTCGCACTCCAAAATTGTGATTCTAGCTGACAATCTCCCTTATTCCAAGGTTTTTTTGTCAGTAGCGACTCCCTCGATTACATGAATCGCTAGCGGAGCCCACACGTGGAGCCGCCCAGTAACAGCGATCGGAAGTCGTGTTCAACTCAACGCGAGATCTCCTCCCCAGGTCATGGATATGGGTGCCCGAACATCGTCGATATAGTCACCCCCTCCAGTTTATTCCGACCCCTTCAGCGAAAGATTTGGGCATAACTTTCCGCATGGGCATCGGAATCGCTTATGTTACCATAATTTGGATTCGGCACTTCGAGACGGTCGACAGTGCGCTAGTTTCGCGGAATCCATTCCTGGGCCTAAATCCCCCCCCCCCCCCCCCCCCCCAGGAGCGTGTGTACTAGTACACCGACATCCGTACCCTCCGGTCGGACGCGGATATTTATTCGCCCGGGGGTCGGAACCGCCTGCGAGACCCCAATTAAGAATCGGCACTTCGACCCGGTCGATAAATGGTCGCATTCGGAGATTTCCAGTCCGGTGCCTAAATTCCTCTCCGGAAGCGCGGTCGCAGGCTGTCAATGCGATCGCATACGGACACCACTTCGCTCAAACGGGATAACTTTTCGCTCGGTTATCGGAATCGCTTATAAGACCCCAATTCGGAATCGGCACTCAGAGGCGCTCAATACCCCCTAATTGCCTCAGGCAATAAGACGTCGTTTCGGGGTCGAAAAACCTTCGTTTCGCTTTCTGAAATTGCGATTCTAGCTGACGATCTCCTCTATTCCAAGGTTTTTTGGCAGTAGCGACTCCCTCGATTACGCGAATCGCTGGCGGAGCCCACACGCGGAGCCGCCCAGTCATAGCGATCGGAAGTCATGCTCAACTGGATGCGAGATCTCCTCCCCAGGTTGTGGATATGGGTGCCCAAACATCGCCGATATAGTCACCCCTCCGGTTTATTCCCACCCCTCAGCGAAAGAATTGGGCATAACATTCCGCACGGGCATCGGAATCGCTTATGTTACCACAATTCGGAATCGGCACTCCGAGACGATCGACAGCACGCTGGTTTCACGAAATTCCGTTCCGGGGCCAAAATTCCCCCCGTTGCGGTACACCGACTACCGTACCCTCCGATCGGACGCGGATATTTATTCGCCTGGGGGTCGGAACCGCTCGCGAGGCCCCAATTTAGAATCGGCACTTCAACCCGGTCGATAAATGGTCGCATTCGGAGATTTCCGGTCTGGTGCCCAAATTCCTATCCGGGAGCGCGGTCGCAAGCTGCCAATGCGATCGCATACGGACACCGCTTCGCTCAAACGGGTATAAGTTTTTTCTTGGTTATTGGAATCGCTTATAAGACCCCAATTCGGAATCGGCACTCAGAGACGCTCGACGCCCCCTTATTGCGTCAGGCGATAAGACGTCGTTTCAGGGTCAAAAAACCTTCATTTCGCACTCCAAAATTGTGATTCTAGCCGATGATCTCCCCTAATCCAAGGTTTTTTGGCAGTATCGACTCCCTCGATTACAGGAATCGCTGGCGGAGCCCACACGCGGAGCCGTCCAGTCACAGCGATCAGAAGTCATGTTCAACTCGACACTAGATCTCCTCCCCAGGTCGTGGATATGGGTGCCCTAACATCGCCGATATAGTCACCCCTCCGGTTTATTCCCACCCCTTCAGCGAAAGAATGGGCATAACTTTCCGCACGGGCATCGGAATCGCTTATGTTACCACAATTCAGAATCGGAACTCCGAGACGGTCGACAGCGCGTTGGTTTCACGGAATTCTGTTCTGGGGCTAAAATTCCACCCCCCCCCCCCCCCGGAGCGTGTGTACTAGAACACCGACTACCGTACCCTCCGTCGGACGTGGATATTTATTCGCCCGGGGGTTGAAACCGCCCGCGAGGCCCCAATTAAGAATCGGCATTTCGACCCGGTCGGTAAATGGTCGCATTAGAGGATTTCCGGTCGGGCTCCCAAATTCCTCTCCGGGAGCGCGGTCGCAGGCTACCGATGCGATCGCATACAGACACCGCTTCGCTCAAACGGGCATAACATTTCGCTCGGTTATCGGAATCGCTTATAAGACCTCAATTCGGAATCGGCATTGAGAGGCCTCGACGCCCACTTATTGTGTCAGGCGATAGGATGTCGTTTCAGGGTCGAAAAACCTTCATTCGCACTCTGAAATTGCGATTCTAGTCAACGATCTCCCATATTCCAAGGTTTTTTGGCAGTAGCGACTCCCTCAATTACGTGAATCGCTGGCAAAGCCCACACGCGGAGCCGTCCAATCACAACGATCGGAAGTCGTGTTCAACTCGACGCGAGATCTCCTCCCCAGGTCGTGGATATGGGTGCCCGAACATCGCCCATATAGTCACCCCTCCGGTTTATTCCCACCCCTTCAACGAAGGAATTGCGCAAAACTTTCCGCACGGGCATCAGAATCGCTTATGTTACCACAATTCAGAATCGGTACTCCGAGACGATCGACAGCGCGTTGGTTTCGCAGAATTCCGTTCCGGGGCTAAAATTCCCCCCTGGAACGTGTGTACTAGTACACCGACTACCGTACCCTCCGGTCGGACGCGGATATTTATTCGCCCGGGGGTTGAAACCGCCCGCGAGGCCCCAATTAAGAATCGGCATTTCGACCCGGTCGGTAAATGGTCGCATTAGAGGATTCCGGTCGGGCTCCCAAATTCCTCTCCGGGAGCGCGGTCGCAGGCTACCGATGCGATCGCATACAGACACCGCTTCGCTCAACGGGCATAACATTTCGCTCGGTTATCGGAATCGCTTATAAGACCTCAATTCGGAATCGGCATTGAGAGGCCTCGACGCCCACTTATTGTGTCAGGCGATAGGATGTCGTTTCAGGGTCGAAAAACCTTCATTTCGCACTCTGAAATTGCGATTCTAGTCAACGATCTCCCATATTCCAAGGTTTTTTGGCAGTAGCGACTCCCTCAATTACGTGAATCGCTGGCAAAGCCCACACGCGGAGCCGTCCAATCACAACGATCGGAAGTCGTGTTCAACTCGACGCGAGATCTCCTCCCCAGGTCGTGGATATGGGTGCCCGAACATCGCCCATATAGTCACCCCTCCGGTTATTCCCACCCCTTCAACGAAGGAATTGCGCAAAACTTTCCGCACGGGCATCAGAATCGCTTATGTTACCACAATTCAGAATCGGTACTCCGAGACGATCGACAGCGCGTTGGTTTCGCAGAATTCCGTTCCGGGGCTAAAATTCCCCCCTGGAACGTGTGTACTAGTACACCGACTACCGTACCCTCCGGTCGGACGCGGATATTTATTCGCCCGGGGGTCGGAACCGCCCGCGAGGCCCCAATTCAGAATCGGCACTTCAACCCGGTCGATAAATGGTCGCATTCAGAGATTTCCGGTCCAGCGCCCAAATTCCTCTCCTGGAGCGCGGTCGTAGGCTGCCGATGCGATTGCATACGGACACCACTTCGCTCAAACGGGCATAACTTTTCGCTCGGTTATCGAAATCGCTAATAAGACCCCAATTCGGAATCGGCACTCAGGGGCGCTCGATCTCCCCTTATTGCCTTAGGCGATAAGACGTCGTATCGGGGTCAAAAAACCTTCGTTTCGCACTCCTAATTGTGATTCTAGCTGACAATCTCACCTATTCTAAGGTTTTTTTTGCAGTAGCGACTCCCTCGATTACGTGAAACGCTGGAGGAGCCCACACGCGGAGCCGCCCATCACAGCGATCAGAAGTCGTGTTCAACTCGACGCGAGATCTCCTCCCCAGGTCATGGATATGGTGCCCGAACATCGCCGATATAGTCACCCCTCCGGTTTATTCCCACCCCTTCAGCAAAAGAATTGGGCACAACTTTCCGCATGGGCATCAGAATCGCTTATGTTACCATAATTTGGAATCGGAACTTTGAGACGGTCGACAGCGCGCTAGTTTCGCGGAATTCCATTCCGGGGCCAAAATTCCCCCCCCCCCTCGGAGCGTGTGCACTAGTACACTGACTACCGTACCCTCCGGTTGGACGTGCATATTTATTCGCCCGGGGGTCGGAACCGCCCGCGAGGCCCCAATTCAGAATCGGCACAACAAACCGGTCGATAAATGGTCGCATTCGGAGATTTCCGGTCCGGCACCCAAATTTCTCTCTGGGAACGCGGTCGTAGGCTGCCGATGCGATCGCATATGGGCACCACTTCGCTCAAATGGGCATAACTTTTCGCTCGGTTACCGGAATCGCTTATAAGACCCCAATTCGGAATCGGCACTCAGAGGCGCTTGATGCCCCCTTATTGCTTCAGGCAATAAGACGTCGTTTCGGGGTCAAAAAACCTTCGTTTCGCACTCTGAAATTGTGATTCTAGCTGACGATCTCCCCTATTCCAAGATTTTTTGGCTGTAGCGACTCCCTCGATTACGCGAATCACTGGCGGAGCCCACATGCAAAACCGCCCAGTCACAATGATCGGAAGTCGTGTTCAACTTGAGCGCGAGAACTCATCCCCATGTCGTGGATATGGGTGCCCGAACATCACCGATATAGTCATCCATCCGGTTTATTCCCATCCCTTCAGCGAAAGAATTGAGCATAACTTTCCGCACGGGCATCGGAATCGCTTATGTTACCATAATTTGGAATCGGCACTTCGAGACGGTCGACAGCGCGCTAGTTTCGCGGAATTCCGTTTCGGGGAAAAAAATTCCCCCCTGGAGCGTGTGTACTAGTGCACCGACTGCCGTACCTCCGGTCGGACGTGGATATTTATTCGCCCGGGGGTCGGAACCGCCTGCGAGGCCCCAATTAAGAATCGGCAATTCGACCCGGTCGGTAAATGGTCGCATTCGGAGACTTCCGGTCTGGCGCCCAAATTCCTCTCCTGGAGCGCGGTCGCAAGCTGCCGATGCGATCGCATACGGACACCGCTTTATCGGAATTGCTTATAATACCCCAATTCAGAATCGGCACTCAGAGGCGCTCGACGCCCCCTTATTGCCTCAGGCGATAAGACGTCGTTTCGGGGTTGAAAAACCTTTGTTTCGCACTCCGAAATTGCGATTCTAGCCGACGATCTCCCCTATCCTAAGGTTTTTTGGCAGTAGCGACTCCCTCGATTACGCGAATCGCTGGCAGAGCCCACACGCGGAGCCGTCCAGTCACAGCGATCGGAAGTCATGTTCAACTCGACGCGAGATCTCCTCCGCAGGTCGTGGATATGGGTGCCCGAACATCGCCGATATAGTCACCCCTCCGGTTTATTCCACCCCTTCAGAGAAAGAATTGGGCATAACTTTCCGCACGGACATCAGAATCACTTATGTTACCACAATTCAGAATCGGCACTCCGAGACGATCGACAACGCGTTGGTTTCGAGTTCGTACTTCCTACGGCAGGGCTTCCCACCATCGCCTTTCCGGGGCTAAAATTCCCCCTGGAGCGTGTGTACTAGTACACTGACTACCGTACCCTCCGGTCAGACGTGGATATTTATTCGCCCGGGGGTCGGAACCGTCTGCGAGTCCCCAATTCAGAATCAGCACTTCGACCCGGTCGATAAATGGTCACATTCGGAGATTTCCGGTCCGGCGCCCAAATTCCACTCCGGGAGCGAGGTCGTAGGCTGCCGATGCGATCGCATACGGACACCACTTCGCTCAAACGGGCATAACTTTTCGCTCGGTTATCGGAATCGCTAATAAGACCCCAATTCAGAATCGGCACTCAGGGGCGCTCGACTTCCCCTTATTGCCTCAGGTGATAAGACGTCGCTTCGGGATCAAAAAACCTTCGTTTCACACTCCTAAATTGTGATTCTAGCTGACGATCCCCCTATTCTAAGGTTCTTTGGCAGTAGCGACTCCCTCGATTACGTGAAACGTTGGCGGAGCCCACACGCGAAGCCGCCCAGTCACAGTGATCAGAAGTCGTGTTCAACTCGACGCGAGATCTCCTCCCCAGGTCATGGATATGGGTGCCCGAACATCGCCGATATAGTCACCCCTCCGGTTTATTCCCACCACTTCAGCGAAAGAATTGGGCACAACTTTCCGCACGGGCATCAGAATCGCTTATGTTACCACAATTCGGAATCGGCACTTCGAGACGGTCGACAGCGCGCTGGTTTCACGGAATTCCGTTCCGAGGCATTTTAGAGCCCTAACGGAGGTTTTTCGAGTTGGAATCAACGTCTTATCGCCGAAGGGCAATAATGGGCGATGAGCGCCTCTATTTGACAATTTTGAATTGTGATCTTATAAGTGATTTCGAAAATCGAGCAAAAAGTTATGCCCATTTGAGCAAAGGGGTGTCCGTATGCGATCGCATCGGGAGCCTGCGGCCACCCTCCCAGAGGCGAATTTAAGCGCTGGACCGAAAATCTCCGAATCAGACCTTGTGCCGACCGGGTCGAAGTGTCGATTCCGAATTGGGTCCTCGCAGTTGGTTCCGATCACCGGGCGAAGACATATTCGCGTCTTACTGAAAGGGTGTGCGATCGGTGTACTAGTACACACGCTCCGGGGTGGAATTTTGGCCTCGAAATGAAATTCCATGAAACTGGTGTATTGTCGACCGTCTCGGAATGCCGATTCTGATTGTGGTCACATAAGCAATTCTGATACCCGGGTGGAAAGTTATGCCCGGTTCTTTCACTGAAGGGGTGAGAATAATCCAGAGGGGTGACTATATTGGCGATGTTTGTGCACCCATATTTACAACCTAGGGAGGAGTTCTCGTGTCGAGTTGAACACAACTTCCAGCCGTCGTGATAGACTGACTCCGTGTTGTGGCCCCACCAGTGTTTCGCGTCATCCAGGGAGACGTTACTGCAAGAAAACCTTGGAAACAAGGAGATTGTCAACTGGAATCGCAATTTTGGAGCCCGAAATGGAGGTTTTTCGAGTCGAAAACGACGTATTATCCCCAAAAGGCAATAACGGGCGACAGGCGCCTATATGTGACGATTCTGAATTGAGGTCTTATAAGCGATTCCGATAACCAAGCGCAAAGTTATGCCCGTTTGAGCGAAGGGGTGTCCATATGCGATCACATCGGGAGGCTGCAACCACCCTCCAGAAGCCAAATTTGGGCACCGGACCGGAAATCTCCGAATCGAACCTTGTCCCGACCGGGTCAAAGTGTCAATTCCGAATTGGGGCCTCTCGGGCGATTCTGATCGCCAGGCGAAGAAATATTCCATCTTACCGAACAGGTGCGCGATTGGTGTACTAGTACACACGCTCAGGGGTGGAATTTCGGCCTCATAACAGAATTCTACGAAACTGACATCTTGTCGACCGTCTCGGAATGTCGATTCCGAATTGTGGTCACATTAGTGATTCCGATACCGGGCGGAAAGTTATGCCCAGTTCTTTCACTGAAGAGGTGAGAATAATCCGAAAGGGATGACTATATCGGCGATGTTTGTGCACCCATATTTATAACCTGGGGAGGAGTTCTCATGCCGAGTTGAACACAACTTCCAGTCGTCGTGATAGGCCGACTCTGTGTTGTGGCCCCACCAGTGATTCGTGTCATCGAGGGAGACGTTACTGCAAGAAAACCTTGGAAACGGGGAGATCGTCGGCTGGAATCGTAATTTTGGAACCCAAAACGGTGGATTTTCGAGTCAGAATTGACATGTTATCACTGAAGGGCAACAACGGGCGACAAGCGCCTCTGTGTAAAGATTCTGAATTGGGGTATTATAAGCGATTCCGAAATTCGAGCGAAAAGTTATGCCCATTTGAGCGAAGGGGTGTCCGTATGCGATCGCATCGGGAGCCTGCGGCCACCCTCCCCGTGGAGAATTTGGGCGCCGGACCGGAAATCTCCGAATCAAACCTTGTGTCAACCGGGTAGAAGTGCCGATTCCAAATTGGGGCCTCACAGGCGGTTTCGATCATCGGGCGAAGAAATATCTGCATCTTACTAAAGGGGTGCGCGATCGGTGTACTAGTCCACACGCTCTGGGTGGAATTTCGGCCTCGGAACAGAATTTCCTGAAACTGGCATACTGTCGACCATCTCGGAATGTCAATTCTGAATTGTAGTCACATAAGCGATTCTGATACCCGGGCGGAAAGTTATGTCTGCTTCTTTCACTGAAGGGGTGAGAATAATCCGGAAGGGGTGACTATATTGACGATGTTTGTGCACCCATATTTAAGACCTAGGGAGGAGTTCTCGTGCCAAGTTGAACACAACTTCCAGTCATCGTGATAGGCCGACTCTGTGTTGTGGCCCCACCAGTGATTCGCGTCATTGAGGGAGATGTTACTCCAAAAAGACCTTCGAAACGGGGAGATCGTCAACTTGAATCACAATTTTGGAGTCCGAAATAGAGGTTTTTCGAGTCGGAAACGACGTCTTATCCCCAAAGGGCAATAACGGGCGGCAAGTGTCTCTGTGTGACGATTCCGAATTGTGGTCATATAAGCGATTCCGATAACCAAGCGGAAGGTTATGCCTGTTTGAGCGAAGGGGTGTCCGTATGCGATCATATCGGGAGGCTGCGACCACCCTCCCAGAGGCGAATTTGGGCGCTGGATCGGAAATCTTCGAATCGAACCTTGTGCCGACCGGGTCGAAGTGCCGATTCCGAATTGGGGCCTCGCGGGCGGTTCTGATCGCCGGGCGAAGAACTAACCGCATCTTACTGAAGAGGTGCATGATCGGTGTGCTAGTACACACGCTCCGGGGTGGAATTTCGGCCTCAAAACGGAATTCCACGAAACCGGCGCCTTGTCGACCGTCTCGAAATACCGATTCCGAATTGTGGTCACATTAGTGATTCCGATATCTGGGCGAAAGTTATGCCCGATTCTTTCACTGAAGGGGTGAGAATAATCCGGAAGGGGTGACTATATCTGCGATGTTTGTGCACCCATATTTATAACCTGGGGAGGAGTTCTTGCACCGAGTTGAACACAACTTCCGATCGTCGTGATAGGCCGACTCCGTGTTGTGGCCCCACCAGTGATTCGTGTTATCGAGAGAGACGTTACTACAAGAAAATCATGGAAACGGGGAGATCATCGGCTGGAATCGTAATTTTGGAGCCCAAAATGGAGGTTTTTCGAGTCGGAATTGACGTCTTATCGCTGAAGGGCAATAACCTACAATGAGCGCCTCTGTGTAAAGATTCTGAATTGTGGTCTTATAAGCGATTCCAATAACCGAGCACAAAGTTATGCATGTTTGAGCGAAGGGGTGTCCGTATACGATCACATCGGGAGGTTTGGACCACCCTCCCAGAGGTGAATTTGGGCGTCGGACCGGAAATCTCTGAATCAGAGCTTGTGTCGATCGGGTCGAAGTGCCGATTTCGAATTGGGGCCTCGCAGGCGGTTCCGATCACCGGGCGAAGAAATTTCACGTCTTACCGAAGGGGTGAGCGATCGGTGTACTAGTACACACGCTCCGGGGTGGAATTTCGGCCTTGGAACGGAATTCTGCAAAACCAGCGTCTTGTCGACCGTCTCAGAATGTCGATTTCGAATTGTGGTCACATAAGCGATTCCGATACTCGTGCGGAAAGTTATGCCTGATTTTTTAATTGAAAGGGTGAGAATAATTCGGAAGGGGTGACTATATCGGCGATGTTTGTGCACCCATATTTACAACATGGGGAGGAGTTCTCGCGCCGAGTTGAACACAAGTTCCAGTCGTCGTGATAGGCCAACTCCGTGTTGTGGCCCCACCAGTGATTCGCGTCATCGAGGGAGACGTTACTGCTAGAAAACTTTAGAAATGGGGAGATCTTCCGCTGGAATCGCAATTTTGGAGCCTGAAATGAACCTTTTTCGAGTTGGAATCGACGTCTTATCGCAGAAGAGCAATAACCGGAGACGATTGCCTCAATGTGACGATTGCCTCAATGTGACGATTCTTAATTGGGGTCTTATAAGCGATTCTGAAAATCGAGCGGAAAGTTATGTCCGTTTGAGCAAAGGGGTGTCCGTATGCGATCGCATCGGGAGTCTGTTGCCACCCTCCCGGAGCGAATTGGGGCGCCGGACCGACGGACCGGAAATCTCTAAATCAGACCTTGTGCTGACCGGGTCGAACTGCCAATTCCAAATTAGGGCCTCGCGGGCGATTCTGATCATCGGGCGAAGAAATATCTGCGTCTTACTGAAGGGGTGCACGATCGGTGTACTAGTACACACGCTCCGAGGTGGAATTTCGGCCTCAAAACGGACTTCCACGAAACTAGCGTATTGTCGACCGTCTCGAAATGTCGATTCTGAATTGTGGTCACATAAGCGATTCTGATTCCCGGGCAGAAAGTTATGCCTGGTTCTTTCACTAAAGGGGTGAGAATAATCCGGAAGGGGTGACTTTATTGGCGATGTTTCTGCACCCATATTTACGACCTAGGGAGGAGTTCTCGCGCCGAGTTGAACACAACTTCTGGTCGTCGTGATAGGCTGACTCTGTGTTGTGGCCCCACCAGTGATTAACATCATCGAGGGAGACGTTACTACAAGAAAACCTTGGAAACTGGGAGATCATCAACTGGAATCGCAATTTTAGACCCCAAAATGGAGGTTTTTCGAGTCGGAAATGACATCCCCAAAGGGCAATAACAGGCGACAAGCGCCTCTGTGTGACGATTCCGAATTAGGTCATATAAGTGATTCTGATAACCAAGCGGAAAGTTATGCCCGTTTGAGCGAAGGGGTGTTCGTATGCGATCACATCGGGAGGCTGCGACCACCCTCTCGGAGCCGAATTTGGGCTCCGGACCAGAAATCTCCGAAAGCGGAAATGGATGCGGAAGCGGAAACCTCTTTTCCATTTCCGATTCGACTCCGAAATTTCTTATAGGAAGTGGAAGCGGAAACACCCATTTTCGATTCCGACTCCGAGCTATTGGCAGCCTAACGGGCGATGAGCGCCTCTGTGTGACGATTCCGAATTGGGGTCTTATAAGGGATTCTGATAACCGAGCGAAAATTTATGCTCACTTGAGCGAAGGGTGTCCATAAAAATTAGGCATCACTTTTTAAGAGATGTCTAATTTCTAATTTCTAATTAGATAATCGAACAAAACACAGAGAAAAGTGATGCCTAATTTCTATGCACAAATGATGCCTAATTTCTAATTTCTGATAACCGAAAGGTTGATAGCACTAGTAATGTCAGATAGGATAAGTGTGCATCCAATGTCAATGTTGTAGTCACACAATTGACTTTTGATCCACAACACTTGAGCTGCACAACTCTCTGCAGCAACATATTCTGCCTCTGCAGTGGAGAGTATAACTGAGTATTGCTTCTTGGATGTCTACGAAACCATCCAACCACCTAAAATTGGCAATACCCACTAGTGCTTTTTCTATCAATTTTACATCCAGCATAATCAGCATCAGAATATGAAACCAAACCAAAGTTGCTACCTGCTGAATACCATAAACCCAAATCATGTGTACCTGAGAGATATCGGAAAATCCTTTTGACTGCAACCAAATGACCTTCCTTTGGACTAGATTGGTATCTAGCACAAAGGCAAACACTGAATTGTATGTCAGGCCTACTTGCAGTAAGGTAAACGAGAGAGCCAATCATATCTCGGTATTGCTTCGCATCTACCAATTCACATTTCTCATCATTTTCTAATTTTACACTTGTGCTCATTGGTGTAGAGGCTGGCTTGGCTTGTTCGAACTGAAATCTTTTTAATAGCTCCTTGACATATTTTTCTTGATTGATGAAAAATTCATCTTCATATTGTTTTACTTGTAAGTCAAGAAAAAATTAAAGCTCCCCCATTAAACTCATCTCAAATTCACTGTGCATATATTTTGAAAACTCTTCACACAGTGAGGGGTTAGTGGAACCAAAGATAATGTCGTTCACATAGACTTGAACAATAATTATGTGATTGCGAACACATTTAATGAAGAGTGTTTATTCCACTTTACCTCTGGAGTAGTTTTTACTCACCAAGAAATTGCTCAGTCTGTCGTACCAAGCTCAGGATGTCTGTTTCAAACCATAGAGTGCTTTGTGCAATTTATAAATATGGTTAGACTTTTCATTATCCTCAAATTCAAGTGGTTGAGAAATATAGACTACTTCCAAATCTTGAGACTCTAGAGGTCGCTTAGACTTAGATTCTTGAGGGGGCTGCTCCTGCTACCGCTGCTTAGGCTCATCTGCCATTGATAATTGTTGCTGCTGCTCTTGCTTCTATTGATCTTTCTCAACTACTGTTGAAGACTACTCTAACTCTAGCTGTTGATGTTCTTGCTACTGCTGCTCTGCTGCTGGCTGCTCTTACTCTTATTGTTGTTGCAGCTCTTCCTGCTGCTCTTTTTGTAGAGTAGAGGGAGGAGCATATGGCTGACTAGTGCCTTGTTGCACTACAAGAAAATGTAAATTTAGTGACGGACGTAATCCGTCGCTAAATATATTTTGCGACGAATTAACGACAAATTAGCGACGGATTACGTCCGTCACAAAAAAATGCTCGATAGTCCGCGGCACGCGCAGGACGTCGCTAGTTCGTTGCTATTTAGCAATGGAGTGGCGACGAAATTTTTTCCATCGCTAATTAGTGTCCCATTATTTTTATCACAAATATGTCGCTACTTAGCAACAAAATTGTATAGCGAAGGTTTTACAGACAAAAGCAAATCTTCACAAATTCGTCACTCATTAGCGACGGATTTTTCTTGACACTAATCAGTACATGATTTTAGCGACAGATTAATGTTGTCGCTAAAAAATTTCTCGCTAATCCGTCGCACTATTAGCGACGAATTTGCGAGAAAAAGGTTGGTCGCCCCTGAACGGCAAAAATGTCTGTCGCTAATCCGTCGCAAATTTGTCACATTTAAAAAACATATAATTTCAAAAAATTCCATAAACTCATATAAACATTAACATACCCTGTAAGCAATAGATGCGCACACACATACTAAAAAACTTACAATGCTACATTAAATGTTCAATCAATCATGTAATAAGCTATTTAATCAAATACAGTATAAAAAGTCAAATGAAGCCTCCCCACCCTCATCCCGTCACCATGTGATTAAATCTTAAATTAGACGTGTAAAATAAAACACATTAAACAAATAAGGCTGAAGCATGCGAGAGGAGATGCTAACAACATTGAAATATGGTTTTAAATGCAACAGTTTATATTTTATTTCCAGTATACCATAATTATAAAACATTTCAATTGATTTCGGCAACAACTGATAACACAACCTGGTCAGTTAAGGGACAATCCAACACTTCTTAAACAACTGTCACTGCACGCTTCACATTCTTTCCAAAGCGGCGGTGCTCATAAGAACGACGCCAGATGGTGACACCAGAGCATCCACAAAAACATCATGGGGAGTAACAGGGACGACACCAGAGTCCATGATCTGTGTGTAGTAAGCTAAGGCAACTGCAAAAATAAAGAAGAATATTAGAGACTTGAGGATCATAGACTCTCAAGACATTGCCTCCAATAAGAAAAGATTGCTCTTTTTCAGTGAGCAGAACATCTCATTAGATTTGAGATTTTTACCGAACCATAAATAGGAACATAAACGGAATAGAGGAACTACAATAGTATTGACTGAGACGTATGGCTTGCATGGTTCTACTACAACGATGAACTATTAAATTGGTGGTACACAATGGAATGTGCTCATCTATGGTAATGTGCCTTAAAATCATGACAAAATAGTATATAGACTTCAAGCAAGAATTTGAAATATTCTATCACAAGGAATCGTCCACTCATCTTGCCATGAACACAAACAAGCTAAGAAAATGATGGGCACAATATAACCAATGACCAATATTGCAACTACAAAAGGTGACATGACTACATCTTTAGACATATATTAGAAATACACAACCACAGGTTTGATCTGAGTTTACCGAGAAGGGGCTACTTCCATTTTTTCTCAGTGGCACGCTCTTGGTATTTCCTCAGGAATGTGTCGTAGTAACTTCAGAATCCAACATACAACACAGGCATGCAAGATTCACAATGAGAAATTGTTGGATCCACAGTGTTTTCACACCGCATCTCACTGTCGGAAGCTGGGTCACATGACAGAACAGTGAGGGTTATAGTACCATCTACACACAAGATAGTATTCCCAGGCTTCAAATCTACAGGATGCTTCTTATAACTCATGGTAATCAAGTTCTCATCTCCTTTGAGGCTGTAATCGGTGGATATAGTAATTTCTTGTCCCTCCTTCACTGGACAGGTTTTCCATCCTTCAAGAATCTAGTGCGGATTTCTGGTCCCTGCAGCAGGGTAGCAAGATGTTATTTATAACCTTAGAATGCACGCAGTTGGTCAATTATAGCAACTTAATAAGCATTAAATTAGAAGGATACAAAAAAAACATAAGATATCACTAAAAACTAGCATATTCAGTATGAAAAAGGATATAGTGACATGCAATGCATAACTTACATGAGATTGCATTTTATGAAAATAGTACAGAGGGACAAAGAACTAAAAACATTCAGAAACCAGTGCTTTGGCTCCATAATTTCTGGATTCAAATTAAATAACTCAAGACGTCTCAATATTTACTCGAGCAAATAGAAATTGCACCTCAACACTTATGACCAAATAAAAGACCAGTAGATAAAAAAAATCTAACAAAGTAAATTTTTATTCTGAAGGAGATATTAACAGTGTACCATCATTATAGTACTTTTCCTCATATATGCTGAATCATGACAACTTAATAATCCCTCTGATCTACTTTAGCTTGTAGATGTAACATATCTATGTTTCTCTCAAATCTAGAATAAGTCTGATGCATTTTCAAGCATAGCATGCTATAGTTAAGGAATCAAAGAGGATGTCTAAGACTCTAAACAGGGCATCTCACCTATAGGCATGTTGGTAAGCCAATGGGATTGCTTTCTTGCATCCACATCAGCTTTATTGGAAGACTAATCTTGCAATCTACCTCAAGAAGCAAGGTTCTGGTTTTCAACACTAGTGAATGAGGAGTGGGTTTGTAAGTGGCCCCTAAAATGTGGGTTTACCAAGTTTAATCAGCCATGATTGCATGTTATTGGGGAAGAGAAAAGAAAAAATGAAAAACTGTAATGGAAGACACAACAAAAGATTGCTACTTCAAAAGTTCAAGGCAAAGATTTAGATCTCGACAAATAGCTCCTTTGAGATCAAACCCTGGTAACTGGGATCCCCACGTCCTGGTAACAGATGAGATGTTGACCCACATAATGAGTATGACACTGCAACCCCGCAAAAAAAAAAAAGAACTCCACGTAATGATTATGAGGCACTGCAACCCCTCTAGGGCTAGTCATAGTCTTGATCCTTTCAGAAAATTTAAAGTTTATGGTAAAATAGAAGAATAACAGGAATTTTTAACTGCATGACACTATACGAACTTAAGGGCAAAGTTTGAATCCATAATAAGACAAAAATACAGGGTAGTTATTTATTATCACATAACATGCTTTTGTTAACATCATAAAGGATTTTTGTCCTGGAACACATTTGAAGACAGCATGAAATGTCCAAATAAGACTAATCTATGTTGAGCTATTCATAAGGTATAGGATCATGACCTGTCAAGGCAGGACATAAGGAGGATTGAGAATTTGGAACTAACTGATTAGGTAGACACTGATGTATGTTTTCGTCATATTTCAAAAGCCTATACCCATGTCATAAGTTCATTATAGACAGCATACATGAGAAACAAATTATAAACAAAATTATAGGCCTTCTCTAAAAATCTTCTAGTACAAAATTTTAACATTTTTTTGTTCGGTTCCACATCAGCTGAATATGGGTGAGCTATGGGCTTTAGTGAGGTGAGTCTTTCTCTCTGCAACCAATTGGTTTGAGGTAGATGCTCTAACTTGATATCAACCATCCTATAGCTGATGTCCTGTCCTGGATTTGGCTGTATTTCAACCATGCATGTACGCATTGTAACAACTTTTATGATTATGTGAAATGAAATTTCATGACAGTTGAGCAAAATTAAAAAATTAACCCCAATTACAACCTATTCCTCTTCAGCCTATCATTACTCTTCATTTCTTCCCATGCCTTCCCATCTACTTTCATTGTATGGTTTCTTAATAAGACTTCCCTTGAATCTCCTCATATGGTATATTAACCAAGAGGAGGAGAGAAAAATGATCAGACAATGCTCCTAGACAAATAGTTCCTAGAATATAACTAACTTACGAAAAGGCTTCAAGTGCAAGCTGTTCCTGAGTAAATGGCTCCCAAGTCTTCAAATCTAGGCAACCAAAGCAAGAAAGAGAGAAAAAAGAAAGGTCAAGGATGAACCTTGGTGCAACTGTAAGGTTGCTTCATAAGTTCATATGACCTCCTGTAGGACATGAGTTCAAAGTTCAAACCAGAAATCAGTCTTTGCAAGAAGGATGGTATAAGAAATCAAGGATGAACCTTGGTGCAACTGTAAGGTTGCTTCATAAGTTCATATGACCTCCTGCAGGACATGAGTTCAAAGTTCAAACCAGAAATCAGTCTTTGCAAGAATGATGGTATAAGAAAGCACATAATTAGCCCTACCCACATCTCAAACTCGAAGTGGTGGGACCCTCTTGTAGCAGTTTCCATTTTCAGTTAAAATATAGACATGCCAGAGGATCAGATTTGACACCTGTTTCTTTATTAGGACACTCAAATCTGTGTCTACTTCTAAAATACATCCAAGAGAATAAGACTATATTCCTGTTGAACATGTACAAATTCAATCCCTTCAAATCAGTAGAACAGGAACAAGTATGCTCTAAGGCAGTGATACACCTCACCTGTTTAAAAGTGTGATGGAGACAATACTCCGAAAGGAGAACCAATTGCCATAAAAAATCTCCCATCTTCTGTTGGTATGAAATGTTTACATTTAACAATCCTAGATAACCATAACAACAGTTATCCTTCCATAAAAATATTAAATGCAGGTTTGAAGTTCATCCGGGAAACCAAAATGTTATGCACTGCAGGCAAAAATCAAATGAAAACAATCCAATAAATTTATACTTAATAGATAAATACCTTTGAATCTAATGTTAGAATTTCCAGGAAAGCAACCTTTGTTGTTGACATGGCCATTTGATGCAAGTTGGTAGATTCATTCAATATGAAGTCCCATTGACCATCAGATTAGATTTGTTACCTGAAGCTTTAAACTGAAAAACAATGACAGAATCAGATTTTTCTGTATAGAATTAATTTAGTAAGTCACCATAAAATATGCAAAAATCTGTGAAGAGATCCTGATCCAGACATTGTTCCCCTAGTCCAACTCGATTCTCCATACTTGCCAGGTGGGTTATAAGACACATAAAACAAACAAGATTCTGCAAAGATTTCTTGATCTTGACAAACTTGAAGTACATTAAAAAATTGGCAGTTGCGGGTTAAAAATGACACCATGGAAAACAGAAAACATTGATGTCCAAGGATCCTGAAACAAAAATGAACCACTGACCTAACTGTCTACCCACCTAAGAAAAAAAAGAAATAATAAAAACAAGTCCGCCAAAGGCAAAATTCAAAAGTAACTGGCTAATACAAAAATTATTACAATACTATTTCCTTGGATGTAAGAAACTAGGACATCCATAAGCTACTGGTTCTTTGTAGAGATGCACCTTGCAGTCACTCAAATGTGAACTTAATAGCATTTAAAGCAGCAAAGAACAATGGGACTCAAAGTAGAGGGACAATCATTAAAAGGATAGATATGTAGAAAAACATGCACGTGTCATAGAAAACAAGAACTGGTAGTATCTAATATGAAAGGTCTTTCGTAACTGCCTTGGGCCTTCTTATGAGCAGATATTGGCCATTATTAAACATGTTATCAACTTCTTCCTATTTTCAATGTCAAAATTACAGCAGCAACTGATAACATTAATGTAACGGCATTGATACTTCCAATTCCAAGAATGTGTTCCCATCACTTCTTCTTTAAACCTAAAATTGATCAATGATGCCATTCAAGAACCAAGTTCGGACATAACAGACTCTTATGAATGGCTAAGGGAAGGAGTCTGTTACCTGAAGTTTGTAACACAAACAGAGTGAATCCCAACATCTGCTGCAGCTCTGCACGCAACAGGAACGACATCAGAGACCTGTCAAAGTAGAAGCGATAAAAAATCAGATTATATCATATGGTCGCCATAGGCATACTCAAATTTTGCAGAAGAACCAAAAAAAGAAAAAAAAACATATGGTAACAAACAAGGCTACCAAAAGGATTTGAACAATGGGAAAAATAATAGATATAAGAGGAGAAATTCGCACGTACCATTAAATGCCATCATGCCATAATGCTAGCCAACACGAACAGAACACATGGCACTCTCGGTCGTCGACAATTCCTATTAATCCGAAGGAGGCTCCAAACTATTCTTTCACAAAGAAGTAGGCCAAAACGCCTATAGTACGATCAAGAAGTTGTAAAGTTCAAACCTTGCGAATGTGGAGGTTCGCAGATTGTTCTCGCTGGTGAAGACAAAATCCGGCGCACCAGTCACCACATGCACTTCATGCCCGGCCGCTATGAGATGTCGGGAAACCTGCATATCCCGGACCCAATCAAGTTAAAAGCCCACACTACACGTAGTTAAGTCCGCAAATCCAACAGTAGGAACGACGGGATCGCAAAGATTATATCTTATAAGAGGGAAAGAAAGAGAGAGAGAGAGCCCAGTTGTTCGTATGAAACGGAGAAAGGGGGACAGGATAAGCGGCAACGGGCGGTGGATCGGCACGCTCACCTCCCAATAGGCCGCCTGGAAGAATGCCCTGCTGAGATCATCACCGCGCCGTCCCCGCGACGGCGCAGTCGAGGCCGACGAAGCTGTCCTCGCCCCCGAGCATTGACGCGATGGGGGGAAGGAGGAGGGGCGAAGGCGGGGGCTTCGCAAAGGTGCGGGGGGGGGGGGGGGGGGGCGATAGGGGGGAAGGAGAAGGAGGCGGGGGCTTCGCGGGGGGGGGTGGGCGACAGGGGGGAAGGAAGGAGGTGGGGGATTCGCGGGGGGGGGGGGGGGTGGGCGACAGGGGGGAAGCGAGGAGGTGGGGGCTTCGCGGGGGGGGGGGGGGGGGGGGGGGTGGGGGTGGGCGGAGGGGAGGAGGAGGGGCGGAGGGGGGCTTCGCAAGGGTGGGGGACTGGGGGGGACGGGGGGAAGGGAGGAACCGAGGATTGGCGCCGGGAAGGGGAAATATTTTGGGGATTCGGGCCGGGTGGAGATTTAGCGCTGCGGGGAGGGGGTATTTTTAGAATTGGGGGTTTAGATTTATTATTTAAAATATATTTTAATAAATATATTTTTATTATTAACATTTATAATAGTAAGATCTATTATAATTAAATAATATTTTTTTTATTATTCCATTTAAAATATTAAGATCTTACAAATATATTTAAAATATTAATTAACAAATCAAATTTACTAATATTTAATTATCTATCACATAGATATATACATATATATACACATAGATAAATATAATATATATATATATATATACGTATATATTTATATAGATATAGATATTATATATAGATATACATAGATAGATTGATAGATATACATAGATTATATATAAACAAATAAAGTCAAAAGGTACGCAATCTCTGAAAGACTAAACCCCCGAATCACAACTCCCGAGCTAACTTGATCGTCGGAGTATCTATCCATCGTTTAACCATTGGATGTAAGTTTGATTAAGATCTAACGGTTGAATTCGCATCCAATCTATATCTCATCAAAATCTCATCGTTGAATCTAGTATCAAATAGTTAGATTTTAAACCTGATCCAAAATTTGATCAAGATCCATCCATTGGATTTACTCTAGATCTAAATCCTAATCGTTAGATATAAGTATGATGAGATATGATGTGTGACGCCTCAATAATGCAACAAGTATGAATCTATAAGTCTAGCGTATTTGTACTAGAAAATCACTCAAAGATTTACTTGTTTCATGTCGGTATCATTTTTGAACATATGTACACTAACAAGAAAGAAAAGAAGGAATAAAAGCCAACTGGGTTTTGTTTATAAATCAAGAATTTCAATTAATATAGAGAAACAAATATTTCATCTGAAATTTCACTTTAAAAGGCCATCATGTGATTCTGGGTTATTTATATATTTATGTAATTTCTCTTGGTATCATCACAGACCTCTGTAATTCTTATGAAATTAGAATTTATTGTTATTCTCTCAAAACTTGATATTGATATTGGTGCATGTTGTTCACTTAATTGAATGACATCTGTCTGCACCCGGATTTTCCGCTGCACTCGGGGCGTCACATGATGGTTGTTTTTACTCTCAATCTATATTTGATCAAGATCAAACCAGTGAATCTACTATCAATCAAAATCCTACTATTGGATTTCATTCAATCTAAAATTTGATCATTAGATTCGCCCTCGATCTATGTTTACATGATCAGTTGGGTTTGTTACCAACTTAAAATAATATGATCAAGATCCTACATTAGATTTGCTCCAGGTCCAAATCCTAATCGTTGGATTTAAGTTTGAACAAAATGTGACAGTTGGATTCACTATCGATATTCATTTGATCAAAGATCCGACCTTTGAATTCACTTTCGATCATATATTATCTAATCAGTTAGATTTGTTGCCAATTATAACATCTAATCACGATTCGCACATTAGATTTGTTACAGATCAAATCCTGATCATTGGCTTTAAGTTTGATCAGGAGTTGACAGACAAATTCGCTCCGATCTAAATCTTTGCAAGATCTAACCATTGAACATATTGTCAATCAAAATCCAACCGTTGATTTCGTTAATAAAAAATCTGTTTGTCAGATTTGCTCTCAATCTAAAATCTAATCGATGAGCTACATAATATTAATGAGCATAATAAATATATCATCATATGAAATATAAAAGTTAAATATTACTATTTTCAAATATAATATATAATATAAATATTTTAAGCATAATGTTTTATCATATAATTATATTCAATAAACAAATATAATATATTTACAATATGTAATATAATGTGTATAATATTATATATATATCAACAAACCAAAATGTAACTTATAAATTTATATATATATATATGTCTTTGTTTTATTTTATTTTTATAATAATTATATATAATATATAATATATTTATTTGAATAATTCAAATAATTATATCTATAATATAGCTAAACTACCATAATATAAATAAAATAGATAATAGTTAGCAACAATGGTTAATAAAAATTAAGTAAAAATAACATATAATGTACACATATATTCAATAAACTAAAAGTGAAACTAATGAATTTGTATTTGTCTTATTTATTTTTTAAAACAATATATAAACTATATATAATAAATATAGATAATTATATCCATAATATAACTAAATTAATAATAAAAATATAATTAATAGTTAGGAACATCGGTTAGTTAAGTATGATCAGCGACGGAAACTTCCGTCGCCAATTAGGGACAAACAAATTCTATCATCAACTTGCCGCTGATTGGCCGCCAATCAGCGACGGATTAGCGACAGAAACTTTCCGTCCCAATATATCACAGCTAATTAGCGACGCCTCAGGGATGAAAAATCTTGGTCGGAAATTCATCGCTGTGTAGCTATTGAAATTTGCGGCCAAACTTTCCTATCACTGATGCGTCGCTGAGTTGTGATAGATTAGCGACCGAAATATTTATATCGTTAATACGCCGCTGATTTTGCGAGAGAATGTGTGGGTAGCAAAAAAAATTTCGTCGCAAAATTCCCTCGCTAATAGTGGTTTTTTTTGTAGTGTTCATATACTCATATTTACGACTTCCAGAGAAATTTTTATGTTGAGATGATCACAATTTTTCGACCATCGTGATAGATGGACTTTGAATTGTGGCTTCTCAATAATAATTTGTATAAAAGAGAAAATGTTACGTATATTTTTTTGTTAGAAATATAGAGAATGTCTATTAGATTGTAATTTTAGAGAGAGAGATGAAGGATTTTGAGTCCAAAACGACATCTTACGACTGGAGGTTATAAGAGGCGTCGAGCATCTCGGAGAGTCGATTGTGAATTGTGGTTTATATTCGATTCCTATCATCGAGTGAAAAATTATGTCTGTTTGACCGAAGCGGCGTCACATTCGATTAGGTCGTGTGCCTGCAATCACGGTCCCAGAGAGGAATTTTAACATTGGAGTAGAGATCTTCAAATCTGACCTAGTGATGACCGACTCAAAGTGTTGATTCTAAATTGGGTAGCTCGAAAGCAGTTCCGATCGTTTATTGTAGAAATATTCACATTTTACTGAAGAGGTGTGATAATTAATAGATTCATATATTTATATTCATACTCTGGGGAAAATTTTGTGCCTCAAAATGAAATTTTGTGAAATCAATCTCACGTCGACCGTCTATGAGTGCCAATTCTGATTTGTGGTCATATAAATGATTACGATCACTGAGTGAAAAGTTCTGGTCATTTTCTACTAAAGGGATGAGAATAAGTTAGAATATGTGAATTTATCACTGATGGTGTTATACTCATATTTATAACTTCGGGAGAAATTTTCGTGTTGAGATGATCATAATTTTTCAACCGTCATGATAGACTGATTGTAACGTCGCGTGCTTTTCGGATCCATGCGGATCTTGTGCATTGTGGTTGTGGCGGCCATTGTGAGGCCAGTGTGAGTTAGTTGTGTAGAATGTGTAATGTGCATGCGTGGTTTGAGCAGGTGAAGAGCAGGGTGGGTCCTGAAATGGAATAGGACCTGCTGCTGTTCTGTCTGAGTTGCGGCCAGGTGTGGCCGTTTACTGGTAGGCGTCCAGCTTAGTAGACGTTTACATCATGAGCTTAGCGGCGTAGTTGTTGGACGTTTAGGCTGGAGGTGCTTGTTGGCGGCATAGGGGTTGACGCCAACCTGTCAGTTCTGCAGTTATAGGCTCCCCGAGGGCAGCTCTCTCAGCTCACTCTCCCCCCTCTTGCCCCAGCTTGTGCGTCCCGTTGTTTCTAAAGCTTTAACAGGTTCCGAGAAGTGTTTGATGATCGTAGGACCGCGCGACGTCGCTGAATTGCGCGAGAAAACGCCGCGGTGTGGTGCAATTCGTGTGGGAGCTCGCGGAGCTCGGCGTAACCGGGGGATTGCAGGAGATTCTAACGTGTTCTGAGGTAGGGGACGAACCCGGTTAACTCCGTAGAAACATTAAAACACATCATAACCACCTGAACTATCATGATAATGTGTTTCCGGATAAGTTGCACCATGCGGGGGTATGGGTGGTTGTGTATTTAGCATGTAAAGCATGTTGTAACGGGTTATAAGGGTTCCTGCATGTTAAAGTCGTTTCTATATGTTTTTCTGTCATTAGAATGGTTTGGAAGCTTGTAGAGCCGGATTAGGGTTTCTGCAGGGTTTAGGGCCAGAGAACTTGCGTCAACATCGCTTGTCGCCAAGCTCCTAAGCCAGGAGGTTACGGCCAGGTCCCTTGCCGTTTACCCCCTGTAAGCGGCAGTCGATGTTGCCGCCTACTTCTATCTGAGCAGAAATGACTAAGTACAATTTATCGTATTGCATGTGTGTTGACACATGAGGTGCACTGAGTGCACATGTTTCCGTGTTTAGCATACAAGGTACAGTTAGTTGCTTACTTCAGTGACTGCGTGTTTACGCGAGTCAGTTGGATTCACGTGTGGTGGACCGTATTTACTTGTGGTTTACGTGAGGTTTCACGTGGTTTGTGGTACACGTGCACGTGGTTTTGTGTACGTGGCAAGTAGTACGACGCCTACCGTGGTTACCTCTCCAGTTGGTGCCCAGGTTCTTTGTGAGCCAGGCTGTTAGCTCGGGGCTTTGTCCCGGTACTTGTGTTGTACCGTCGAGGTCTGTGTCATCTGACCTGGACACCCTCACTCTTGTGTTGAGTTGCACGTCCGGCCGAGGAAAGACGACAGGGGGACAGTGACAGTTGTGGTTGTTTTTAGTCACTTGTAGCGCGCTCGTAGTTGGGGGTACGGACACCAGTAGACGTACTGGACCCCAGCTAGTCCTTTTTCCAGTGCCTCACTCTAGCGAGCCCAGGCCAGGGTCTCTGGAGGTGCCAGGCATGGGCCTGTGACCGTGTGGTCTGCAGGTGGTGGTGTTTAGTTGGTCTCCACATTGCTTGACTTTTTACGTGGAGCGGCAGCTGGACCTTTCGTCCGTGGCTGCGAGACTGAGAGGTAGACCTGTGTTAGTTGTCCGAAAGTTTCTGGTGTCGCGAACCAGTTCACGTGGCTCGTGTTGGCTGTCTCTACTTTAGCTTGTACACTGTACTGGTTTGCCGTTTAATTATTACTGTTGTTTCTTCTAGCGGCAGACGGTGAGTACTTTTACAGCTTTACTTACTGCTTAGCTGTTATATAAATTGTTGGCGCTGTTTACTATTCGTACTCGTGGTGTTTGTTTCGCTCGATTTTGGGGAGTTCCCTACTGAGCCAGTGACTAGAGAGGCTCACCCCTACCCCCACAGGTGGGGCGAGGAGGACGGTTCTCTCGTCCGACGTCCAGTTCAGGGCCGCCCGTAGCGGTGCAGGGTCAGTACCTCCAGCAGTAGCTCCAGCAGTGTAGTTTTGTAGTTGTTTACTTTCTTCTGTTGTACCTCGGGGTATGCCCCAGGCTCTTGTACACTCTTTCAGTTTTTGTGAAAATTTGGCTATGTAACTTGTGAATTATATATATATGAAATGGTGTGTTCCTTTATGTTTACACGGACAGTGGTTTGGTTTCCCTTGCGAGGCTTCGGCCCGTTCGCGGGAGGCGGATTCGGATCAAGTACGTTATCGGTTTAACGGGCTTGGCCAAGGCATTCCGCCACAGTTGGTATCAGAGCAAGGTCCGTGTTAATATAAGGGAATTAGAAAGATACATAGCCTTATTTTGGTCATTGTACACTGCTGGTAGGGACCCTGGTTTTTGATAACTTGTTGTTTTGATTTTTGTTTGGTGTTTTGTCTGTGTAGAAAATTTCTGGTATGGCTGATAGAAGAGATTGGGGTGGTGGAGGAGATGATCCGGAGGAAAGCACCCAGCGTATGATAGAAAGAATCTGGGAAAGCCTCACGGACATTCGGGCGAGGATGGATCAGCAGGCGCCGGTACCACCAGTTGCAGTGCTACCTGGAGATGGAGAAGCAGTACCTGTAGCTCCAGTTCCGCCGAGAGTGGAGGTACCTTTTGTAGCACCTGTGCCATTACCACCACCAGTGTTAGCAGAAGAACCGGTAATGCAAGTGGAGAATTTTTGAGATTGCAGCCCCCTACCTATTCAGGAGGACCGAATCCGATACAGCTGAGCATTGGGTTCATGAAATCGAGAGGGTTTTGCGACTATGCGTGTCCTGCAGCGGACAGAGTTGTATTGGCTGCTTCAGTTGAGGGGTTTGGCTTTGGAATGGTGGCGATTGAAGATGCAGACCACTTTCGCAGGTAGGAGAGAAGAGGCCATCACTTGGTCGAGTTTCTTGAAGTGTTTAATGATACATTCTTTCCGATCCAAGTGCAGCAAGTGAAAGAGAGCAATTCCGAACTCTCCAACAAGGTAAACTCTTCAGTCTTAGAGTACCAGATGAGATTTATGGCACTTAGCCGTTATGCGCCATATGTAGTTTCTGATAATAATATGATGGTTGAGTATTTTATCAGAGGATTGAGAGTGGAATTGCAGGATGCGATAGTACCTCTTATGTGCAAGACAGTGGAAGAGGCAGCGCAGAGGGCAGCTACTTTAGAGAGGTCTATCCGGACTCGCCAGGCAGGTGAGTAAGGTTCAGGTAGTTTGCGGCTACCGCAGCAGACAGTGGGTGCAAGCAAGGGCAAGGCACCAGCAGACCTTCTTCATCAGGCTTTGGAAGTGGGGTCAGAAATTGAAGCAAGCACTTAAAGGAAAAGGAAGAGGATGGGGAGGTCGTCGCAGTTCCAGCAAGGTCGTGGTAGCCTGAGTGGAGGAGTCTCAGCAGAGCACTGCCAGGCAGCCTATGGTTCCTCCAGGGTATAGATGTTATAACTTGTAATCAGCCGGGACATTTGATCCGCAATTGTCCCTATGCAAGAGAATATGGGTATGGCAGAGGTGTGCAGCAGCAGCAGCCTCAGCAGTTCCAGCAGCCACAGGCAGGTCGTGGCAGAGGAGTACCCGCACAGCGGGGGAGAGGCCGGGTTATGGCTATCACCCGAGCCCAGGCAGAGGCGTCAAATATGATAGAAGGTACTTTACCTCTTTATGAATATTCAGCAAGAGTCTTATTTGATTCGGGTGCCTCTCATTCTTTTATTTCCGAAGAATTTCTGGATTGCATAGCTCATCCTTTAGAGGAGAATCTTGTGAGTTAGTGGTGGAGGTTCCTTCCGGTGAGTTCTTGCTCACTTCGAGCTATTAGATGAAGCTTCTGTGTTATAATTGAAGGGAACCAGATGCCGGGTCGGTTGTATGCATGCAGTTGTCAGATTATGATATCATTCTGGTATGGATTGGCTTGAAATGTATGGAGCAATGTTGGATTGCAGAAAGAAAAGGATCAGATTTTGTCATCCTAATGGTGCAGTGTTTGAATATCAAGGTATGCCTTTTTATACCTCCAAGTTTCTAATTTCTGCAATTAAAGCTAGAAAGTTGATTAATGATGGGTGTGTGGCTTATTTAGCCTCAGTAAGTTTGGTAGAGGCCAGTCACCGGTAGAAGCAGTTCCGTGGTTAGGAAATTTGCTGATATTTTTCCGAAAGATTTGCCTGGTTTAGCTCCACATAGAGAGGTGAACTTTTCTATTGAGTTGCTGCCAGGTACCATGCCGATTTCTAAAGCTCCATATCGGATGGCACCAGCAGAACTTAAGAGTTGAAAAAGTAATTAGAAGAATTGTTGCAAAAAGGTTTTATTAGACCGAGTCATTCCCGTGGGGAGCGCCTTTTTATTTGTGAAAAAGAAGGATGGAAGCTTTCGAATGTTGCATAGATTATAGAAAGCAGTGACCATTAAGAATAAGTACCCGTTGCCAGAATAGATGATTTGTTTGATCAGTTGCAGTCAGCAAAAGTGTTTTCCAAAATTGATTTGAGGTCCGGGTACCATCAGCTGAGAATAAGAGAATAGGATATAGATAAAACAGCGTTCAGAACCAGATATGGTCACTTTGAGTTTGTGGTAATGCCTTTTGGGTTGACTAATGCTCCTGCAGGTTTTATGGACCTGATGAATAGAATATTTCATCTATATTTATATCAATTTATTGTGGTCTTTATTGATGATATTCTATTTTTCAGCATCTGAAGAGGAGCATGCAGCTCATTTGAGGTTTACTTTGCAGTTGTTAAGAGATAACCAACTGTTTGCTAAATTCAGTAAGTGTGAATTCTGGCTAAAGGAAATTCATTTTTTGGGCCATGTTATTTCAGCTAAAGGAGTTGCAGTGGATCCAAGCAAAGTGGAAGCGGTAATGAGATGGCAAGTGCCTAAATCAATAACTGAGGTTAGAAGTTTTCTGAGGTTGGCAGGTTATTATAGGCGCTTTATTTAAGATTTTTCTAAAATCGCAGCACCTATGACTAGATTGACCAGGAAGGGTGTGCCTTTTGTGTGGTCCGGTGAATGTCAGAGAAGTTTTATGGAATTGAAGAAAAGACTCACATCAGCACCTATATTGACATTACCGACAGGGAGTGGTGGTTTTGTATTGTATATTGATGCTTCAAAGAGAGGTCTTGGAGCAGTGCTTATGCAGCATGGTAAGGTAATAGCATATGCATCCAGGCAGTTGAAGCCAGCAGAAGAAAATTACCCCACTCATGATTTGGAGTTGGCAGCAGTTGTATTTGCCTTAAAAATGTGGAGGCATTATCTGTATGGCGAAAGGTTTTGAAATTTTTACAGACCATAAAAGCTTGAATATTTTTCTCGCAGAAAGATTTGAATCTTCGCCAGCGCAGATGGATAGAGTATTTGAAAGATTATGATTTCAGTTTGGCTTACCATCCGGGTAGGCTAATGTTGTAGCTGATGCTTGAGCATAAAGGCATATATGAATTGATGATGATTAAAGAGTGGAAGTTGTATGAAGAGTAGCGGAAATCCTTGTATGTGCCCAGCAGTCAGCGACGGGCAATACTTGCTGCTAGTGCTATAGAGCCATCTTTGTATTGGCAGATCATTGAGGCTCAGAGAGCAGATGTAGGTTTAGCGGAAATTGTGAAAATGGAAGGGGTTTCTATTGATGATAATTGTGTGGTCAGACTCCGAGGCAGGTTGTTTGTTCCTGCAGAAAGAGAAGTGAAACAGCGAGTTCTGGAAGAGGCTCATAAATCAAGGTACACTATTCATCCCGGTAGTACTAAAATGTACCATGATTTAAGAAGGCATTTCTGGTGGCCTTATATGAAGAAAGAAATAGCAGAATTTGTGGCAAGATGTGCTATCTGTCAACAAATTAAAGCAGAGCATCAGAAGCCTGGAGGTTTGTTGCAACCATTGCCCATTCCACAGTGGAAGTGGGATGATATTGCTATGGATTTTGTGGCAGGTTTACCAAGGACAAGTTCTGGGCATAATGGAATATGGGTGTTTGTTGACAGATTGACTAGGTTTGCAGATTAGTAGCAGTGAGTATGTCTTGGACAGTGGACAGATTGGCGAATGTTTATGTTGAAAGAATTGTTCCATTGCATGGTATTCCGAAGACCATTGTTTCTGATAGAGATCCAAGATTTACTTCTGGATTTTGGAGAGTTTGCAGAAGGTGATTGGTACTGAGTTGAGGTATAGCTCCGCTTATCATCCCCAAACAGATGGTCAGACAGAAAGACTATCCAGACAATTGAAGATATGTTGCGAGCTTGTTGTTTGGTTTGGGGTGGTAGTTGGGAGCATCATTTGGGAATGGTTGAATTTGCCTACAATAATAGCTATCATACCAGTCTTGGAATGGCACCGTATGAAGCCTTGTATGGAAGGCCATGTAGAACTCCATTGAACTGGCATGAAGTGGAGAAAGGCATTAGTAGCCCTGAATTAATTCAGCAACCACGGAAGTAGTAAAGCTTATCCAAGAAAATTGCAAGCAGCTCAAAGTAGGCAGAAAAGTTATGCAGATGTGCGAAGAAGACCACTTCAGTTTGAGGTAGGAGATTTGTTTTTCTGAGAGTTTCCCCGAGTAAAGGTATTATGAGATTTGGTAAGACTGGAAAATGAGTCCAAGATATGTGGGACCCTTTCAAGTGTTGGAAAGAATTGGGGAAACAACTTATAGATTAGACTTGCCAGCTGATTTTGCAGATGTGCATGATATTTTCCACGTCTCCATGTTGAGAAAATGCATTGAAGATCCAGCTCAGATAATCAGATATCAAGGTGGTGACCTGAGACCGGACATGACTATGCCTGAATATCCGGTGCAGATCACAGATCGAAAAATGAAAAAGTTGAGGAATAAAGAAATCGAGCTAGTTAAAGTGAGATGGGAAAATAGATTGGGTGGTGAGGATACCTGGGAGTTGGCCACTGAAATGGCTAAAGGGTATCCCTATTTGTTTGTGTAAGTTTATGTATTTTCTTTTTAGATGATAGTGCTTGTAAAGCTGTATATGTTTAAGTTGTCTAACTTTGAGTTGTGTTATGAATTTCGAGGTCGAAATTTTCTTTTTAGATGATAGTAATGTAACGTCGCGTGCTTTTCGGATCCATGCGGATCTTGTGCATTGTGGTTGTGGTGGCCATTGTGAGGCCAGTGTGAGTTAGTTGTGTAGAATGTGTAATGTGCATGCGTGGTTTGAGCAGATGAAGAGCAGGTGGGTCCTGAAATGGAATAGGACTGCTGCTGCTTCTGTTCTGTCTAGTGGCGGCCAGGTGTGGCCGTTTACTGGTAGGCGTCCAGCTTAGTGGACGTTTACATCATGAGCTTAGCGGCAGTAGTTGTGGACATTTAGGCTAGCGGTGCTTGTTGGCGGCATAGGGGTTGACGCCAACCTGTCAGTTCTGCAGGTTATAGGCTCACCCGAGGGTAGCTCTCTCAGCTCACTCTCCCTCCCTCTTGCCCCAGCTTTGCGTCCCGGTGTTTCTAAAGCTTTAAACAGGTTCCGAGAAGTGGTTGGACGATCGTAGGACGCGCGGCGTCGCTGAATTGCGCGAGGAAACGCCGCGGTGTGGTGCAATTCGTGTGGGAGCTCGCGGAGAGCTCGGCGTGAACCGGGGGATTGCAGGAGATTCTAACGTGTTCTGAGGTAGGGGACGAACCCGGTTAACTCCGTAGAAACATTAAAACACATCATAACCACCTGAACTATCATGATAATGTGTTTCCGGATAAGTTGCACCATGCGGGGGTAATGGGTGGTTTGTGTAATTTAGCACGTAAAGCATGTTGTAACGGGTTATAATGGGTTCCTGCATGTTAAAGGAATCGTTTCTATATGTTTTTCTGTCATTAGAATGGTTTGGAAGCTTGCAGAGCGGATTAGGGTTTCTGCAGGGTTTAGGGCCGGAGAACTTGGCGTCAACATCGCTTGTCGCCAAGCTCCTCAGCCAGGAGGTTAACGGCCAGGTCCCTTGCCGTTTACCCCCTGTAAGCGGCAGTCGATGTGACCGCCTACTTCTATCTGAGCAGAAATGACTAAGTACAATATTTATCGTTATTGCATGTGTGTTGACACATGAGGTGCACTGAGTGCACATGGTTTCCGTGTTTAGCATACAAGGTACAGTTAGTTGCTTACTTCAGTGACTGCGCGTTGTTTACGCGAGTCAGTTGGGTTCACATGTGGTGGACCGTAGTTACTTGTGGTTTACGTGAGGTTTTACGTGGTTTGTGTGTGACGTGCACGTGTTTTGTGTACGTGGCAATAGTACGACGCCTACCGTGGTTACCTCTCTAGTTGGGTGCCCAGGTTCTTTGTGAGCCAGGCTGTTAGCTCGGGGCTTTGTCCTGGTACTTGTGTTTACCGTCGAGGTCTGTGTCGTCTGACCTGGACACCCTCACTCTTGTGTTGAGTTGCACGTCCGACCAGGAAAGACGACAGGGGGACAGTGACAGTTGTGGTTGTTTTTAGTCACTTGTAGCGCGCTCGTAGTTGGGGGTACGGACACCAGTAGACGTACTGACCCCAGCTAGTCCTTTTTCCAGTGCCTCACTCTAGCGAGCCCAGGCCAGGGTCTCTGGAGGTGCAGGCATGGGCCTGTGACCGTGTGGTCTGCAGGTGGTGGTGTTTAGTTGGTCTCCACAGTTGCTTGACTTTTTACGTGGAGCGGCAGCTAGACCTTCGTCCGTGGCTGCGAGACTGAGAGGTAGACCTGTGTTAGTTGTCCGAGTCAGTTTCTGGTGTCGCGAACCAGTTCACGTGGCTCGTGTTGGCTGTCTCTACTTTAGCTTGTACACCTGTACTGGTTTGCCGTTTAATTATTAATGTTGTTTCTTGTAGTCGGCAGACGGTGAGTACTTTTACAGCTTTACTTACCTGCTTAGCTGTTATATAAATTGTTGGCGCTGTTTACTATTTGTACTCGTGGTGTTTGTTTCGCTCGGTTTTGGGGGAGTTCCCTACTGAGCCAGTGACTAGAGAGGCTCACCCCTACCCCCACAGGTGAGGGCGAGGAGGACGGTTCTCGTCCGACGTCCAGTTCAGGGCCGCGCCGTAGCGGTGCAGGGTCAGTACCTCCAGCAGAGTAGCTCCAGCAGTGTAGTTCTGTAGTTGTTTACTTTCTTCTGTTGTACCTCGGGGTATGCCCCAGGCTCTTGTACACTCTTTCAGTTTTTGTGAAAATTTGGCTATGTAACTTGTGAATTATATATATATGAAATGGTGTGTTCCTTTATGTTTACACGGACAGTGGTTTGGTTTCCCTTGCGAGGCTTCGGCCCGTTCGCGGGAGGCGGACTCGGATCAAGTACGTTATCGGTTTAACGGGCTTGGCCGAGGCATTCCGCCACACTGATTCTGAATATATAGATTCTTAAGTGATTTGTATAATCGAGGAAAATGTTACACATATTTTTCTGCTAGAAATATAGAGAACGTCTACTAGAAGTGTTATTTTAGATATATAAATGAAGAATTTTTTAGTCGAAGGTGATGTATTATGATCGAAGGCTATAAGAGGCTTCGATCTTCTTGAAGTGCCGATTCTGAATTGTAATCTTATACGATTCAACTTGTTCAAAAATATGAGCAAGAGTTTTGAAGGAGAGAGAAACATTTGTTGCACACTAGGGCTGTCAACGGGTCGGAATCGGAATCGAAAATGAGTGTTTCTTCTTCTGATTTCTATAAAAAATGTTGGAATCGAAAATCAAAACAGAAAAATGATGTTTTCGCTTCCGCATCTATTTCCACTTTGAGTCGGAAAAATGGAAACGGAAACAAAAATAGAAATTTTGGATGTAATTATTTATATAATTAGAATAAATTTATAAATGTGTAAGTATATTGATAATTAAATTTATAAATAGTTTCAAATATAAATTTAATAATCTTTGTTATCATATCTTCTCCATCATGTACTTGACAATGACCCTTTCTAAATGAAGTATGAAACGATCAAATTAGTATGGTAAAACTATATAGTTATATATAATGATTGAGTAATAAATAGTCAACATATGTAAGTATGAAAACAATTAGGGAAAAAACTACCGTATATGATGGAATGAGAGAGTGACTACTAACTAATATAAGACAAATATGATAGATGACATTTGCATATAGATTGGAGGTGAAGGACAATGAGTTAAAAATTTAAAAGTCAAAACATCGAGGTTGATGAGTTTTTATTATAAAATATTATATAATATATTAAAAAGTTATCAAAAATGAAAATAAAAAGTGGATGTGAAATTGGGTGTTTCTATTTTTGCATCTATAAAAATTTGGATATTTATTTCCACTTTGTAAAATTCTTTTCAGAGTTCCTCATTCTATAAAAGATACATAAATATGTCAGTTAAACAGAAATCAGAGATCCCTTGGTAGCCCTATTACATACCTCTCATTTCTTTCTTTCTTTCTTTCTTTTATTTTGATTTTCACACTCCTCTCATTTCTCGTATCATGACATATCCCGATGAACCAATTACAGCAACATGCATTGTGTGTGTTTGTAAGTCATGCATTGTGTGTGTTTGTAAGTGACAAATAAACTTGGAAGAAGGAAGGCACATGCAGCTGCCACCCAACCAGCTTTGTAGTCCAGGAATGGGTCTAAGTCCATGCCCAAATTTATGCTTAATCATCTGTTACAACCTTAGCAACTGGCCTCGTAGAGAAGTCAATTTTCTCAAAGTTATAACTATTGTAAGGATGGGATTACTGCTATCCTAAAATTCAAGTTATATGTAAGAATCAACATATTTCTCTTTAATTTGATTATCAATTACACTACAAGTTAAATTTGTCAGATCCTGTTACTTAGCCTTCCAAATCTCTATCATGTAATATTGTTCAGGTGAGACTGACTCGGCCCTCCAAATGCTACTACGCCAACAATTCTCTCTCCCCCAATCCTACGGCACTTCTTGATATTGAATTGACGACCTCGTTCTAATATCACTTGTTATTAGAATCAAACTCTCTGTCAAAAATCGAGTTGTATATAGAGATCATTATTTTTTCCTTTAACTTATCTGTCAATCACACTATAAATTAGACTTGTTTGATGTTGTGATTTAGTCCTCCAGACCTCCACTGGGCCAACATATTACAATCATGTTTAATTTAGAACTTGGGGTGATCCATCTAAAGCAAGATTCACCCTCTCATTGCTACAATCATTTTCTGAATCTATTCTTCATTAAAAAGATTTAAAAAAATCTATTTCCTTGTTAGTTTTATACTGCTAGCATCAAAGTTTTTTAGTTTTGGCTCAGGGAGTGAAGTATAGGAGAGAGGCACTGCTTCCATCTAATTAGCTTTTGCTCCTTCTTTTAAGTTCAGATTTACATTCAGGTGGAGTGTTTTAAAGTTCACTTTGTAGTACTGCAATAATTTCAAGGATCGCAAGTTACCAATCTAAATGGGGATGATCGATATATATTCTTTTATGTGGGTTACGAAGAAATGATTCATAAACGTGTAGGACTTTTCAACAATGGCCAAAAGAGCAAAATGAGCATGCATGTGTGCTGCTGCTTCTTCTTCAATATAGATAGTAATGACAGATGGCCTCCTATCTGCATCAATCCGTCCTGTTAACATGCTGAAATAATTGCATTGGCCAGGGTGGTTGTAGTGGCCCTTTCTGTAGAAGTTGATACGAGAAGGGAAAGTTGATAGCAATGCCTCTTGAGGCCTCCCTTTGTGAAACTTGTGGGGGCACCATGCACTATATAGTAATTAAGATTCGTGAGCTCAATGCTCATCTGCTTTCATTTGAGTTAAGACATATATATATATATATGGTGGTTTGGATTTTTATTTGATACGCAGTGTAGTGGTTTAGACCACCGCCCAATCAACAGGAATAACCCGGATTCGAAACTCAGAAAAACCACTAACCCCAAACCTTTTAAAACCTGAAAACCTCCTGCGCCCACGGCACCCTCGAACCCTGGCCACTCACTGCAAGTGAGTGGGTGTCCATCTCACCACAAGCGGGGGGATATCGTCTGATTAAATTAAAGAAAAGGGTTCGAAACCCAAAATTTAAAAAAAAAAAAAAAACCTCAAATTTTTCACGGAGAGTGCGCACGCTCCGCACAAATCCTGAACGTGCCACAGCGCCTCCTCAACACTAACCGTTTGGTGTGCATCGAAAGGACCCAGCCACTAAACTACCCAACTTAGGGTTTGTTTGTTTAATCGTAAAACATCACTCAGGAAAAGTTTTTCGGAAAAATTTTATGTTTTAAGTTATTTGTTATCTTGTAAAACAAATACGTAAATATATCCATAAATTTCTGAATTTCGGCATCCGCACATAAAAGGCGGATGCCGTTTTCCAGTTGGTGCTGCTGCGCCATTTCACCCCCATTCCAGTACAGTAACCATTTGTATGCACTATTCATTCAAGATGAATTTTTATTTCTCTACTTATTTAAATAGTATTTGTCAAATTTAATTATTTCTCAATAGTTAATTTATTTTTTTACTTTTTTTATTAAAATATATTTAGAATATTATTCATTCAAATTATATTATATTTTTTTTTCCAACTTTAAATTATCTTTGTCAAAATTACTTATTTTCATTAGTTATTTAATTTAATTTATTTTTTAAAAATATTAAAATAAAAAAATTGATGAATAGTGTTAGCACACAAAGAATATATGACTCTATCTCATTTGAGTAGATCATAAGATCTCATATCCCTCCATACAACTTTATATTTTCCTAACGACCAAATAAACAATTACGTTTTCATTTTCACGAAAAAATTATTCCGTGAAAAACTATTTTTCTCTGAAACGTTTTATATACAACCAAATGACCCCTAAATAGATCTGTCCTGGATTGAGCGCGCTAGTTAAGAAGAAAGGAGACCCAAACTCTGGTCCTGTAGGAAGATGGTTTCTTTCTTGTTTGTTTACTCTTGAGAAAGATGGCATATATACATGGTGTGAATGCCTAAGAAACCTTCCACATTTGAATGACTACTTTGTCTCCCATGAGAGGTGGAAGTTGCTTGTGAGTGCATGAATTGATGTGTTGAATACTAAGTCCATCCCCCGCCCACACCCCCATTAAAAAGTTTGCTGGATCACTGACTATGCATGAACTACGTGAAAGGACACGTCAACTGCCTGTCTGAAGATAATCTATATACAGTCTTTGGACATCAAAAGGGAGCGTCTCTTTCTCGTGCCATCACCTCAAAGGCCACCCATACTTTTTCTTGTACATTATTTGGCTACAACTATTGACTCACAAGTAGATCTTTGTAGCATATATAGAATAATTCTAACTAATTAATTAACCCCAATCAATATCGAAGTATATCATGCCATGCACCTTTAAATCCTCCATCTCTCTTTTTACGGCACAATGCCACATGAATCTGTCGCCCTCACCAGAGACTTCATTAGCATGCGTACAATTCTACTAGAAAATTAACGTTCAACAAAGTGGATTACAAAAGTTTATAAGCGAAACACCAGCACATGCTTCTCTTTTAATGTACATATTTCAACGTTTTTCAATAATTTTGAAGTGTAATTCTTTAGTAGTTTTTGAACTTTTCTTTTTAATTAGGAGATTTTTTTTTTTGCACTCAATTTTAAGACAAAATCGTTTATTTGCAAGTTTGGAGTGTTGGCCGAATCTCTCTTTTGAATATCGTCAAGTAGTTAACGTGAGATCTGAAAGACTAAATCACAAAGTCTAATATGTCTAATTCGCAACGACTAGTGGTCTAAGTTAAAAGAAAAGATAATCGTTTTTATATACAATTCGAATTTTGATGTAATAAGTATATAGATAACTAGCTAGCACCGTCATCATGTTTAAAAATGTGATCAAATTTTAATAAGTACTAGTAAAAGAGTTTGGAATAGTCTTAAAATAAGATAGTATATGTTGTTATTAAAAATATTAATTTATTAAATTAAATACAAATATTACATTTGATAGATATTTTGACAGAGTCAGATTCATGTAGTTAACAAAAATAATAGGATAAAGTTCTGACAATAATGATGATAATAAGTAGCATGGATAACAATATATAGAATTTGGGTTAAATTCTTAATCTATAGGAATCATTTGAGTTGGGTTTTTAGCTCAAAACATTGTGTAAAAAAACTGAAAAGTATGAGGCCATTTGAGTTGTAGTTCATTGGCGGTAAGACCCAGAACATGCATACTGGAATAAATCCGATCCAAAAGTCAGCCAAGAGGGAAAATTTTGAAAAAGGACAAGGCAAAAGGGCAAAAAAAACCCATAAAAGCACTTATTAAAGCCGAAGATGGACGCCACCACCCCTGGTTCCCCACTTGCCGCTTCCTGGTCACTCTACGCCGTGCTGACGCCAGCGTCGTCACGTGGGGCTCTTTACAGCAGCAGCGGCCCCACCTGCGCCGCGAGCGGTCCCGTTGTGCTGTTCCAGGGTAACACTACAATCTTCCGCAGCTCCGCGCAGGATCCGATACGGAACGCCCTGGCGGCCGAGATTAAACCGTAAGCCAGCGCAAGACCGCGAGGGAGCAAACGTCTCTAGGACCGACTACGAAACACCGGACCGCCGCGTCTGAAAAGGGAACGAATCCACCGGTGGGCTTCTGGGAACACCAGAACAGACGGTCGAAACAGCGGCATCATCGATGGGGTTAGCATGGAGATGTGATCGTGAAGACAGTGGGCTTCGGGCCCCACCCTGGACCACAGTGGATGCCAGTGTGGAACAGGCCCGGATTGACGTGATCCATCATGTGTGATGACGACAGGAATACGGAGATCTGGATCGGACGATCACAGATGACTATACGTCTGAGCTGCCGAGGAGGAAAGAAAGAAGAAAAGGAGGGGGACAGCGAAGCCCCGTGGCCCCACTCCATTGCGGCATCAGAGCCGTCCGTATCTTACGGCTTGGAAAACAAATCATGGAGGGGCCGGGGATGCGGACGAAGCGTCGTGCATCACGGTCCGTTGCCCTTCTGGAGTCCATCCAACGCGGACGGCTCAACCAAGCCGCGTTTGGACGCTTCTTATGCGAATCTAATCCGGTGGATGACGGATCGGGGCTTAGCGTGGGTTCCAGACAGTGGGATACGTGGCGCGATAAGGAGAGGGGATTGGAAACGGTGGGCGTCGGTACGGGCGCTCCGCCAACCATATATCACCAAGACATCCCTCCGGATGTCGTGCGACAGCATCTAATCCCTGGGCCAAGATTTATTTGACAGGAATACCCTTTTTCATGGGTACGTGGCAAGATTACATGGACTCGTCGGATAACGCACCCACCGGCAGCAATCCCGTTGGGCAGCTCTCCACGGTGGGCTCAGAAAGGAACTTTGTTTCAACTAGAGGTGTAAACAGAATTCGATATTTTGATCTGATTTTGATAAAAATTATCAGTTTTAGAATTGAAAATAGATATCGATAGTTTATCGGAATTGGCATCGGATATTCCGATAAACTATCGAAATCGGAATTGAAAAATAATTGGAATCGATATCGGTTATTTCGATAAATTATCTATAAAATTAAAAGAAAAAACTATGGTAAACACTTTATCTTATCGGAATTTCGGTTCCAATAATGTTATCAGAAACGGAACGGAATCGGAATTATTCATTCCGATATTATTGGAATCGGAATCGAAACCATATTTTGATTATCGGAATCGAAATCAGAATTTATGTTTTTGATTCCGAATCTGACCAGTTTGCAGCCCTAATTTTAACGTAATTGTTTGATACTTGAGTAAAGAATAGGATAGGGATTAGGGATAGTATTTGGATTTTAAAACCAACTTTTTCTTCATCTTCTTCTTTTAATAGTTTGGGGGAGTATAGTCCAGCATGGTTAAATTTTAATTGACTCCCTTTGATAAGGGGGTGAAGGATCTGAAAATTTATCTAAGAGAGATCACAGGGGGATAGATAACTGATAAGGATGGGCTAATTTCAGATAAGATGCTATAACATAAGCATGGCTCGGTTCAACGCTATCAACAATCTGAACTCCCTGCCCAGATCTCTTAACGTGTTGGCGTGGATAGTGCATATCTGAGTTATAAGTGGGTTTTGCCTCTATCCTATGTTATCAAAAAAAGGGTAGAGTTAGCCAAGGCATTAGATAGGATTGGACAAATAAGGAGCTTATTCTTATAGTTTTCTTATTAGAACTATCAAATTACTTCTTACATTTATCTGCGTAAATAGACCTGTATGTAAACAGTGTTTATTAAAGAGAAGGCACAGAGAGAGCGAGAGATCTATAAAACAGTGTTTATTAATGAGAAAGGGCAGAAGAGAGAGAGAGAGAGAGAGAGAGAGAGAGAGAGAGACGCCATAAAGAGGTGAGGTGGTTGCAGGTTACAGAAGAGGAGAACATTGGACGGTTCACTCTGTAACTCTGAGCCCTGAGGGCTGGGGGGGCCATCCTGAGCTCGCCACTAGAAGGGGGTGAGGTGATTGGCATAAGCTTGGTATATCATAACTAACAAAGAGCCTTATGTAAATAGGCATCCGGAGGGAAAGATGTGGGGGTGTTGAGCTCTGAGCCCGAAGAAGGATCAGGTACTCGGTGGATCACGGGACGGGAGGAATCTGTGTCGCTCGAGCTCGTCTTGGTTCTCTGCTGTTCTTGGGAGGGGAGAAGGTTTGTATTAAATTTAGATGTGGGGGTGAGAGTGAGAGAGAGAAGGGGGGGGGAGGCATTGAGGAGGTGTATTTTATGACGTTACTTTATGAATTGTGTTGGAAATTTGAAGCCGAGCCATCTTTCCTGAGGGGAGAAGGTTTGTATTAATTTTAGGTGTGTTTTCTATAGTTACTTTATTGAGGAGGTGTCTTTTCTCTTTCTGCCTGACCAGCTGTTCGTGAGCTTTTGTGGGGTACTGGACGTAACAGCGTCAGTGGATGGAGAAATAAAAAGGGGTGGGGGCGTTGGATTTTCTCAGGATTCCCCACGGGGTGAAAGCTGTCGGGGATTGGCGGGGGGAAGCCTCTGTACTGTTTCCTCTCCCTCTTCCACTGGTTCAGGCCTCACAAGGTTTGGCCTTGCAGCTCCCCCGCGAAAAAAGTTCGTCTTTCCCTCCAATTCCCCCATTCCTCACCTCTCAGTACATTCTATCAATCAATTCCATCTTTCTTTTTGTCAAGCTAAATATCTAGAAGAAAAAAAGATTTTTTTTTTGTTCCGTCTACCTCTCTTGATTGGAGGGAAGGGAGTTTGTTCCACATATTAGAGGAGTGTGTTTCATTTGATCCTTTTTTTAATCACCTGTTTTTACATATCTGAGGTAGGGAGGAGTGTCGCTAGTCTTCAGACTGAAACGAATCCGGAAAAGATTTGAAAGGAAGAAGGAAAAAAAGTTCTATCCGGTGCCCAGTTGTTACTAAGTATAGGTCTACGCGAATGCATATGCTTCCGAGGTTCGGGAATGTAATGGCTTTTTGCTTGTGAAGCGATCGGGTTGGTGGATTCTTGCAGTCTTCAATCATGGGTTCCTCACCGGAGCTCGTCTGGGGCATAGTTGAGTAGGGAGATCTTGGATTGCCCTTGTCTGCTGGGAGTTGAAAAATCTATGTTAATCAAGATTATGCTGCAGTTGCTTTTGCATGTTTCCCGCTATTCGAATGCCTGAGTGGTAAATTGCTAGATTTTTGTCTTGCAGAATGGCGTTCGGCGGAGCACATAAATGGTTGCTCCTCTGCCTATGCATACTGATCTCACTGAAGGCTGATGGGTACTTTGTGGACATCACTTATGTCGAGAGTGCTGTAGCTAAGGGAGCAGGTATCGTTTCTAGTCTTTTTATGATACTATTACATAATACATTTGGCCTTGCCAGCACAACCTTCATGATTGGGCTTTCTGAGTCATGGAAAAGAAAGACCTTTGTCAGATCTTTTCTTGTTTTACGCCTCCCATTCCCCTGGTCTGCTCTGATTTAAAATCCGAAAAACTTGTTCTCGATGTTTGCAGTCTGCTTGGATGGGAGCCCACCTGCTTATCATTTCTCCCCTGGTTTTGGGTCTGGAGTGAACAACTGGCTGGTGCAGATTGAGGTGAGCACCACCTGATCAACTATTACTCCTCTCGCTGCTCCTCCATCATCATCTGAGTCTTATTCTATTATTTGGGGTCGGCTACATGAATCTTATTCCACCTAAGATTTCTATCGAGTGTTATATTCCAGATTAAATCCAAGGAGTTCAATATCCTTTCTAATAATATCGCGGCCATCTCATTTTAAGTTTTTTACGAGTTTTTTTACTAACATCTACTAAGATTTGCTTCTGTCTCAAATAGATTTAGATGGCTTCATTTCTACGGAAATCACGCAAGCTTCCATTTGTTCTGGAATTATTTCTTTAGTTTTATATGCGTTTAGCTTTTCCTATTGTTCCCTTGATCTCCGTGGAATGTTGGGTTATGTGGGATCTTGTGTTTAATGGCTCTACTCTGTTTATCGAACCCCTCTCCAGGGAGGAGGATGGTGCAACAATGTCACCACCTGTCTCGCTCGGAAGAACACACGCCTAGGATCCTCCAAGGCGATGGTGAAGCAGCTGGCGTTTTCAGGGATCTTCAGCAACAAGCAGGCAATGAACCCAGGTGGGACTTTGTACCATCTGCTTCCTTGGAAACACCAATCATTTGATGACATATAAACGGAAGCCTGATGTGTGATTACAGGGAGTCCATTCAGCATCCGTAATTGTACAAGCATGCTAAGTATATTAGAGTTCTTTATGGTCTATTGCTCCTAGTATAAACTATCTTTATGTTTGTTATGGTAGACATGCTTCTTTGTTAACCTTCCATACGTCTTGGAATATACAGACTTCTACGACTGGAACAAGGTTAAAGTACGTTACTGTGATGGTTCATCCTTTACTGGAGATGTGGAAAGAGTAGATCCTGTGAGCAATCTATTCTCACCTGATGGATAAAAATCCCTGCTGCAATCTTTTTCCCCTTATGTTTGCAATATAATGATCTGTACAACTAGGGATCATACTAAAACTTACAAGCAGTGGAGTCTGACCTCCTTCAATACTTATGGCATCTCACTAGGCCACCAATCTCCATTTTAGAGGAGCAAGGGTTTTCCAGGCTGTGATGGAAGATTTACTCGCCAAGGGCATGAGCCATGCCGAAAACGTATGTCTTGCAGTATTATGGTGGTGGGATTTATTCACATTTCATGAAGCTTAGATCAGGAGTTGTTCAAACGTGCAGGCTCTTCTTTCTGGTTGTTCAGCTGGAGGGTTATCATCTATTCTGCACTGTGACAACTTCCGGTCTCTTTTGCCTAGTGCCAATGTTAAATGCCTTGCAGATGCCGGCTACTTCATCAATGCGTAAGCATTCTGTAGAAGTTGATCATAGATAGATGTAAACCACATAAATTCTACTTTTCACCAAGATTCAGGATCACTGATGCAATTGACCTCAATGTCAGGAAAGACATCACGGGAACCGAACACATCAGGGAGTTCTACAACGATGTTGTAACGACACATGTATGCATTTCCTTCCTTTTTTTTCTTCACTCTTTGTATTGGTCTCTTGTGAAGACAATTATTCTGTCATGAAATAGATCACCTTCTCTCTGGCCTAAAGACGGATCCTCCTGGTTTACTCTGTCTTTTGCAGAGTTCTGCAAAGAATTTGCCCTCATCATGTACCTCAAGACTAAGCCCAGGAATGGTAAGAAATACCAGACGTTTAAGATCTTAGAACAGAGCCTTTAGTGATGCGTATTAACACCAATTCTATGCAAATGCAGTGCCTGTTCCCACAGTATGTAGCTCAAGGGATCCGCACACCTCTTTTCATCCTGAATGCGGCATACGATTCGTGGCAGGTGAGTGCACTGCTGGTCTTAGTTCTGTTACTTGTGTATGACTCTTTCTTTCATGGGTTTCCAATATGAGATGCTCCAAGCATATGTTCAGGACTTGCAAGGAGCTAATGCGAACTGGTAGGGGCTGTGTTTATGTGTAGGATTTTTTCCCCTCAACTTCATCATATGGGCTAGTAGGGACTTCATTTGTGTTGCCACATCTTCCAGAGTTTCCTCCCTACCTTGAAACCATCTCACCAAATCGGCAATAAGTGCCCCAATTCCTATCTATACGTGTCCTTGCATGTTCATCTGCATATGAATATATAATCTGTTGGCTGAGAGACGACTTGAAGTGCAGGGGAACACCCTCCTTCCTAGATATCCACCTCATGGAAGTTTTTTCTTTTCTTTTGAAGAACAAAAAGGGAGCATTTAGCAAGACTAACTTTAAAGCCACCTGGTTTTTTCAGATAAAGAACATCCTGGCTCCAGGTGTTGCCGATCCCCATGGCACCTGGCATGATTGCAAGCTTGACATAAAGAAGTGTTCTTCAGGCCAAATCGACGTAATGCAAGGTTAGGCAGGCACTTTCCTTTGTTATTACTGTTATGAAGCGATTCTGGCATATCCATGTAGGGTCCAAGTTATAAGTCTAACTAGTTTCAAATCTTATATTATCATTCAGTAGAGAGAAAAAGAACGTAACACTTGTCTAATTGGTGTTTGCCTGGCTTCAACAGATTTCAGGCAGCAGTTCTTGAGTGCTTTGGCATTACTGGGGAGCAATCCATCCAGAGGCTTATTCATAAACTCGTGTTACGCCCACTGCCAGTCGGAGATGCAGGAAACATGGCTGAGGGCTGATTCACCTAAGCTCGACGGCACGGTATGATCTACCAGCTCTCCTTGATCTGTATCCTTCCCTCGATCAAGAGATTGAAACTTTTCACAGTACTACTTGACACTTGATCTATGCAATTCACAAGAAAAAGAACAATTGAGACTGTCTTTGATTGCAGCCGATCGCGAAGGCAGTCGGAGACTGGTTTTATGGCAGGAGCGGCTTCCAGAAGATCGACTGCGAATACCCCTGCGATAGCACCTGCCACAATCGCATCTTCGAGTGATATTAAACCGAAAAGTTCCTGCTTTAAAGCTAGCGAGATTAGCCCATTTGGGCTACATGCATAGCATTATGTAGATTGTTCTATTTAAATCAACAAGTGGTGCGATCCAAATAAGCTGGAAGAATGTAAGCATCGTCGGAGGTGAGCAAAGCACGCAAAGGCTCTGTGATTTGCTACTCTACGCATCGTATATGTAGAGCTATATATTAACACCCATGAATACCATCCATGTAATAAGAGCTGACCGTTGTGTTGTAGCACTTGGCATGGAAATAAAATAAGATATATCGTTGTGTTGTGCTGTCAGATGGTTGTCTAGCGTCAGAGTTGGAGTTTTTGTGATGTTTTCCCTGGTGTCTTGAACTGTTTATAGCTTGTGCAGAGGGGGAACCCTAGAACAACATGGAACATATGTGCATATACTTGCGTCAACCTGCATATTGCGACAGATGAGCTCATTACTTCAATCCTGAAGCCCTCGCATGGGCATGCTATGAAGTGGTTGTTTATGACTGGATTCAGGTCTTGCACTTGCCTCTTAGTTTCTTTGTTTAACGAATAAATGGTGAGTGAATTGTCAGGGATCATGTGAATGATCGGAACAAGTGTTGTGTACATATATATTGCAACTTGTTTGTAATACCCGGATGAAGCCTGTCGGAGACAAGACAGCCACACCCATCGTTCTCCATCTTGCGAAGATTCCAATGGCAAAGAAGTCCACCCATCGAGAATGGTATTATAGTATTGGAATCCTAGAGATTGCGTATTAAGGTTTATCAAAGATGTTGGGTAGATCTTCTAAAGGGACGGAGATCAAAGTACATGCGTAATCATGGAGAGGATGTTATATTGGCGACTTAATATTAAAAAAATTCCTCGGAATAATAACACAAATGATTGTGTTTTTGTGTCACATACATGCATGCGTCTGTGAGAGAGTTTGTACTTTGATTGGAGTAACATTTGTTATGAAACTGTGTGTAATAAGATTTTGTTCTCTACGTTAGTGATAAGATGTGAGTTAAGAGATGTAAGTATCCTATTATTTTTACCTTTTTTATGTTAAGTCTTATCGTTTTTCGTATAGGCCAATCACTTGAGTATTTCTACCAACCCAACATCAAATGCATACTAGATGTGCATCAAAAATCACTCACCCATTGAGCCAAACACCTCTATATCAAGTGATTATGGACGTAGTATGCCATTCTCTCAAAGGCACACTCTTGAGATATTCTTCACATCACCCCTGTTGATCATGTGCTCAATACGGTCATGAGGTGAAGCTATGTATAGAGAGAAACTAAGGGATCGATGTGTGTGTATATATATATATGTATGTATACACACATCACCTCTGTAGGTGCATGTACTTATAAACGCGATGCACCAAGACACTATATAAACCAAGGGACATAAACTTCGAAGTTTGTGGAATCATATTCCCAAGTTAGATATTGCCCTTATTACAGAGGGGAGAAGTTGGACAGAGATGTGGAGAAAGTAGAGGACAGGAAAGAAAGAAGTAGAAGAAGAACGGGAGAAGGAAGAAGGGAGAGATATGCAGTAATCAACTCTCAAATGCGGCATCTTGCTACTATTTTTTGAAGGGAGGGGAGGCTTTCGTAGACGGGCGGCCGTAATGCAGCCTGCTGGCCCTCCCTGCTCTTCCTCCTGGAGGGAAGATATATATATATATATAATATATATATATATAGAGAGAGAGAGAGAGAGAGAGAGAGAGAGAGAGAGAGCAGAATAGAACAGGGACGTGGGAGAGAGGGTGGTTGTGCAGCGGCAACTGTTGCATTGCATATTAAGCCCGGATGAAATGGAGTAGTTACTGCCTAAACATGCAAAGCCAAAAAAAAAAAAAACTGGTTTTTTGTTTTCCCATCTTCTCGTTATCTGGTTTTTGCATCTTCTGTATACCCTCCCTGGTGATTGCTAAAGATAGATAAACAAACTGGCAGACGGACAGACAGGATGAGAGAGAGAGAGGGGGGGGGCTGTTCCCTGCTTTCCCGGTGCTTTCTATATAAGCCTACCCATGCAGATTGCTCCGGGCCATCTCCTGGGTTTTTTTCTTTCAGAAGAGATCCGCTTCTCTCTGAAAGAAAAAACCAGAAACTGGGGTTCGAGGCTGGAGGCTGGAGGTGAATAAGGTGCGTGAGACAACACTTTTTGAACTTTACGTCACAGACCTCTCTCTCTTTCTCTCTCATTAATTTGTTCTGGATGTAGTTTTAAGGTCCTCCGAAATGAACTCTTTTGCTCCCATTAGCTGACACATTTTGGTGTTTCATTTCATTGTCCGTTGCTTTTCCTATCACAATTCTCATAACAAACACAAGATCATGCGCCATGTTAAATATTGTCTGATAACATGTTGCAGTGATGAAGGGTTTCACCATAATCACATGGGTTCTTCTCTGCACATGTATGTTGATGCCACTGACAACCAATGGGCTCCCTCAGAGGAAAACCAATGGGCTCCTTGTGAATCTCACCATCCTGGAAAGCGCAGTGTCCAAAGGAGCAGGCATGACTCCACCTCCACTGATTACAGAATCACGCATTCTGATATTGAAAGCGTAGCATCACGACCACCAAGTATTCCTCCAATTTTCTTGGCTCTAACATTACACTTTGGTCTTTGCAGTTTGCTTGGATGGAAGTCCCCCTGCTTATAATTTTGCACCTGGGTTCGGGAAAGGAGTGAATAATTGGCTAGTCCATTTCGAGGTGGATCCTGACGTTTGTGTTATATATACTTTTTGTTAGCCTTTGGGAATTGAAGGGAAACTGCACGGTCTGATGATCAATTGCTCTCTCTCACCATTTGTTATCTGCATATGAATCTGAATGTGGTGACTACAACCTTCTAGCTTTGAGATAGGAGCACATAATTCCAATCAAATTAAGCCCCTTGCGTCGTGTGGCAAGGATAACAATCTCTTGTCTGCTTAAACTTCAGGAATGTCGTTTGATTGGTTCTTGTTTCTGTATTTCTTGCTCAGGGGGGAGGTTGGTGCCACAACGTTACAAACTGTCTCTATCGCAGTAGAAGGGGGAGGCTTGGAACCTCCAAGGCCATGACAACCACAAGTTTCAACGGCATCTTGAATGACCGCATGGATTTGAATCCAGGTATATATATATATATATACGGCCTCTCCTTGCAACCATGCATGTTCTTTTTGTGGCACGTACGCTCAGACATTAGCATAAGTTTCTTCATGTGTATGTGTATGTGTATAAATATATTATTACTAAGTAGAGGCTTCATTTCGGACATAGAATGCCAATATGATCAGGTCAAATACCCTCTCTATATCAGCTAGCTAGTTAATTAATTAGTTGATCATGTGGTGCTGCACTCAATTTATAGCTTGAAACTTAATATATATTTAGGCATATTTTTTTGGCTCTGCACCTCTGCAATCAACATGACTGCATTTCCTGGGTTTGTGATCTACAGACTTCTATAATTGGAATAAGATTAAGATTAGATACTGCGATGGTTCATCATACACGGGAGACGTCGAAAGTGTGGATTCTGTGAGTAATTTTTGTCCAAATTAACCTTCCTACTGCCATGATTGCTTATTAAGGTAGAATCTTTTTTAAAAAAGGGGTTCCATATATGTAAAACCATTTATGGCTTTTTCTCTATACTGGAATTTTTTGTACAGAAAACCAATCTTCACTATAGAGGAGCAAGGATTTTTCTCGCAGTGATGGACGAACTACTGGCAAAAGGGATGAAGAATGCTGAAAATGTATGTGCCTCTTGAAGTGAACCTAAATCATCATTTGAAGGAGCTTAAATTTTTGGTTAATCAAAAGGGATGAAGGAGCTTAAATTTTCATTTCTCCACAGGCCCTTCTCTCTGGTTGTTCTGCCGGAGGGTTAGCATCATTGCTGCACTGTGATCGCTTCCGCGCTCTTCTGCCGGCAAGTGCCAGAGTGAAATGCCTCTCGGATGCTGGCTTCTTTATCAATGCGTAATGTTCTTCCTTGGATTAATATTATTGTTCATAGAAATATTGATGGATTATTTGTATTATTAGTCCGTCACAGAGAAGAGTGATTCCCTATGTTCTTGTGTCTGGGAATTGCCTTATGACAGAAAGGATATTACTGGAGTAGAATACATGAGAGCCTTCTTCAAAGATATAGCCACCACACATGTATGTTCCATTTCTTTTAGGTTGAGTTATATATGCGTTTATCTGGAGTTGTGTTGTCTAACGCAGCTGGTCTTTATGTACTCCTATATGTCTTCCTTGTTGATACTTGAGTTGCTTTTGAGTAGCCATCACATGTTGTGGTTTTTCAGAATTCTGCAAAGAATCTCCCTCCAGCATGCACTTCAAGACTTCGTCCGGACATGGTTTGTAGAACTCCTAAAATTTTGACATTGAACAGATAATATATATCCTACAGTTACAGAGGATTACTGACACTGTTGAAGGAAAAATGCAGTGTTTCTTCCCGCAATATATGGTGAAACATATCCAGACGCCCCTGTTCCTTCTGAACTCAGCCTATGATTCATGGCAGGCGAGCACTTCCTCTTAGCTGTTTCACTTGACTTGGTTCTTGGCAATTTCTTCCTCTCTTTTTTTCATGCAACATGTAACAACTCACTGGTGCCTCGTCCTTGCGCACTAACACAGTGGGACATCCACCGGGTGGGGTGGAGGTGTTGTCAGGATTCGAATCCTGACAGCGCTGGGTTTAACGTTGCTGTCTAATGCACTAGACTATCCAACCAAAAAAAAAGTGTCTGGTGTCTCAATGCTTATAAAATTCAAGTACTATATACTTGCCCAACTCAAGATCATTTTCTAGGATCGATGTTGAAGAACTGAATCAGTCTGTAGCCACATTTCCATGTAATGCTAAGGTTTGGGTTTCCTTGGGAGGTGAAGATTTTTTTTTTCCTTCTTTTTTGTTGAACAGTACTAATGCCAGCATGCCTCTTATATTTTCAGATAAGGAATGTCTTGGTTCCATCTGGTTCTGACCCTGAGGGCGTCTGGGATGATTGCAGATCAGACATAAGTCTATGTAACACTGAACAAATTCAAGAAATGCAAGGTCTGTGTGGATTAGAGATCGATTCCTCTTCCCAGCTAGCTCAATCAAAATGTCAATTCACCTGCATTGCCACACTAATCGATTATTTTCGTCGATAAAATATATGACCTATGGCGTGCTGTTAATCAGATGTTAGGATAGTGAGACATATGTAGTGTCTTCTAAGGAGTGCAATTGAAAATTTGACAAAATTTATTTCTCTTTTTTTTTTCAACTAATAAAATAATTTAGATGGCAATCCACATCGCCTTTATTCCCCTCCTTGGAGGGGCACTAGTCACCGCCCTTATTGCTTAGGGATGGAGTTCAGCTTATTTGATTCCAGTACTGCATTGGACACCATTAAAATGGAATCCTTCAATCCAACTGGATTCTCACATGCATGTGAGCATGCAACGGTTAAATATATACCAACTAATGCGGTGGTTCATACGTTAATTAAACAGTATTCAGGGAGGAGTTTCTGAAAGCACTGGGAAGATTTGGACAGAGGCCAGCTTCAGGCATGTTCATAAACTCGTGTTTCGCTCACTGCCAGACCGAGCTGACCCGGATGTGGCACTCTCCAAACTCTCCTGTCCTTGGAAACCTGGTAAGCTTCCAAATCTCTGTCAATGTACAGTTGAAACCAACATCGTGGTCATGCTGGTGCTTTCTGCGGCATGGGTGCTCATTTCTTCATGAAAGCTAGCTATAGCTTCTCTAAAGTAGCTGCTCTTTTTCTTCTTCTTCTTCTTGTTATTTTACAGACAGTTGCCGATGCTGTCGGAGAATGGTTCTTTGATCGGGGTGAATTCAAGAAGATCGACTGCCCTTACCCTTGTGACACTTCATGCCAAACCATGAAATATCCCAACCCTCGGAGTCGTGATCCTGACCATCCTCAAGAACATGCTGGTCACGCTAAAGACCACCTCGAACAACCTGAAGATAATCACACTCCAGACCTTCCTCAAGAACCTACTGGTGCCCCTGAAGAGAATCCTGGCCAGCCTCTACATCATAAAGTTGTACTTCGACGTCCTCAAGCACCTGCTGCTGCCCCCGAAGAGGATCCAGCTGGTCGCTCTCCTCAAGCACCCGCTGGTGCCCCTGATGAAGAAAATCCTGGTCGCTCTCCCCAAACACCTGCTGGTGCCCCTGAAGAGGATCCTGGTCGCTCTCAAGAACACAGACTTGATCGTCCTCAGCCACCTGCTGGTGCCCCTGAAGAGAATCCTGGACAATCTCAAGATCATGAAGTACTTGATCGTCCTGATCAAGCACCCGCCGGTGCCCCCGAAGAGGAATATGCTGACCCCCCCGAAGAAGATCCTGATCACCCTCGATATCGTAATCTTGTCCAACCTCCGGAGAAATCTGACGTCAGCGATGAGAACCCAGCGAAAAGTTCACAGGACTGGCAATTCATGCTGAAACGCCATCTCTTTCTACTCCCTGCATCCCTGTTCTATCTGCTGTAATTAAGAAACATAACGTGCAAAATGGAGGCGGCGGAGGAGCACTTGTACAGATTGTTTAACATCAATGGCATAGAACACGAAAACTAGTGTCAAGTTCAAGATGTTGGACAACGGCAAACCAAACTCTTCTTGCTTGAGTTCTAATATTAGTTTTCTTCCCCCCCCCCCCCCCCAAAAAAAAGAAACATCTTTAATTTTTATCTTCCCAGATTCAAAATAAATTATTCTGATGTTGGGAAAAGGGTGATAGAAATCTGATTTGCCACCTTTATGCACTTTTTTTTTTCTAAAAATAAAATAAAAAATAAATTTCAAGGATGATGCTCTTAATGTTACTCCTTTCCTAATACTCCTTTGAAGGTACTCCTTTATAACATCAGAAGAAAATGTTCAATGTAATCAAGGTTTGTGACGGTACTATATTGTATCGCGTCAAGGGTAAGGTGAGTCTCTGGCCGATTTGATCCGACTTGTTTTATTATTTATTTATTTATTTTATAATTATATCATTTAGATCGAAACATATCTTATATATTAGTGTGGTACATTTTGATCTAACTCGTACTAAGCGACATAGTCAACCTTGCCTATAATAACAAGAGTGCATTTTCTAATGTTCTGATGGTAAATTTTGAAGAGACATAGTTCCAAAATGAAAAGCGCTTCGTTATAACCAGATTAGACAAGATGGGTTAGGATGAGGTCCGATAGAAATATATACGAAACTTCTTATTTTAGTAAAATAATTAAGGATATAGAGACAACAAATTAAGTTGTGAAAAGTTTGTCTTTACTCTTTAATAGAGCATATTAAAATTTGAAGAAATACTTAAAGTGCAATAAATGTATTTCTCATAATTTTTTATTGATCACCAATGATACATTGTGCCATCCAACAAAAAGTTAAAGAAAATTTACGAGTACAATAAATATTTCTCTAAAATTTATTTATCAGACCTACGAAAAACTTTTGCAAACAACTTTCGGGTGACAGATTGGATAAGATTACTAAAACACCCAAAACATTTCCAAGACACAATAAAAATATAAATATAGATTGTCCTACGCCAATTAGTCCATTTCTACCTTCCATAGTGTGAAGGTGGGGTTCCCAGAGGGCCAGAGCGCGAGAGAGATGTGGGGAAAGTGGACCAGAGAAGAGGTGGGGTGTGGAGAAGAGGAGGAGGAGGAGGAGGAAGAAGGAGGGGGAGAGAGGGAGAGAAGAGATTGCGGAGCAGGGGAGATTGTGTGTGTGTGTTGGGGGGGGGGGGGGGGGGGGGGGGTGTTGAAGGTGTTGGAAGAGGTACACTTCAGGTCGAATACGGCATCTTCCTTGAAGTGGAAGATGGGGATGGGGTCGTTGATAGGTGCCAATCGAATATGGAGTCTGCTTAACGTGGACGGGCTCCCAACGCTTCCACCTGCTGCTGGTGGAGCCAAGGACAGATTGGGGGAACGTGGGAGCGTTCGTGTCCGGAAACAGGTGTACGTGAAGAAACTGTTTTATTGCGTCCCGACCGGATAAGCCCCGATGAGTTGGAGATTCCCCCTTCGCATCTCTACGCAGGAGGAGGAAAAAAACCTTTTTTGTTCCTTCTTTTTTTTTTTTGGAGAGAAACTCTTTTTTTCTTATTTGCATCTTCTGTATCTATTCCCCATTTCCCCGTCTGTTTTTGCTATGGATAGACTAATAGACAGGAAACATTAGAGTGAGAGCGAGAGAGAGAGAGAGAAGGGGAGAAGGTGGGGGAGAGTTGTTCTCTGCTTTACAGTGGGCTGTATTTAAGCTCCCCATGCAGATGGTTCCAGGTAATCCATGGGTTATGCTTTTGATCAGCTTCTCTGGGGAAAACTTGCGCGGGGCTATTGAATTTGGAGGTAAAGAACGACACTTTCTGGCAGCTTCTTGTTGAGAGTTTGTTCTGGTTAAACAGCCGCCAGTTGTTTTTTTTTTATATCAATTCTGTTTGCATGTATGGGAAGGATTCACTACCACAGTGAATTCAACATAAGAATGTCAGACTTCATGTTTTCATGGTGTAAGGGCTCTCTGGTTCCCCTCCCCTTCGAATGCTGCCCATGATCTCCTCCTGTGTCAACGAGCGTTCTATAGAATCTTTCTTTTTTGTTTGAAATAGACGCCCCGAGGTAGTAAAGTCCCTCAGGATGATTGTTCTGGTTCCACAGGCCGAAACATATCGGTATTTTTACTGTATCATCCATTGATTTGCCTATTAGAATTCTCAGAATGAAAATTAACTGTTGTGCCACGTCAATCTTCGGATGATATATGTTGCAGAATGAAGAACTCTGAAACAATCACATGGATTTTTCTCTCCATATTCACATTGGCATCATTGACAAGCAATGGGCTTGTTGTGAATCTCACCATCCTGGAAACTGCAGTGGCCAGAGGAGCAGGCATGACTGTACTTTTACTGGCTGCATACGATGCATTCTAATTGGAATTTAGTACCATTGTTTCCATTCAGTATCATGACAGTTCATTTCTTTAGGTTGCTCTGTGGTATTCCAACATTTCTTGACTCTAAACACCAGGCCAATCCTCTGGTGTTTGCAGTTTGCCTGGATGGGAGCCCACCTGCTTATCATTTCGCCCCCGGGTTCGGTTCAGGGGTGAACAATTGGTTGGTCCATTTTGAGCTCCGGAAACAGTAATCAATTACACCATACATACTCATTGCTATAATGTTATGTATATATGCATTGATATCTGAAACACTTTGAGTTTGTTATGGACATGGAAGATCTGAGCTTATGGGAAACATGCCTGTGTATGCACCTAAAGAGTAACTAGAACTTACAGATATCAAGATGTGGTCATGTTTTCCACCCAAGCTTCTTGTAGCCCAGTGGGGTCTTGTAACCAGTAACAGAGAATGAGAAGTGGTTGATTAAACTTGGAGAATGCTCTTTCATTGGGTCTTGTTTTCTTTCTCAGGGGGGAGGATGGTGCCACAATGTTTCAAATTGTCTCTATCGCAGTAGAAGGGGGAGACTTGGTTCGTCCAAGGCCATGGGAAGCATAAGTTTCACAGGGATTTTAAATGACCACAGGCAACTCAACCCGGGTAGGGCCTCTCCTTACGATGATCTTTGTGATACATATGCATGTAATCGGATTGATTAAAAAGCATCAGTCACTTTTACGTTGTCGTTTTTAGTTTTTAGCCCTGTAATCTTTTGCTTTTAGTACCTGTATCTCTAATATGTAGCCCCGAATCCTAGAAACTTAACTTTCCTATTAAACAGGCTCTTTTACAAATGGCAGTCTCTAGAAGGCACTTGCTTCTAGGGAAATTATCTTGTGTTTAAGAGCTAAATAGTCAAGTTACGAGGATTAAAAGTAACTACAAAAGGTTTCAGGGGCTAAAAACTAAAAGACTCTTTTATGTTTCCTGCAGTCTTCTTTTTGAATGAAATTATGATCAGACAAATTCCCCCCAATGTCAGTCAATCGTCCATGTGATGCTGCAGTCAATTTAACTGATTATTTCAAGCTGAATATTTCTTGGCACTCTGGATTTCTTATGGGGTTTAGACTTAGTTTTGCTCTTCATATGTGCAATCAACATGACCACATTGCCTGGATATGACCTACAGACTTTTTTAACTGGAACAAGGTTAAAGTTGGTTACTGTGATGGGTCATCATTTACAGGAGATGTTGAGAGAGTGGATCCTGTGAGTAATTATTGTTCTTTAAAACCTTCCTCTTGGCTCTGAATGTACTTGATTTGATTATTAGGATAGATAAAAATAGTTTCATGTAATGCGTGGATAACTGGATTTTCTTCATGCGGGCATTTGAATAGACCACCAATCTTTACTACAGAGGAGCAAGGATTTTTGTCGCGGTGATGGAAGATCTACTGGCAAAAGGGATGAAGAATGCTGAAAATGTATGGCAGGCCCACTGAGTGAACTGAATTTTTCATTAACCAAGTGAACCTATGGATTGTAACAAAGCAATTGCACAGGCTCTTCTCTCTGGTTGTTCAGCTGGAGGGTTAGCATCAATACTGCACTGTGATAGCTTCCGTGCTTTTCTGCCGGCAACCGCCAGAGTAAAATGTCTTTCAGACAGTGGTTTCTTCATCAATATGTATGTGCCTTCACATGTTATCCATAGAACGTAGCATTTCCCTATGTTAACTATTATGACCACATATATGTCATGGCAGAATGGACATTACTGGAGCAGAACACATAAAGACTTACTTCAATCAAATAGTAACAACACATGTATGGTTCATTTTCTTCCTAGGATGATGTCTGTCTTTGGTGGTGTTGTCCCATACTGCTAATCTTTTATGCATACTTGCATCTTTCTTTCCTTTCCTAGTATTTAAGTAGCCGTCCCGTGTATTTTACAGGGTTCTGCAAAGAATCTCCCTTCATCATGTACTTCAAATCTGAGCCCCGACATGGTTTGTGCAATCTCTTCTTGAAACTTTGCCATTCTACCATTACAAGGAAGTACTGACAATTGAAAGAGGAAAAAAAAATCAATGCAGTGTTTCTTCCCGCAATATGTGGTCGAACAGATCCAAACGCCACTTTTCATTCTGAACCCAGCCTATGATTCATGGCAGGTGAGAATTTGCATGCAAGGTCTCACTGTTGGCTTCACTCAAATGTAGAACACTTGTCCCTTGTTTGTCGTGCAACATCTCGACATCTTAGAAATGTCGATGATGCATGATGTTTAATGCTTGTTATGAAATAGGTATTCTTTGCCAATTCATGATCATTAAGCATTGATGTTGAAGGCTTGAACAGCTGGTAACCACATTCCTATCCTAATATCATTATCATCTCTTGTATTTTCAGATAAGAAATGTGTTGGTTCCACCCGATTCTGACCCTCCTGGTGTTTGGAAGGATTGTAGAACAGATATAAGTCTGTGTAATGTGGAGCAAATAGAAGCGATGCAAGGTCAGTGCGAGTGGGAGGTTTCTAGTTTCTATTCACTGTTCAACTACAACGTCAGTTCAGTTGCATTTCCACAATAATTGTTTTTTTTTTAACCTGAACAACCTGAGACAATCAAGCAGATGCTGTAACAATGTCTCATTAGTTAGATTGAGTCTGTTTGTCCCATTATATGGAACAATAAAAGTTGAATCTTCCAGTTTAACCATCTTTTCATGTATAAATATATCATGTGACATAAGGATTCATACATTTACAGTATTCAGGATGGAGTTTCTGAATGCACTTGGAAGATTTGGAAACAGTTCATCTACGGGCATGTTCATAAATTCATGTTTTGCTCACTGCCAATCTGAGCTGACAGAGATGTGGCAATTTGCTAACTCCCCTGTCCTTGACAACATGGTAAGCTTCAGATCTCCATCAATGCAGTTGAAACAACATGGTTTTACAATTAAACCCCATAGAAAAAAAGGTATTCTCATGTCTACATGGGTCTTCATTTCTTCATGAGGGCTCCTCCAAAGTTACTCTTTTTTTTCTTCCCCCCCCCCCCCCCCCCACTTTTACAGACAGTTGCCAGCGCTGTTGGAGGATGGTTTTATGATAGGAGTGACTTCAAGAGGATCGACTGTCCTTACCCCTGTGACTCTTCATGCCACAACATCAAGTCTGGTTCCCAACCTCAAGGAAACACAGCTGATTACCCACAAGACAGTCCAGAACCAAGTTCACAGCAGGAAGGGCGATTACTGACACGCCCTCTTCTTTTACTCCCCTACATTATTCTCTTATCTACTATAACAAGCTTATGAGACCTCTTGGCCTTCCAATCATGAGGATAAACACATCCTGTGTATCTTGGTTAATTTTTTTTCCCCTACCTATTGTGTATTCCCGAAACAATTCATTCAAGAGAGAAATATTGGAAAGCCTTGTAAACTATTTTTATTGTACAATTGTCAAATTAAATTGGCTTTTATCCACTGTAAGTTTATATATATATATAGTCAAAAAATACCTCTAATTATCCAAATGGTTACACTACCATTTATGCGCTTTCTATTTTCTAACCATTAGAATATGCTAAAAATATAAAACAATAAAAATACCGTTGTAGCACTACTCTATATATATAATGCATACTTCTGCAGTGAGGAGGTGGACTTGATGGGTCGCAGATTGGAAGCCCAAAAATTGGACGGCCCAAAAAGATCCGTGGTAACTACTGGGGAGCAGAAGCATTATTCCCGGACCAGCCCACCATCCATCAAAAGGAAAAGAGAGTGGGCAGCTGACGTGTCTCTCTCCCCTTCATGGGTAAGGAAGAAGATGACGTCATGGACGTTTCTTGTACGTACCAGGACGGGTGGATATTATTCATTTTTAGATGCATGTGGGTGAAATTAAATAGATGAATCTCACTCACATATATATGAAGAGGTGAAAATTTTTCATCCACTCAAGAGGTCATTCTCTATTTTGAATGTATCATCATATCACAAGCAACAAAAAGGCCCTAAGTAACTAATGGAAAGTGCCAGCAACGGAGAGAGAGAGAATCTTGATTACTGAACTCAAACAACAAAAGTATTTTTCTTTGAGTAATGTTTAATAAATATGATATGAATTATTTGACAAATAATTTTATTTAGTTGAAAGAGAGAGAGAGAGAGTTTTATCAAATTTTAAACTAATAACATTCTTTATCAAATAATCTACTTCTCTTTTATTACCCTGCTCGAGGGTACTAAGCATTACATTGGTTTTTTTTTTTGGACAGAAGCATTACATTGGTTGTGCGTGTGTATTGCGGAGGGCAAATATCTGTTTCTGGTTTGGAGCCAATAAAGAAAGGAATCGCCCTTACTGAAGGTTTCTCCACCACCACTCTCTTCTTCCTCCACGTCTGCGGCTGCACAACGTTCCACATCACCACCACCACACGGCCCTTTCATTCTTTCTTCTGCTGTTTTGTTTTTTTGGCCCCAATTCTTTGTCGACTTAACAATGGTGACCCTTCTGGCCATTCAAAAAAAATCGTGTTTTTGCTTTTTCCTTCCTTTCTGCGGGTAATGAAAATGGGAAGGGAAATGTATGGTTAGATGCCAACGTAGCCATATGAGCCGTTTGTTCGGAGAACAGTAGCAGGTGGGGGGAGACTGGAGAGTTGTGTTTGTTTCCCTCGTTCTTTCCTCTGGCACCATCGTATCCTCAGTTTCTCCGCCTACCCAGAAGGACTGCTTCCCCAAGCTGACGCCTTTCTCTGTCTACTGGCCAGAGCTCGGGGTGGTTTTGCAGGTGCGGGATCTCTCTCTCTCTCTCTCTCTCTCTCTCTGGATATGTGTATGTGATGACTTCTAATTGCGATGCGATCTGCGTTTCTTTCCCAGCTGTACCGGCTCCTGCCTCTTTTTGTTGATGGCCAAGTTTAAGTCTTTTGGTGGGTTCTCTTCTCTCCATCTATGCGGGAGTAATTGGGTTTCCTTATTTGCTCGCGCCACTGTGTTGGGTTGTTAAAGTTTGGTAGAGCAAGATGAAACCGGCCATGTTTACCTTGGAAACCCAATGTTTTGCCTTCTTTCATCCGTGGCGACTCGGAGGTGTGTTAATTAAGCCGTTAATGTCAACTGATGTAAAAGGTGATTTTTAAAGGCCCGGGTTCTACCAAAAAAAAAACCGAAGTTTGTCGCGAGATGTCAATTTCAGTACTTGATGATAATTTAGCCGAATCCATCAATCCACTAAGAGAACTAACAAAAAAAAATTAGAAAGATCCTATGCGTTTTATTGCAGTATTCCTTTTGTGTATTTCTTTGTGTTCGATCATGTTGTTTCATTTTCTGGGCATCTGTGTGATTGTGCATCATTCAGAAGAAAACGTAGGTGAACTCATCCGGATCCTTTCTCTTCTTCTGTATGTAGATGCGAGCTGTAAGTGGATGTCCCTACAAGTATTCTTTTGGTGTTTGATGTGCTGATTATCGCTTTGTCTTGTGGCTACAGAATCGAAGCAGCTCACTCACAAAGGAAAGCTGGTGAATCATAATTCTAAAGTTCTGATGACTGATTTGGGTCAGCACGTCTCTTGATAAACAAGAAAAAAGCATACAGCACTGTGGTGTCAAGGCCGTATAATGGCCACAGCTGCAGTTGTTGGGCTAACAACAGGGAAGAGACTGCTGAGCACTTCATTCTGCCCACCTGACCTCACTGAGAAACTATTGTCTTGTTCAGATCATGGGTTGGGGCCATTCTCAGCTGCTTCCAACACAAAGAGCTTTATACTTGCAAAGAGAACTCCAAACTTCAGTCAAAACATCCCATCCAATAGGCATATAGAGGCTATTAAGGCACTCGAGGAATATGTTGGTGCTTCTTCTTCTCTGGCAACTGCGGATTCATGCTGCGAAAGTTCCAACATTGCCAGAGAGGATAATGATTTTGATGTTGAATCATCACTGGAGGTTCTCCTCCTCCTGCAGAAGTCCATGCTGGAAAAGCAGTGGATCCTTTCTTTTGAACAAACTGAGGATGTGCCTGCCAGAGAAAGCCACAAGCAGTCTGGAATTACCCGCTCAGGGATATCTGCTCGAGAAAGGCGAATTAATATAAGAAGGAGATCTTCAAACATAAATGTTTCGTCTCTGAGTAGAAGGAAGCATTCTGGCTCTACTTTGAGCCCTGAGCTACTGCAGAATCGGTTAACAGGTTATGTCAGAGGTACAATAGGCGAAGACTTGCTCAGTCATGCCGAAGTTGTAAATCTATCAGAAAAGATAAAGATCGGACTTTCCTTAGAGAAGCACAAGTCCAAGTAAACATCCATCTTTATCAAATGAATGATGCCATGCTTTATATTCTCTTTCTGTTCGTTTGAGGTATTGAGTGTCAAACAGTCCAGTGCATAAATGCATCCAATCCAAATCAACTGTCGGTGTGAATTGCCAGTAAGCAAGGATTTGAATCATATTGTATGCTAGTTTATCTTGAAACTTCTTTGCTTCTGGATTTAGATAACTTAATGATGCGGGACAAAGAGAGGGAGAGGTTGCCAAAGTCACACCAGAGAGAGGGATAAGAGTTGGGAGTGTAGGCTTTGTGCCCTCCCCTTCACAGGGATTGGAACTTCTTCTCAAGGCTTTCTCTTCTCCATCACAGAGAACAAAATTTCTGTACCATAAATTCTTCATTGCCTCCGTACAACAATATTTAAAGGAATTGGGCTACTCCCAATCCTAGTAGACTTCAAACTATGGACTCCAAAATAAAGACAGATTTCCATCCCTAATAAGACTTAACAAATTAGAGACCTAAAAAAAAAAAGAAAATACAGAATCTTACCTAAATAAGACTTGACTCACTTAAAAAAATACAAAAATATATAATAAAAAACTAAATGGTCTCTTACATGACCCTTTTCGACGATTTTACTCTTATACTCAAGAAATAGTGCGAAAATTACACCAAAAATTACAGAAAATAAAATAACTCCAAATGGGCCAAGCCGTTTCTGCAGCTCCTCGATCCCCATCACTTAATAAGCAGAGTTTGAACTACAGGGTCATAAATCATTTTTTATTCTTGTATGGTAATAAGCAAGGGATTGAATTGATATGATGTGATGAACATATTACTTCCTTTTCATGCAAAAGCACTTCACTTGTTTCTCTGGTAAATTCTAGGTTGGCTAACCTTTTATCTTTAATTACATTAAATAAACTCAGGCTCAAGGAAAAGCTGGGATGTGAGCCATCAGACAAACAACTAGCATCCTCGTTGCAGATGTCCCATTCCGAATTGCACTCTAAGATGATTGAATGCTCTTTGGCAAGAGAGAAGCTTGCAATGAGCAATGTCCGTCTAGTCATGTCAATTGCCCAAAAGTATGATCATATGGGCGCTGAACTGTCCGACCTCATTCAGGTGATATTCTGTTTTGATAGTTTATCTAAAGCCTGTGGCTTTAGCTCTTTTTTGTTTGGTTCTGAATCTCCGACCTATGTCATCCTAAACTTCCTAGTCAGTTTGGCATGTACTGATCTTGGTATGAGAAGTTAACCTCTTCGTCAATGCAGGGTGGTTTGATTGGTTTATTACGTGGGATAGAGAAATTCGATTCATCCAGAGGTTTTAGAATTTCAACATATGTGTATTGGTGGATTCGTCAGGTAACTTTGATGGTTTCATGCTATTGATCATCAGCTTCAATCTCATCTGAATGCTATGAAGCCATTTTATAGAAGATTCTGTACACCTGTCTAAGATGGAATGTAACTTGAATGTTATTCTTCAGAAAGTACATGCTGCTATTTTTATTGGCATTGCGACCTGGAATAATTTGTCATATCTCTCTTTTTTTTTTCTGGACTCATACCTGTCTACATTTTATCCTCCAATCTAATGTGTATATTCCTTCCTTTTGTAACGAAAATGCTTGGTCGTTTACCCTTTCATAGGGAAAGAAGTATTCCATATCCCACTTTAAGTGGATTGGGCAGCTGAGCACCATTCAATTTTATATATAAACTCTACTTTCCTTGTAAGATAATGGGGAGAGTGCCTTTGCTTTGGTTGTGGTCAATATTCTAATCTCTAACTTGTCTCCTGTATATTTCTTATGCAACCATATAGATGATTACATGAATGCCATACAGATTCTCTTCAGGGATATGAATTTTTCTGCTGATGTGAATTTCCTCATGCAGTTTACATGTTTTTAAGGTCAACTGAGATTGTGCACATAACATTACAAAAGTAAACACAGCTAAAAATGCCTTTTTTAAGCCATGCATCAATAAATTCCTTTTTTTTTTAGATACTGATGCAAACATAAAATTATGGAATCTTTTCTTTTGACAGGGTGTTTCAAGAGCACTGGTTGAGAATTCTAAAATCTTAAGGTTGCCCGCACATTTGCATGAAAGGCTTTTTTCAATACGGAATGCGAAGGTTAGATTAGAAGAGAAAGGAATTGCACCATCTGTTGATGTAAGTCAGCAACTAAATTGTGATGGATAATTTGTTGATATGCATTTCTTTAGTCTGACAATTACACAGTATAAAACAACGAGATTAACCCTTGCTTGTGAGATAATCAGACATGTTAAGCCTACTATGCTGTGTTTTAATGGTAGCAGCACTGAAATTCAGAACCCCAGTGCTTGCATAACCACTCTTTTTTAGCCTAATGAATCTAGAGCTTCAGGGGACAATCAACCTTCTACTATGTCTTGGTAAAAATACTGACTTCATCATATTGCCATAATTTGGACCTTTTTGGCCATTTCGCTAATCTTCTCCAATATCTTCCCTGCTAATCTAGCAATGAGTTAGAATTTCCTAGTTTGAATTCTCTGAATGTAACACCGATTTCTGTCTTGTTCTTATTGTTTATTTGTTTTAGATTCATGCACAGATACATGCTGAATAACAATGAACATAGACATAAGCACATTAGTGGATACATGAACACACAAGCATACAACCAAATACACAGGCAATTGTTTGCATTCTGCAACATGTTAAAATTTATTTCAATAAATGCTAGGAAAATGAGATCATTCTAGTGGTACAACTTTGTCTTTAGTGTTTGTCCCGTACTCTCATTGTCCATCCCTTTCACGATGTTGTTACTTATCACTTAAGCTGCAACCTTGTTTGTGCTACAAAATTGGATGTTATGAATTGCATGACCCTCCAACCTCCCTTCACATTATGATCATCCTGTCAATCTGTTATCTGACAAACTCGCTTTATCAAACAGAAACTTGCCGAGAGTATGAATATGTCGACAAAGAAAGTCAGGAATGCTGTAGAGGTATACATTTTCAGTGTAATTTTCTTACAGGACACTTCTTAATTATTCTTTTTATCACATCCTTGCCTTGGGTTTGCATTGGTACAGGCCGTCAATAAGGTCTTTTCCCTTGATAGGGAAGCCTTCCCTTCTTTGAATGGTCTTCCGGGTGAAACACTTCACAGTGTATGTACAGCATTTTTGTTTTCTGCAGATTAAAAAATTTAAATTCATATTTTCTCCTTGCATTATTGTCACTAAAAAATCTATTTCGTCTACAGTATATTGCAGATAATCACCTCGAAAATGATCCATGGCATGGTGTTAATGAGTGGTCTCTCAAGGTAAAGTGAAGAACAAGAATTCATCCTTAAAAGAAGAAAAAGTGGAAAAACAAAGAATAATAATATCAATTCATAGAGCAATTGAGGCACATAAACCAAGGTCATTCTCTTTCATGTGCCAATAGATTCTTTAGAACATTTAGATTGATCCTTGCTGCAAACCAGGGTTTATTCAATGACTCCTTTCTGACTAGTTCTACGTGTATGCTGCTGCTTCAAAAGCATAGGGGGGTTTTGTTTTCCTTCATTCCGTATGAAATGATGTAACTTATTCTATACTGTTGCTATTAACCATATTGCAATTTCACTTGCAAAACTTTTTTTTGTTACAGGAAGAAGTTAACAGGCTTCTTTGTGCAACCCTTACTGAACGGGAGAGAGACATTATACGGGATTACTATGGCCTAGAAAATGAATCACATACATGGGAGGAAATCAGTAGACAGTAAGTTCCATTTCTCATACATCCTAAAAAGAAAATTTTCAAGAAATCTCAGTGTCTAGTTATATTGTAAACCATCATTTATTTTCATGTTGATGATGCATTACCACACACTAGAAGTTGATGAGTTATTTCCTGCTCAACAATGTTGGTCATTGAAACAGATATGTGGAAGGAAGCACTGTATTTCACTTGTGCAAGAATATGCAAAACTCTTTCAATTACCTGTCGTATATGTACAAACACATTTTGTTGTTACTTTGAGGTGCAAAACTTTTTTGATCAGGATTATCACTAAGACTTTGCATTAAGGTGGGTGGGTATTATAGTAGCTTCTGCCTTTCACCGAGCAGCGGGGCCTTTACAGTGGCATTATTTCACTGGTTGGGTTATGGTTCCCTATTTAGACCAATGGAGGAATTTAGAATCAGCTGCTATATGTCTTGTATAACCCTGCATGTCCTATTTTAATCAGGCTCCAATTTCTAGACTGGCCTTGGTGATATCAAACTAATCAGATGTTAGACATGTATTCTTGTGCTTCATTCATCACATGCACTTTTGAGCTAACTGTAGTGATGTGCTTTTCAGGATTGGATTATCTAGAGAACGAGTTAGGCAAGTTGGGCTTATTGCGTTGGAAAAACTAAAGCATGCGGCACGAAAAAGGGAATTGGAGGCCATGCTTGTGAAGCATTGATTTGTTGTTGATTTCAGAATCCTAATCCTGTGAGTGTATATAACATGCAAATAGGAATTGCACTTTCAATTTATTTTCCATTGGATAAAACTAATATACACAAAGCATGATCTGGTGGGCTATAAAACCCACCTCCTGTGATATCTGTATGGATCAAGAACACTTTTCTCAAGTGCTTGTACCATAAAACACTTATGTATACGATGAGAGCCCCTTTTTCCCTCAAAAATAAGAAATTATGAATTCCTTTGCTTACTAATGAGGTTAGCATTACTTAATGGAACATCATTGTACCATTTGAAGATCTTTGTTCCTCTTCGTGTAATACCCAGAGTTATAAGATGAATGAAAGTTGCTGAGAATTTATTCATTATTTGTATGTATTTTCCTTGGCATTTCATATTTAGTTCTCTTGTCATATTCAAACCTAGTAAAAAGCCTGCAGAATTCAGGTGTCATGGAAATGAAAAGGGTTCGTTACTACAGTCCATTTCTCTTCTTTTTTTGTTGGAAAGAAAGCCTTTCACATAATATGATGATAATTTTTGTTGAGATATATCTCAGGATTTGAGGGTGGCATGTACTTATATTTAAATATAATTAAATCTTCCAACTCGAAATCTTAACGTGATGAGTGGAAAGGGCACTACTCTTATAAAGATAAGAGATTTTTTGTCCATTTCTAACTTTCTAATGTGCTCCGTGACGTGGACTCAATACGAATGTGTGGCCCAAAACACACTTTGGACTCTAATAGGATGTTGTGTTGCACTTTTTTAACAAGTTTTTCTCTTAAATTTTTAAAAAAAGAAGGACAAACATCTTAACACGTTTGGTAAGTAATTTTTTTTAAAAGTAAAAATTCTATCATATGTAAATCTCTCCCAAAATAAAAACAAGTACTAACCCATTTTAAAAACAAAATTTACACACACAGCTCTCTCCTTCCCCTCCCAGACTTGGCCCTCTCCCCTCTATGACCCCCAAACCCCCCCCCCTCCCCCGCCCCGGCAGCTCCCCCTCCCCCGCCGAAACCCCCACCCCACCCTGCACCCTCCTCCTTGCCCCCCTTGCGCCCTCACCCCCCCCCCCTCCTTCGCCCCGACGGCTCCCCTTACCCCCCCACCCCCGCCCTGCACACCCCCCTGCCCCCCCGGGCCCTCCCCCCCCTCCGCCCTACGTCCCCTCTCTCGCCGGAACCCCCGCCCCGCCCTTCACCCTCCCCCCCCCCCGCCCTCCTCCTCCTCCACCCACCCCCTGCGCCTCCATCCTCCTCCTCCACCCCCCTGTCGGTGCCCTCCTCCTCCCCCCAGCCGGCACCCCTCCTCGTGCCTCCATCCTCCTCTTCCACCCCCCTGCGCCCTCCTCCTCCCCCCCCCCCCCCCCCCACCCAAATGCCCCCTCCTCCTCCTCTTGCCCCTCCATCCTCCTCTTCCAAACATGTTTTTACAAATTTTAAAAAGTATACTAATTTTATCAAACAAATAATAACAATTTTTTTTTAATTTCAAAATTTTAGTCAAAAATTGACACATTATAATTTTTTAGTTAGAAATAATTTTAAAAAAAAAACTGCAACCAAACACCCTATAATACCATGTGCTTGTCATCCTCAAAATATAAGCATTAGGCGATGAGATGCATAATATAGAAACCAAAAAACTGGTGGAGAAGGTTGGAGGTGAGATATTGGAGGAAACCAAACCCACCTGGTATACATATACATGTCAGTTGGTAGATATAATTGTATATATCACCTGCATGCAGGCGGGTCTGGTCCCCTCCAATTCTCACATTCAAGACCCTACAACATCCGTTGATGCACACGGAAGTCGAGGTGTCAAAGGTAAGGTGTTGGAGGAAGCAGCTGCAAGGTCCCTGAAGAGCTCCAGCAAGCCAAATCGAAGGCAGTTCTGCATCCTGCAACCTTGCTTTCAATACACCCGAGGAGGAGTGAAGAGAGGAGGACTGATGCCTTCGAGAGAAGAGCTCTAGATAGCTACAAGATAGGAAAGAATCTACATGGGATGGATGCATGTTGGGTGGAACTGGATCCAAACAGAAAGGAAAGAAGGCAATTGATGAGGGGAAGAGGGACATGGTGGGGCAGGAAGGAACTGAAGCACTGCAAATTCACATCTGGGTTGGGAAGCTTGAAACACTGGAACGTTTTTGGTGGGTTTTTTTTTTTTTTTTTTGGGTCTCAGCACAAAAAGCATGCATGGCTATCCAACACCTGCCTCCTCGACCTTTGTGAGTATCCAGTGGATGCGAGTTACTTTGAGATCAGTGGGGTCTTGTGATTCTATTGGATCGAAAAATTTTATTAGTGATATAAAATTTTACTATTAATGACTCCACTAGATCAAGAAAATATATTTAAGAATGCATCTACTAAATGAAAATTTTAGATCCGTCACTGTGAATGTCCGTATGGTACTTGTACATGATCCTTCTCCATGTATGTGATGAACAAATAAGGTGAACCCAACTATAGTAGGCCTATCTATTCAAGGAGGCCACCATCTTAGTAATCGTACTTGTGGTTGTTCATACTTCATAATATATAAGGTTTGCATGGGCCAGGGTCAGGTGCAAATTTTACCGTTGACTTCACTTACAATTGTTTGGTCTTGCTTCCACTCTGTGTGGGGGATGCGGGGGAGTGAGGAATCCAGATTCCCCCAAATGGGATTCCCCTTTGCCAGATTCCTGCAAAACTGCAACACTAGCTGCAACGTGACCTGTCACAGTGGACCCCACTCTATCATCAATGTGCCGTACACAGAACCAGGCAGAAGAATCCAGACCGTCCGATAGCTCGCGACAAGTTAATGGTCTGCCGTGGGGGGCGGAGCGGGTATATGTAGATGCTTGCACCGCTTCCCCTCTTATGGGCCGTCAGATCGAGATCTGACGGTGCGTATGGTCCCACACGCTGCTGCGACCGACGCGACCGGGGGCGTGGACAGTAGGACCTTGCTGGCTTGCCGCCATGCCCAGAAGATTCGTTTCTGTTGTCCCCCCGGAACATCTTTTATCTGTACACAAAGCGCTATCTGGTATCTGCAGATTCCCATAAATTGCCTACTTTAGGGAGTTTTAGGGGGGGGGGGGGGGGGTGTGGAAATCAAAGTTTTCTATTCGAGGAAAGATCTAAGTCCCTGATCGGTGGGATGTTCGGATTTCAAATTTGTCACGATGGTATGGTGTGGGAGGGCGATACTCAAACGTATGGGTGTTCACTATTCGGTTCAAATTGAAAAATCAAATTGAACCGAACGATTCGATTTGGTTTGGTTTGATTCGATTTGAATATGAAACAAATTTAGTTTGATTCCAAATCAAATCGAAAAAGAAAGTTCGGTTTGATTCGATTTTTAAGTTCTAGAATTAAACCAAATCGATTAAATCGAATTACAATAATAAACTTTAATTTGTATATATTTATCAAAAATTTTAATATATTTATGTAAAAATACATATCATGGAGGTTAATATGGTCATCAATATTTAATAATTTATTTTAAATATTATTTGATAATTATTTATTAGAGAAACAAGTGATTAAAATCTTATTTAAGACTAAGAGAATCTAAAGACCTATTTATTTTCAAGTTAACCGAGGTTTGGTTTGGTTTCGGGTTGGGTCCGAATTTGGTTTGGTTTGATTTTTTAAAAATCTCCTATAAACCAAACCAAACCAAACCAAACCATGAACACCCCAAACGTGACTTCATACTCGTTTCACGGATCGAAAGTTGCTCTCTTTCTATTTTTACCTTTTATAGATTCGACATTATCTCAAATTTGCAAGTATTAATATAATATCATTTGAAGTAAATTGCTTTAAATTTCTTGTAAATATGGTAAATCATCTATGACTCTATAATTATATTATAGAGAAAACTATGTGCAACTAGGCAACATTTGGGAACGTTGTCTAAAAAGAGAAAATTGACTAAAGTCGATTACGCAGCAAAAGTGCCTCTGCACGCGTACGAAGGCGCTTCTTCGTCTTGTCGCGTGCGAAATCATGGAAAATGAAAAAAAAAACTTCACGCGTCTTCCGCAAAGACAACTCGCGCAGAATCTAGAAAAGCGACATCGAGACCGCTTTTTAAAAGCAGGAGAAAGAACGGATGATGTGTTCGTCTCTCTTTTCAGCACCGGAAAGGCTTTGCCCGCAAATTGGAATGGGTTGATTTTCTTTGAAACTACGGCAATTTTGTCAAAAATTGTATAATGTAAAATCTCTCCCACTGTACTACCAAACATGATAAGATAAATTATTTGCCAAACCACATATTCTTTTTACATTCTATATGCGATTGTGATTTTGTATTTTATGTAGTTCTATTATTGTTTTTGTTATTTTGATATGTGAAATATTTATTATACTTCTCAATGCACTTTTAAAATGCTTTTGACTTCATCGTGACATATGTGTCAGTAACATATTGATTAATGAGAGAGTCAAAATATAATAGAAACGTATTAAAAAATAGTAAATATTTCTCTTTTTATATATTGGAGACAACATATGCATGCAGTTGCGGATCTAAAATTTTCATTCAGTAGATGCACATTTAGACGTATTTTTTTGACCCAGTGGGGTCACTAATAGTGAAATTCTACGTCACTAATAAAATTTTTTCAATTCAGTGGAGTCGCCGAACCCCACTGGCCTCAAGATGACTCCACCACTATATGCATGTGGCTCAATTTTATCTGGGATGTCTTAACGCACATGCCGTCTTTTTTTCTCTTTTTTTTTTTTTTTTGAAATACTTGTGTCTTGGGGCAGATTTAAAGTGTCATAAAAGTGGGAAAAATGATATCAACCATGAAAGTAACTCCTGGTACCAACTTTCCCACATGTGTATACACACTTTAAATACCCACAACTTAAAACATGTACACAAGCTGGAACTTGTCCATACATGTGTTGCAATAGATGCATTCACCAAAGTTTATTCAAATTTGCATAAGTTGGGTCAAGTTTGAACCTAATGTATATCCTGGTACACAAGACGTGCAGGGATGAGACATTTTAATCACAATCTAGAACCTGCACATACTTCAATTTGACAAATCTATTTTTTTCAAAAGATTATTAAAAGTGAAAGGGCCTTCTAGAGATTGTAACGTGGAAGTTTTGTTTAACTCCAATAAATATAAAGCGCATTAGACATATACATATGCACTATTTATGAAGAAGAAGGACAAAGACAAGCTTTTAAGCAAGGTTTAATACATCGATGTATCAGATCGAATAATAATTTGATGATATAGTACAATATCGATCATATTATATTATATCATTCTAGATCGTTATTATAATAGAATAAAGATTTAAATCAGATGACTCTTATTTCCATCGTATTTGAATATTATAATTACTCAAATAAGATATGATATGTCCGAACTCTACTGATATTTTAGACTTGGACACTCTTATGGGGGTTAGAGGGAGTTCCTTGCAAGACTATCCCAAACCTTTCATTTCAAAAGAGCTCACCCCTATGTGGTTCTTAGGAAAGGAAGAAGAAGGTGATGCAGGACATTGTAATCAAAATATTTCTTACGTTTCAAAAGTTAGCAGTTCAAAGCTAGAGGTCCTCAAACATTATTTTTAAAAAATGACACTTGAAAACAAAAACTTAGAGATTATTCCTACATGGTAAACTTTGGAGTTTAGAAGAGGTTGAAAAGAAGACCAAAACTAGAACCGCCACAAGTAACCTAGACATCTTGGGTGGCATAATAGAAGAGCAAAAGGGCGCTGCGACCAGACACACCTCTGCAGTTTTCTTTGAGTCTTTTGAAATCTCTTTGCTCCGCAGTGTGCACAGATGACAGTCCAGACATCTCTCTCTCTCTCTCTCTCTCTCTCTCTCGATTGGAATTACCGTTATTAATATTATTTGTTATTATTAATTTAATATGATAAACGCCTAGATTCGCGGCTGTAGAGAGAGAAAGTGTGTTGTGTGTGTGTGTGTGTGTGTGTGTGGTGTGTGTGAGAGAGAGAGAGAGAGAGAGAGAGAGAGAGGACATCCAGATCGGCGATGCCGCGGCTGCCATTTGCTTCGGCGCAGTGAAGAAGGAAAAGAGGAAAAAAAAAGGAAGGAAATTTCGCGGGTGGGGGTGGCGGCCTCCTGATCTGCCGCATTTTGGGGGGTTCGTTCGATCCTTGCGGGGGGGCGTTCCCCTCTCCTCTTTTCCCGCCCTGTGTTTGTGTGGGAGGGTGGCACCCATGGGAGCGGAGCTGCTGCTGCGGTGGCGGCGGCGGCGGCTTTCCCTTGTGGCGTGACCTTGAACTCGGAGATGGGATCCGGCGGCAGCAAGCAGGTCGGCGCCGCCGCCGCTGCGGATGACGACGGCGGTGCTCGCTCCGCTGTTGGCGGCAGCCGGGGGAGTGGGGGAGAGAGGCGCAGGCGGTGGCTGCGGGCCGGCGCGCTGGGTTCGGCGTGCTTCCGCCTCCAGCCCTTCGCCGCCGCATCGGACGCCGATGAGCAGGTGATCTCCCCTCTCACTCTCTTTCTTGTGTGTGCCTCGCGCTCCCGCTTCCACCGTCGGTTTCGGGTTTATGATTGGTAGATCTTCCGTACTTTACGCACGTGACTTGTTCCGATCTGACGACGTCGCATACACAGTCCGTGACTCGCCATTGTTTGATCTCTGGGTCGTCTTCGCTCTTGATTTATGTAGAGTTTTATCCATCTTCCTGTTCTTTCTCACAATCTCGACCCCCCCCCCAACCCAACCCAACCCAAAAGATGGATGATGTGTTCCGGTGCTGCAAGATCTAATCTTGCCGATTTGTGGATTTCATTTATAATCTTTGTGACGAGGAGTTCAAATAGGTCAATTTTGTTTGTATCTTTATGTTTTTAGTCAATGACATAGCAACATTACTTGAATAAAACATCTGAGAATGTTGAAGTGTTCAGCGAAATGGTAAAAAATCCTGCTTCTTAGTTCTGCTTCCTGTTTTTATTCCCTCTTCAGCACGGGAAAAGAAGGGAGAGCTTGAGAAGTAATGCATGTACAGATGAAACTGCGATAAAATCGCAGCGACGGACAGGAGGATGCTGCTTCAAGTTTAGAGTTCGTCAGCCAGGCCAGACAACCTGCTCAGGCTCTCCTTGTTCTGAACTCGACAGTGGCCGCCAGGCCCAGGAGGGTACCTCACATGCTGATCCAAGTGACGGCAGCAGCAGCACTTTGACACAACCTGCTGCAATCGCCTGGTCATCGAACTCTTTGGGCCATTCCCGATCCAATCTTGGTTCTCTCTCCGATGGGATTGTGTCCAGGCTTGATAGAGCTTCCTGTTTGGGGGCGTCAGGTGCCCAAGCCTTCCTCCCAGCTAGTTGCCCTCTTCAGAACCCAGAAGCAGTCAATCATGTAAATACAGATTCCAGTGGTTCTTCAGATAGCAGTAATGGGACAGGCGAAGCTAGCACTGCTGCAGATAATACGTCTTCCCAAGGTGTTGTTGGGAGCAGCATGGATCTTGGGGCTGGTGTAAGTGGGTCTTCTAACGGGAACCTTGTGGGTACAGGGAACTTCGATCGACGCCCTAGTAGAAGGAATAGACCTCAAGAACCTCTAGAAGGTAGCATAAGATTTAGCCGGACTCTTAGTGTTGGAAGGCTACGTGATAGAGTTCTTCGTGGACCATCTTTTTCTGACAGATTTCCTGGTCCTGCATCACTTGATGATAGGCTGGTAGAGAGTAATGGCAATGGCACCGGGAGAAGACCTCTACATCAAGCTGTGAGAGGAGTATTGTCATCTGAAACTAGTGATGATGTGTTTTCCACTTCCAACACCGGTCATCCCACAAGCATGTCTAGGCCCATGGGCAACAGCCACGATTATGTGTCAGAGACCCCACAGTTGAGGGAAGTCACTAACAGGGATATATTGGAGCACAGATCAGCATTTGCCGAAAGGAGAAGGAGAATAAGGTCACAGGTCTGGAACATCAATGTATTCTATCTCTTGTTGAGTAGTGGAGGATTTCTATGATTAAGGGCTTCTTTTCTGCAGGTCCGAGCACTTCAACAGTTGAGTAACCGGGTTGAAAATTTCCCAGGACATGACAGATCTTGTATTTTGTCTGGTCAACATCGGACTGGCCATTGTGCATGCAGAAGGGACAGTAGACCATCAAACCCCAGTGACAGCAGAAATACTAGGTCTAGCATATCAAGAATTGTTATGTTAGCGGAAGCTTTGTTTGAGGTGATTATTTTCTTAGCTTTTGATCAAGTTTGGTGAATGCTTCTTATGTGTCGTAGACTGAATAAAGCTTTGATTGCATTTGACTAGGTTCTGGATGAAATCCACCAGCAAGCTGTGGTTCTGACTTCTCGACCATCTGTGTCTTCCATTGGATCTGTTCCTGCTCCAAAAGAAGCTGTGGAGCGTATGCCTATGCGGATATACAGAAGGCCGCAAAAGCATCATAATGAAGAGGCTTCACAGTTTGTTTCTCTTTCCCCTCTCTCTCTATCTCCCTCACGCGTTTCCTTACTACATCTTCGTGATTTCTGTGGGCATTCTTTCTGTCGTCAGAATTCAGATTTGAGGTGTATTAGCATATCCTTGACATGGTAAATGAATTCAGGTCTTTTGATTTGGTTTGGAAACCCATTAGTCCAGCTTCGTACCTGGGGCAATGCAGGTCGAACTTGGTGTCTTTTTCTTGGGTCAATTGTACTGTCTATGGTTTCCATCTTCAATTCGAATATGTGCTAAAGCATCATTCCGAGTGAACAATATGTCACACATGCTCCTGATAACATGATGCATTTGGCATTCCGTTGATTACAGATGCTATATATGCCTTGTGGAGTATGAGGACGGAGATTATGTGCGGATACTTCCCTGCCACCATGAATTCCATCGAGCATGCGTGGACAAGTGGTTGAAAGAGATTCACAGGTAAATGCAAGTTGTAGAAAATTCCGGGGTTCTGTTCAACTGATCATTGCTGTGGCTACTGTTACAGTTACCTTACACTTGTTGTCTTAGGTAGTGTTAAATTTAACTATCTCAAAAATCTATGTTGTGCTAAACTTAACCTTAGAATTTTCGATCCAGTATGAGCCTCCTATGCAGAAAGTATCATATCAGCAATGCTGATGTTCCTGTGGCTCTTAGTAATGCACATGCCCATCTTCTCCCACATAAGCTCAGGATGCACAACAAGCCTGACCATGAATCATTGTCTTTGTGTTGCAGGGTTTGCCCACTTTGTCGCGGTGATGTTTGTACATCTGATTTGCCTTGATAATTTGTGTTCATAGCGCATTCCTCTCCTCCCAATGACATCTTCCTCCACAACATTCTACGACGAAATTCGATACTTGTACCTTTTGAAAAGTTAATTTCCCCATCAGTCCATTCTTTTCATTGTCGACTGGAGGAGTCACAGCCAATTGGAGCTGGACCCACGTACGATTCATACCAGTGCCCCCCATCTTCTCATTGGGGGTGGCAAAGAAGCTCGCAACAACATAGAAAAGGAGTGGACAAAGAGAGGTGCCTTATCTAGAACCAGCTTGGTAAGATGCCTTTAGGAAAGACAAAGTGGGAGGGGGGGGCCGCCTTGGTCTGCCTCGACAATCATATTTCAGAACTGTGTTTGTCTTGTCAATTGCAATTTCCATTTGCAATTGGTGGATGTTTTGTCATGGCTGATGATTAAAGAAATTTCATTCTAGTGATGATTTCCCTTTTTTTTGTGCTGCTTTTAGTGGGACTGCAAAGAGGAGCTCTGAGTACATTTTTGATGAAATCTTTGAGGTAGAGAACATTCTTGGCTTATGTTTTCTACTTAAAGGTGAAAAAAAAAACATTTGAGGAAGCAAAAAAGTGATTACAATTGATCTTGAGCACTCTCTAAGTCGAGTGACTAAAGTTTAAAGAAAGGGAAAGAAACCCATCTTTCCCTTGTTAAAGAATTTATAAGACTTTGCCATTTTTCTCTTAAAGCAACTGAGCCAAAAGTAGGGAGAGTTGAAAAGCATTCTGCTGAAAAATAACACTTTGTATCCGGATAAAAAGATGCGACACAAGCGGATGGACAACGGGCACAAGCGATTGTATATTTTGCACGAGCATCAAGTATTTCTCTTACTTTTGAGATGGATGCAGCAGATGGGCACCTAAATTGTGTCAAACATTACGAACACATCACGTAACGACACCTGAGCAGAAAGGATTCTCCGAACGTGATCGCGCATGCTTCTATTATGGTCTTTATGGATACAAGTAATACTCCCCGCATACTTTATGTCTGTGTGTAGAGAAGTTGCATGGAGTCGTCTCTTTTTTAGGGTTCTATGAGTGGACACATCTCTTGAAGTTCTAATTGTTGTGGCTCTCAAGTCTCCTTGGATCATGTTAAGACAGAGTAACGGGAGTAGTCGAATTAGCTCATGATTCAGTTTTCATCTGCACACCCCTCAGTTCATGTGCATCTTTGGAGATAATTTCTTAGTTTTACTGTGAGTATGAGATACAACTTATCTCTTTTAGAGCTAGCAGACTTCGATCTTATTACAGACTCAGCAATTCTCAAGCTTCACAAGTCTTTTTATTGATCTTATTTATTGGCTTGGATTAGCTCTATTTGCGTTAATGGGTTTTTCCTATTATCCTTCTACACCATATGAGGTGTCTTTCACTTGTTATCCTTATACATTTGTCTCTATGTTCGTTTGTTAGTATGTGGTTTTTCTCTTTTGCCACACCCCCTCCCCCTCCCAACCCAACACCTTTTCCTGTATTATATATATATAACATGGGATTGTCCGAAAAAAAAAATCTCTTTTTTTTCTTGTAATTAAATCTTATTATCAAATCCCATGTTATATATATATATATATATATATATAGATGTATGTTTCGCTACATCCCAGACAAAGTGAATTCTTAGCTGTGTGAAATAGGAATTGGACTTGAGAGAAACCAATGACACGTACACCCATTTGTAATTCAATGAGAAATAATTTTGTAACACCATTTGGTCACAACACCATTAAAATTATGCCACATTAGTAATTGAAATAAAAAAATTAAAAACACCTCATAAAATGATGAGATTGTGGTACACTTTAATTGGTGTGTTACTTTAATATGTTATTAAATGGTGTTACTAAACCATTTTTCTAATTCAATAGGGAAAGTGGTTTAGCAACAGGCGCAAGTTCGAACACACCAATCAAAACACATCACCATAATCCCATCTTCTGATTTTTCTCCAGACAGGTGATGTGGCACACTTTTATTGGTTGAAGTCGAAGTATAAACTGGCTTCTCCTATCTATGTATAAAGGGGTGGTGACGAGAAGAAGAGGAGCTCCTGCTGCTACTCTCCTATGATGTCCGCGTTGCTTCCCCTCCCCCCTCCTCCCCTCCCCGCTCACTCCGGCTGTCCCCACTCTCCGACCCCGGAAACCTCCTCTTCGCGTGGAACCCACCTCGCGTTTCCCCAGAATTCGCCGGAGAACTCCCCTAAACGCAAGCCCACGGTGCGGGCGAGGCTATCCCAGCTCTGCAAGGAGGGGCGGCCCGACCTCGCCCGCCGCCTTTTCGACGCCCTCCCCCGCCCCGTCCCCACCGTCCTGTGGAACACCCTCCTCATCGGCTATGTCTGCAATGCTATGCCGGAGGCGGCTCTCCTCCTCTACGCCCATATGAACGCGGCCCGGGACGCGGGTTCCGATGCTTACACATACTCTTCGGCGCTCAAGGCCTGTGCTGACGCGCGCCTGTTGAGGCTGGGAAAGTCCATCCACTGCCGCATCGTCCGGCGGTACCCGAGGATGCCCAGGAACCGGGTGCTCAACAATTCGCTTCTGAACATGTATGCCAACGCGCTGGACTTCCCTGGCATCGACGTCGTCGAGATGTTGTTCGACACAATGCGTAATAAAAATGTCGTATCTTGGAACACGATGTTTGGGTGGTATGTTAAGACCCAACGGCCACTGGATGCTTTAAACAGGTTCAAGGCTATGCTGGAGGCTGGAATGAGCCCTTCGACCGTTAGTTTCATCAATGTTTTCCCTGCAGTCGCAAGCGTGTGTGATCATAAAATTTCCAATGTGCTGTATGGTATGCTTGTTAAGTATGGAAGTGAATACGTCCAAGATGTCTTTGTCACCAGTTCCGCGATAGCTATGTACTCTGAGCTGTCAGATATTTCATCTGCTAGGCAGGTTTTTGATGCTGCTGTCAGGAGGAACACTGAAGTGTGGAATACAATGATCGGAGGGTATGTTCAGAACGACATTCCTGAAGCAGCTCTTGATCTTTTTGTTCAGGTTCTGGGACTGGATGTTGTTCTTGCTGATACAGTAACATACCTTGCTGCCGTTATGGCAGTTTCACTATTACAAGTTGTTCAGTTTGGGGAGCAAATTCATGCATTCATGGTCAAGAAGAATTTGATGACATTTCCCACAATCCTTTGCAATGCCCTCATGGTCATGTACTCGAGGTGCAACTCTGTCCAAGCAGCTTTTGAGCTTTTCCACCAGATGCCAGAGAGAGACATTGTCTCCTGGAACACCATGGTCACTGCTTTTGTGCAGAATGGTTTCAACTTTGAGGGCTTGCTGCTTGTTTACGAGATGCAAAAGGAGGGTTTTGATGTTGACTCCGTGACCATAACGGCTTTGCTTTCTGCTGCCTCAAACTTGCGCAATATTAGAATAGGGAAAGAAGCACATTCTTATCTCATCAGGCATGGAATTCGATGTGAAGGGATGAACAGTTATCTAATAGACATGTATGCAAAGTCGGGAACTGTGGAAACTGCAAGGCGCCTGTTTGATACAGATCGATGCTGCGAGAGAGATCAAGTCACATGGAATGCTATGATTGCAGGGTATGCACAAAGCGGGCAGCTTGAATCAGCTATCAGCATTTTCAGGCAGATGCTAGAGGAAAACCAGGTTCCAAGTTCAGTTACTCTATCATCTATCCTCCCAGCTTTCAGCGCAGTTGGAGGTGTTCGATCTGGTAAGGAAATGCATGGGTTTGCCATTCGAAACTTCTTGGATAAAAATATCTTTGTTAACACTGCCTTGGTGGACATGTATTCAAAATGTGGTGGCATTACTTATGCAGAAAAAGTGTTTAATGGGATGCAAGAGAAAAATTCAGTCACCTATACAACAATGATATCAGGTTTAGGTATGCATGGACTTGGCAAGAGAGCTCTATCTTTATTTTGGAAGATGCAAGAGTTAGGCATGAAACCTGATGCTGTTACCTTCGTTGCAGTGATGACAGCATGCAGCTACTCTGGGTTGGTTGAAGAAGGTCTTGATTTCTTTTACTTGATGGAAAATGAGTTGGGAATTCCTGCATCAACTGAACATTATTGTTGTGTTGTTGACATGTTGGGAAGAGCTGGAAGGATAAAGGAGGCATATGATTTTGTTAGGGAATTAGGAGAACAAGGTAACTCTGTGGGGATTTGGGGTTCACTGCTTGCAGCTTGTAAGATGCATGGTAAACTTGAACTGGGGAAGCGAGTTGCAGAGAAGCTATTTGAGATTGAAAAGGGGAACACACATTCTGGCTACCATGTTCTGCTCTCTAACGTATATGCTGCTGAGAAAAGCTGGGAGAACGTTGACAGGATAAGGAAAGGGATGAGAGCCAGAGGTTTAAGGAAGGAACCTGGGTTCAGTTTGATTAAAGTTGGTGATGCATTCCACAGATTCATGTCAAGGGATCAACATCATCCTGAGCATGATCAGATAAAAGGAATGTTGGACGAGTTGTCTCTTCCAATGAAGATGGCTGGTTACGAAAATGTTATTCCCGAGTTCATGGATGAAATATCCGAGCCACATGAATGAGCATGAAAGATTGCCTTCCTGAGTGAAAGGTTCACTTGCTTCCCCCATGTCCAATAAATTGACAACTTATGTTCAGATGGTTCCATTTGTGGATGGGAGCTAAGAAAAGACGGTAGGTAAGCAGCTGTTCCACTAGGCTTGAGAAAGGAGAATAGATGGGCAGTATCTTGCAACCATGCACCCAGATTCTTATCAAGATTAAGAATTGACAGATTGGTTCTAATACAAACGTGTACTACCCACTTTCAAAAAAAAAAGGATTTGAGAGATTGGGGCAAGAGGAACAGGATATTTTTATTTGTATTTCAGAGTACATATATTTGTAAATGGGATGTCGTCAAAACTGTAATGCCAATCCCTGGAAAGTGCTAACAAGTTGCTTGAAACAGTTCTTAACCTCAAATGCTCATGTGGTTGGGACTCTGCATGTTTACTGTCAGAACGCTTGAGTCGTCGTCTTTATCTGAAGATTACCCACAAGAAATAAACTTTATGGCAAAACCATTACTTTATCCGACACGATTATTGGCCTTGGACAAGATAATTGGCTAATATGGCGCTACCTACTCTATCATCTTAATCTTAATGTCTGTGCTTACGGTACAAATATTGTCTGTGCTTACGGTAACGTTATTTTGATTGCATCAGATAAGCTCTCGAGTCATGGAAACATGCAACTTGCACGAAGATTTTGCACAATGATGCAAAATGGTGACTAATAAACCCAACAGACGATTAACATTCCCGGATGATCGTCTGATAATACATCTCAGGATGATCATCTGATAATACATCAGATGATAAGAGTGCAATCAGATGAAGTTCCATACTGGGGTACACATGCATGAACAGTATCGTATCAGACAAGATCACAGTACACTCGATTTGCCTTCCAACAGATTCGAATTCAGAATACAGCTCAGGAACCCATCTATCTGATTACTTCCTTGAAGCATCGGACAGGTGTGCTTGGGTAGAGTATCACCATCCGACATGAAGCCTGCAAGTGGGAGTCATGTGCTCCCAGCTGCACGTCTGCCCAAGGAGCTAAGTTTCACTTGTTCATGCTCCCGCATGTTACCAGAAAAGAAGAAAAAAATTTGATGACGCCCTCTCGGTGCCATTTGTCATTCTCATCTCTTTCTTTCTTTTGTCCCGTCATCGATGACAGATCAGAGACCCAAGTGCGGAATCATCAGTACAACCAGCTCATGAGCAGTCCTCGTAATCCTCCGGAGCACAATCAGATAGCACCGGCGTTTGGGTGAGTGGGCATGCTCTCTCTGGTGGAAGTCTCTCTCTGAGAATCACAAAATTGTGAATATTCGCAGCAGCAGGGTGCAGCTCTGATCTGTGGAGATTCATTTGAATCAGTTTTCTAGATACATAGGTACAAATACAAGATGTATCATTTTCCGTGTCGAGTTGACGGTTAGTTACCCAATTCCCCGAACATCTATAAATGAGCACACTGAAGATGCAGTAAGCAACAGAAGTTCTTGAAACATGCATAGTCTACAATTCATGAATGCTTCCAAAGGGGTTTCTTTTTTCTTTAAGGTGAATTCTATAAAATATGATGATGAGTACAGTAGAAGGTTACTACTGGCCTGTAGGCCAGACAGTATTGGGTAGAAAGGGGTAGCGAGGGACCCCAGGTTCAAACCTGGGATTTGGTGAATGTTCTCGTTACTTTGAACAGCTCTGTTATAGTCTCTTGTAAGAGTTGCAGGAGCAAAAGGCTCATCAAATTGACACTCTCTATAACAAACAGAACAAAGGAAATCACGTAAGCATCGATTATCATGTATAGAATTGTTTGCAACATAAAGCCAACCTAACAGTTTCTAGAAGAATTAAGTTTTAGATGAAGCAATACATGTTCACATTATGCTCCTAGAGTGAGAAGGTCTGGGTTTTCTCTCTCCTGGCGGTTTCCCCCTTGAAGGCCAGCAATGGCCGCCCAAGGGGGGGGGGCCTGGTCCTCCCCTCCGTGACCCTCCCATTCACCCTACTCTCCCTTCTTCATCTGCTGGGTCGTGGCCAAGACTTGGAGCCCTAGGGCCAGGTGCGTCCTGTTCAAAAGGGGCACTGTGCGATTCTTCTGCAGTGGTCCCCCGTGAACCTCTTGCTTTTGACGCTGGGCGTCTCCCTGCTACACCCCTGGGCCTTGGAGAACCGTCATCAGCCACTGCTGATCCTGCTGAGACCTTTCCCCATCCTGTTCGTGGCCCCCCTGTACCAGAGATCCCAACTCACTGCACAAGGGTTCCTGTTGCTGCTGATGCTTCGTCGCCGGATCTGGGGCCAGCTCTTGCCCCTGGTGCGTCCCCTTCTCCTGCTGTTGATGGACAAACTCCCTCCCTGTCCAGTGGCCGATCATCTTATGCTCAGGTGCTATCATCCTCTCTCAAGCCTCCAGCCGTCCTCCTTAACATCCACCCCCCTTCTTCCACGGATGCTGGAGAGCCTGCAGCTTTCTTCACTTCTGAGGAGATCAACATCTCGTGTAAGCCACTACAGACTGCTGTGATCGCCAAAACTTTCCTGGGCCGGCCTCCATTTCAAGACATTCGTGCACACCTTCGGCAGAGATTCAGTTTTCGGCAAGAGTTCCTGATCAGCGCACTGGACAACCGCCACCTTTTGATCAGATTCCAGAGTCAAGAGGACTTCCTCCAGGTGCTTCTGAAGGAGTCCATGCTGGTGCAAGGCCGTCCATTTAGATTTCTCAAATGGTCAATTGACTTCTGCCCTGATGAAGACTCTCCTATTGTGCCTGTTTGGTTGGAGCTTCCCTACCTGCCAGCAAATTTTTTTAACGATGTAATGATACGCTCCATAGCTGGGAGCATTGGGACAGTTCTCCAGGTTGACAGAAATACCCAGTCAATGCTACGCACACAATGTGCTCGGGTTAATGTCGAACCCGATGTTTCTGGGAAACTGCCTGATCGAATTTGGATAGGGTATGGGGCAAATGGTTTCTGGCAGCCTATAGTCTACCCAGCCCTTCCTCGGTTCTGTTCTTTATGCAAACATCTTGGACATCTCCCCCCGCAATGCAAGAAGTCCTCTGCTCTGCCCAAACATGATGGTCAGATTTCAGATCAGTCTGAGCTCCCTCCTAAATGGGGTGAGATCCCTGATGCCTGGTGCAACAAGAAAACATGGCGCCCCATTACCACAAAGGACTCCACCTCACATAATACTCAGAAGCCCAATCAGTCAGAGGAAGGCACTGCACTCACTGCTGCACATGGATTGCCTCCTCTACCAAGGGTCCATTTCTGAACTGGAGGTGCAGACCAGTCCTCCATCAAATTGTAATGCTAATGAATCACTGCTTTGCTCCACTCATACCTTGCACGGTGACAGCAGTTTGGTGAAGGATTCCACTGTGAATCTTGATGCCCAGAGTGCCCAAGTGTCAGCCCAGTTAGTAGCACAACATGCAGTCCACCAAGTGTTTGACGAAATGCCACTGCAGAGATCTGAACCAGTGAAGGTGACTGCTGATCCCATTTCTGCTCAACTTCTTGCCACTGATCAAGTACCTGGACAAGCCCACACTACTGCCAACACTGAGGATGTTCATGTCCACGATAGCCCACCTACGGAGCCCATTGGCCTACCAGCAGAGGGCGCCACTCCCTGTCAAATGCAGGCCCACACAGATGAACCAGCAGCACTGAAGGCGCCACTGCCCACTACTCCAGCGCATGCTGCCCCCTTTAGCATTCCACCTGTCACTCCATCCAGGAAGGTAGCCTTGCCATCGTCAGGAGAAGCATCCCCGTCAGCCCCACGGCTGTCCTTTGCCGACGCGTTGCGCAAAAAACAAGAAAGGGCGAGATCCACATGATCAATAGCATACCACAGCCCCCTTGTTTCCCCAATGTTGCACCCAGACCGCCACCTCCTCCTCATCCTTTTGCGGGTCGCACCACAAGCACCGGTGGCCACGTGATCTGCCTCTCGGTGATACATAACCTCAGAAGCACTCCCGGTCTTGAGACCCGCACCGACATGGAGGAAGACGACCTGCTAGAACGGCATAACGCTTGGGCTGGCCGAACTCGCAGCACCACGGTCTTGACCATGGACTCCGATGGGGAATATGAAGACTTCTCGGACTGATGCATTAGGTACTTTGACCCCTTGTGATTTCTGGTTTGTTTGGACGGATGCGTCATGTAGTTTTGACCCCTCTGCGTAGGGTGTCATAGCTTATGCCCCAACCCCGTTATCTATGTACCACGCCCCTTCCCCCCTTCTTTATCCTTTTTGCTTTCAGCAATATATAAAAAATAAAAAAACCGATATCGACATTGGAGGTTCACTCCTATGTCATATCAATTAAAAAAAAAAAGTTTTAGATGAAGCAACTGCATCCCCATACACTAACATTCACAATAACATCCATCAGCAGTTTGAACTGGCATACAATCTTTAGATATAAAGAAAAAAACTGACGAAATGAGGTAAACAAATTCTTCTCAAAAGCATAATCAATCACGGATTAATGCTTTAAGCTTATGACATATGTCTAACAATGCAGTGGGGTAGTTGCTCAAAAAAAAAGGTTCTCGGGTGTTGATCTATAGAAACTGTAAAACATATATATGTAAAACAGCAGGTATCAATATCCCCCATCTAGTGGACCTATTGTTTCTGGTATGCAATAATGAAAAGAAATTCCGGACCATCCTAATGTAAGCTAGGAAATGTAGTAAGAAACTAGAGTAGGTATTACACCATATCAGGCAGCATCTAAACCCAAGTATACATGCCGAGATTAAATAAGTAAAACACCAAATTTGACTAACCTTCCTAAAAGTGAAGGAAACCCTTCTCGAACTTCTTCTGATCATATTGTCTCCCACAATATCAACCTTCAAACATATGGCAATATTAGTCTTAGCGTGCTACATAAGAGTCAGGTTAAAAATTCTAGGAAATTGGAGTTTGGTAACAAAAGACACATTGGCAAAGAAGTAAGAAGAGTATCGATATCATGCTCCATTGCTCAAGACATGGAAATGGAAATAGAAATGCATGCAACTAACGCTAGTTTCAGTGTTTCTGATTTCAAAAAGTAAAATTCATTTTGAAAGTACTCCTGCAAAGTTTATCTTAGATTTATTTGAATACCTCCAAATCACATGCAAGGATCTGTCGCCAGCCAACTCTTAATACCATAATAGTGAAAAGGATCCCATCTAATCGCATCTTGATGGATAAATACCCACAAATTAGTTAAAATTCATAACATTATCTAGAACTCCTATTCAGCATATTACAAGGTAAGTACTTCTAGTTCCAATTTTATAAGGCAGAGGTATGTGGTTGTTTCAATTGTGCTAGTTGAGGAGAGTTATGCCCGTTTCCATTGGCTTGTCTCTTGTTCCCGGGGAGCAGCTAACAGCCTGCCCTGATGTCTTGGCATCAGGAATCCCTCTTCCCCACCCTTTCTCTGAATCTCCATCCTCCATACAAGTGGAAAGCTTCACAAGGACAGATCAGTAGCCCAGACAACTTTTGCTGGGATTACCTAGGTTATCATAATAAACAAAGAAAAAAGCATGATACTTGAATGAAATGGAGAATAATAACAATATATATTCATTGGGTGTCCAATACCACGGAAGAAGCTAGTGTCTATCTCTCACACAACGATTTTACTAGGAGAGATATAAATAAACAGAGTTGAACTTTTGATATGCACTAAGCCTCAGTTTGGTAACGAGTTAACTTAAAGTTAACTCAGAGTTAACTCAAAATGTAGTTTGGTAACAAAAAAAAGTTAACTCAAGTAGGTTAGATTAAAAGTGGGTCAGATATGAGTTAACTCACAATTTTCCAACCCACCTCTAGAGGTGGATTGGAGTTAACTCAAGTGGGTTAACTACCTTTTTCTCTTGGCGGTACACAACATTAATTGCTACTTTCTTTTTTCTCAACACAACATTAATTGCTACTTTTTTTTTCAAGTCACTTTTTGATATGAAAATGGGTTAACTCACTTTATCTTGCCAAAGCAATCTCAAGAGAAAGTGGGTTAACTCACTATAGTTAAATTGGGTTAACACACAAGAAAACAAACTAAAAAATGAGTTAACCCTGTATAATTTTAGTCATGGGTTGGAGTTATCTCTAACCCCAACCCATTGTCAAACTGAGGCTAAAAGGTAAAGAGAAAAAAATTGTTAAGATGGAATAGGAGCTCAAAAGATCTTCATGAAGAAAAGTAAAATAGTGTAAGAATGTGAACGAATCAGTTAATTCAATGCTAATTGAGAAACCCAAGCACTTTATGTATGATGCATGCAAATTGATGCAATAACTCTTCCTTTTATCCAATAACTCAAAACCTTATTCTCAGAAACAAGATAAAGTTAATCAAAAAAAAAATTAATTTGCATTAGCGAAAGTACTCTGGCAAGCTGCAACATGGCAATAGTGTGCTTTCTATTTTGACTTTTCAACTATGTGGCATCATATTTTAGGTTTTTTCTCCATTACTCCCCTCTTAAAATGAAATTATATCTTAGATTCACATTGGATGCATATCATATATGTGAATGAATTGTCATGTATGTTCATCACTTCCTATTAACAAACAGACAAAATCTCTAAGCAGATATGTAGGAGGCGGCACAATATTTTGTAGGTATTTTGATGGAAGTATACCGCCACAGTGGCAATACATGACAAAAAAATTCATATATGGAGGTATACAAGATTACAAGCAAATGTGGAAGTAGGACAGATTTACACAGTTTTTATTTTAAGTGCATATATGCCAAAATAGTTTTTTAATCTCATTTAACTCATTTTTTATTAGCCAGACAGATTTATACAGTTTTTATTTTAAGAGTGTATATATGCCAAAATGGTTTTTTAATCTCATTTAACTATTTTTTTATTAGCCCTCAAACACAACATTTCTTTAAAAAAGCTTCCATATTGACATCTGACACTATACCTTATGATGTGGGATATAGTGATGCCAAGCATACCGCCCTTCACCTGACATCAGGAGCATTGACCTTGGAGGAAGAAATATTGCTTTCCTTATGAAATTTGAACAATGAGAAGGCCTGTCCTCTTCATTCTCAGCAGCTGCAGCAGGCTGAGGAAGATATGTACCCTGAGAATATTTTCTGAATTCCATGACGCATGAACCAAGCAGTGAGAGACTGAAGATTGATGCACCAAAAGCTGAATGAGTGTCTATATGAGGAGACAGGCCCACCCCAGGGTAGTATTCATTAACCTGTAAGCACTTTAAGTTAGTAAAAAGTCTTGGTCAAAAAATAACATCCCCAGTACCATAAAAAGAAATAATAAAGGTAAAGAATTGCCATTAAAATGTTTGCCTTCTTGCAACTTGTTGTGTGAAGATTTACCAATCAGATCAAATATAGATAGCACGCCAGTGGCCCAATGTCAAAAAGTAGTCAATACCATAAATTCACTGATATACAATGAAAATGTATATTGATGAGGCCTTAAACCAATACTAGACTGCTTGATTATCTTAGGGGGTTTGGCCTAATTAGTTAAGAGGAGTGTCAGGCCTCCCCATAGGGTACAGAAGTCCAAACTGTTGAAGAGGGGCCCCCACACAAAAGGGACAATAGTTCCATGTTGAAAAACTCAGGTGGTCTTGAAGGGGGACCGCCCTACATGAAGGAAGCTGATCCAAATAGGGGGACTCATACTCTTTCAGTTTCCAAACCACTCTTAAAGACATATGTACCCTTCACATGACCAATGCACCTAAAGAGAACCTAAACTAACTGGGCATCAGAGAGTTTAACCCCTGACCTTGCCTAGTGAACCCACTAACAAGCCTCTTTGGCCACACTTTGGCATTAGGTCCTAGACCAGGACACTGCTCTGCTGAAGGACTGACCTCTCCTTCCAGATCATCCTCAGCCTTAACACTTCCAGATCATCCTCCCTTTGGGAACATCCAATAAAATTGGAACATTCCTACCACTTTTGGACATCAGCATGCACAAAGACACCAATAAAGAGACCTATACGAAGACTTAAAATACGGTACAGATTGTTTGGAGAAAATTTTATCCAAAAATCAAACCATTTTTCAGCCTTACAAAAAAGTGTCATCCAAATTCAGTGACTTGAGGAAGGCCTAAATAAAATGATTTGATAAAGAAATAAAAAGACATAAAAGTTTGATTTGACATAAGAAGGAAACATGGAATTTCATGGGTACGGATCATGCATCTAACCCCAAATAAATAGGATAAAGCTCTACATGAATGGTGAAGATAACATCAATTCAGTGTTAGCCTGATTATCAAAGTTTTAAATATTCAGGACTTGTATAGGCCATAACAATTATCTCCATGATCCTAAGCATATTCATCCCAGCTTAGGTGTTGTTCATACTCAATGTAAGGAACAGTCTCATATCAAGTGGTGCCCAAAATATAAGTATGCCTATAACAGTGGAGCCTTCCACTCATTGCCTCAAGAATTTAAGTTAGATGCCCCACTCCAATAAACTTTAATGTAGTAGGAAATCTGGTTAAAATTCTGAGACTTATGGACTGACATGCTTCTGCTACCTACTTTTATGTATTTCTGTTATTTTTCCTTTTAGCTGGGGTATTTATGCAATTGTTCTATTGAGGTTTATATAATATAAGCTAGACCAGCCTAGAAGAAGAGCTAGTCTCCTTTTAGTTTTCTCTATCCCGTGGCTTTGATCCTTTCATGCAACCAACTTGGGAACCATCTTCCTCTTCCCTGATACTAGAAGCATCACCCCACTAGGCCGCAGCCCTTTTCTCTCTTGTAATCCTCATGTTTACTGAGGCATGGTGATGTAGCACAACACTATCACAGTGGTTACTGTAGTGGGTGTCCCATAACATCGCCATTACCGTAGTGCAACTTTATGGTGTAGCTAGAAGCCTCTACTCTGCCGGCCACACACTTCTCTTGTGTGTTCTCTATCCTTTGTAGTAGTTTCTTTCCTCTCTAGCTCTCTCCTCTTCAGGCTAACCCTGGTTTCTAGGTTTTGCACCAGAAATTCATGGTAGGGGCAATGAATTTCTGGTGCTGTAGCATGACACTAGCACCATGGTACTGTAGCATGCCTATCTGTAGCACCACAGTTATTGTAGTGCAACTTCATGGAGTAGGCAAAAGCCTCTTCTCAACTAGCCACACCCTTCTCTTGGGTGTTCTCTATCCCCGCAATAGTGCCTTTTCCCCCTCCCCCAATTGTGAGTGCAACTATAGCCAAGATCGATAAATCAAATCAAAACACAAAGATATAAGCATGGACATAAAAGCAAAGGGGAAATATGGATTCGTTCGGCAGATTATGGATTCATTTAATCGCTAAGCAAATAACATAAAAAATAAATAACTTAAGTATAGTACAGGTATGATTGAGGTCACACTAAGTTGAATTTGGTAGCAACATGTAAAAAAGCAGGTGTACCATTTTCAGAATCCATGGCAAACACAAATGTAAATAAATAAATTAAGCATCATATCCACACCGTCAGTTGATCAATTGGGTGTCTTTCAACATCTTCACCACTAGGAAATGATTTAATTCTCTCAAGCACAGAAGACACAAAGGATGGAAGTTCACCCAGAGATTGCTTCCAATCCACATTCCTTGTCTGTCAGAAAGAGCAAAGCAGCTTAGAAAAATCTTTCATGATAGTCAAGAGAAATGCAAACATCATTGAAAAGTAAACAAGCAAATTTCTGTAGATGAGAAAAACCCTAGGTAATTGTCACCAGGGCATGGCAGAAGTTATCCCTTGTGAATTTCAGTAAGAAATAATAATAAGAAAAAATTTAGAAATGTGTTCAACCTATGAGCAAGATGAAGATATTGAAGGTTAAAAAAATCATATACAGGCTTTACATCCTTCCCCCCAAAAAGAAAACAATCAATCTCGTCAGGTTCCCAACAGTTCTTCCCCCCTCCCCTTTCTGGATTATGAGAGAACCCTGCGACAAAGCCCTGGCCCATAGCAGTCATCAAGTCATGGCCCAGGGACTGATTTAAACACTACATCCCTCCCTTACATGAGCATCACAGGCCAGCCATGTTATGTTAGAAGCTTGCATAGTTAGTTTATAGCATCTCCAATCATTTATAAAGAGAATATCAATTCACGAACTTAAGTTCACTAGCATTCACACAGGGGAATCATTTGTTTCCTCCTACTAGTGTGAATTTAATATCCTGAAGCATTTTCGGAAGCACTTTGTGCTTTTGAAAAATGGATGGTAACAAAACTTTATTAATACAAAGCAGACCCAGTCACCCAAATGTTCGCAAAATCCCCTTCATACAAAAGAACAAAACCCTGTCAAGTTTGTTGCCCATCAAGGAAAAGGCAAAAATACAAGAGTTGAGTGCATTTATCTTGCAAAGAAGCGTCATCCATTCACAAACCTTGTCATAAATGAAACCAACTGCTGCCACAAAAATATTTCCTAATTCAATAAGTACGATATGATATCATTCTTTAATGATTGTTTCTAACGCCGATGCCCGCAGGTCGTGCAAGGACCAATATGAGGACCAGGTTATCATGAAACCGCCTAGAATCCATACCAATGGCTGATGTCTCACGGCAAACTTAGTAGGGAACTGTTTTTCGAAGATTTCTAATAAGTTGGTCAGCCTGTATTCATGGTCATACTCCAAACCAGTAATACCATCTTACTATGTATCGAATCCCAAAATCCACAATTATTTCAAACGCATTCCTATGGTCACGGACTCACAGTGCATCCCTGGTACAAGAATATCTAGCTTGGCTGGCTAATGGGGCATCCGGACCCATACGCTGCATCGCAAGTTGCAGCTTTTTAGTATTAGTTAGTGATGAAAGTGCAGGGCCTACATGTGTGAAACAGCCTACAGGAGGAAGAGGGGGTCCAAAAATGGGAAAGAGCAAGGGAAAATGGGCATGGAAACATATCTTCCATGTGGTTCTGTACTAACTATGATAAAAATATGTTTGCCCGGAAGAGTAGAAGACCCGGCGACCGGGAAGGGAAAGAGGGGAGAGAGAGAAACGCTAAAAATCCCCATGAAGCAAGCAAACAGGACTTGGAACTCACTTCATAAAGAAACTCGTATCCGTAGTGCTGCACCCTCCTCTTTGCAAGGCGTTTCCATGGCCCGGCATCCACTGCTGCAACGAGCTCCTGAAATAGAGAGGCGATGAAGAGAAAGAGAGAAACAACCGCTTTCCATCAAATATCTGAACAGGAACAAAGAAGACGAAAAAAGGAACCACCTTGCTTATCGAAAGAAAGAAAGCAACTTCTGTTACTCTTCTCCGACCTGCTCTTCCCCCGCCGTGACGAAATCTTTCACCAAAAAGACACCGGGAACTCCCAGCTCCGCCGCCTCCAGCGCCACCGTGGTGGCGTCGGAAACTGGGCGCGGTGGAGGCCGAGGCAGCGAGTAGCGTATGTGGAGGACTCGGCCGCCCAGGGCGGCACAGGGGGCGCCGCCGCCCAACGCCTCCGCAGCCGCCCGCGCTCCGCCCGCATCGGCGAAGCAGACGACGACGCGGGCGCCCGTCCCGTCCGCGGGGTGGACGGCGGCCACCTCCCCGAAGGCGGCGAAGGCGGCAGCGACATCTGCAAGGGGAACGCCCACGGCGGGGCCGCAGTTTGCCACGTAGAGGTTGGGACACTCATCGGTGGAGGCGGCCACCGGGGGCGCAAACCGCGCCATCCCTTGAAGAAAGACGGCGACGAGAGATTCGAGAAGTCGGTATGATTGGTCGTCTTCTCCTCCCGCGTTGCAGGTGCGGCTTCTTTTTACGAGAATTTTGTGTATTTTTAAAAATACATAAAATGCAAGTCATATAGGTAAATTATCTACGTGACATCATTTTTTAGTGTCACATGGTCATATGACTTGCACGCACTTTTAAAAGTATACAAAGTCTCTCTCTTTTTATTGGGCTTATGTGTTTCAAGTTAGGCCAATTTTAAGATGGATAAGAGATCTAACGATATATATATATATATATATGTAAACAATCTCATTATAAACAAAAGATTACTTTTGTACCCATTAAAACGAATAATAAATAATTTTCTATTAATTTAAGTTTGGGTTGGGGGGGGGGGGGTTGTTTTGTCCATGATACTCCTCTATTTGTCACATTTTTCTATATTACAATTAAGATTTGTGGTGTTGCAGCAATATCGTATCGTACTATAATAAATTGTTCGTGAGATCTGATACAATACGATATGACAAAATCAGTCAATCGATTCTTTTAATAAATATTCTCAAACGTGCAACAAATCAAAGTCTAAAATCGATCGACTGATTTCTCTTTATTAGTCAATCTATTTCCGTTAGGATGACATCTAGATCCCACAGTTTATTTAGTCTTCAAAGAGATAAAAATCGATCGATCTACTTGAGATTTTCGGTTGACTGACTTAAAATTTTCGATCGACCGATCGATACGATATAGATTATACCAAACTGTATAACAAAAAATATAATACGGTCGATCCACACGATACAACCAACTGTGATTACAACTACATTCTTGTCAAGGCCAAAAGTTTACGAATATCTATCTAAATGTCTGGAAGTATACGACTATGTATGAATGCAATCTTTTTCGGAAAATAATGCACATCTCTGCCATAACAATCCACGTTTAGCTCTCACTGTGTCCACGACAAGTCCGAGACCTTGATATGGGGCGAAGAAACGACTTGCGGCGACAAAGGTACGCATGTTTATACAAAAAGCATGGGAAGAAGGATGCCAATGTTTATATAGAAAAGATGGGGAGATCTCTTGCAGAAAGGAGTTATAGGGACTAAAGAACATAGGCATGTTTTAAGACGAGAGCTCGAATGCTAAATGCAATGTATACAGTGAGTACAATGCTGTAAAACGTTGTAAGAAATTATGTATTTTTACTATACTAGGTACCTCGTGCCAAACCAAACTGGTTCCTTGGTAAAACCCTTTTTTTTCTCTCTGTTGACAATTAAGAAACCAAAACAACCTATAAACTTGGGCTCGGAATTTCCTTCGTATTAGAGTTCATAATCCCCTCATATATAGAACATTCTTCCGTGCCCATTTCAAAGCACCATACAGACCGGAAAGTCTCAAGCCATAGAATCACCGGATAGTTGTCTAAAATGTTTAATGATAACCGTTAAAGGTACAAATGACATCGATATAAAGACAACATGCAAGGACAGGACATGGTTCTGCAATATTCCAGATGTTCAAGCTTAATAAGACGCCCACCAGTCATACGTCGAGGAGAAACATAATTTGCATTCGAAGGATAACCTCCGACGATCTGCAGGAACCATGATCATGGATAAATGACAGCAGCGCCTCACGGAGAAAGCAGGGTTATTACATCTTCAACACTTGAATAATACAACATCACAACAGAAACTGGTTAGTACAGAAGTAGAAATGATGTACAACTGCTGGATAGATCACATCTAATAACTACTTTTAGAAGAGGAATAAATTCAAAAAAAAAATACAGTATGGTTCATCTGACAAACATAAAAGGATCTTTCCAAGGTATACCAACTATTTATTTCTATTGTGAAGGGAAAAGCTCAATTCTTGCCGTATCATCATTAGTTTATACCTTCGGTTCACATTTGCCCCAGGAAACTGAAAGATAGGTAAAAAGGAATATTGAAAACACTGTAGATAAAGGCAATCTATAACTATCTCAATATAGGCAGATATGAGGATGTTTCATTCTCAGGGCATGGAAGCAGCTGAGTCGATAGGCTTGCATAAAATTCTTGGTCTTCACGAACTGAATCTCTACTGTGGACAACCGAAGTATGCTTGCTCATACATAACTATAGAGCCCCGTGCCCGAGCACCAAGAGGGCTACCCTCCTCCATTCAAATCCAACTGCAAGATAAACCTCAATAAAGATATTAGTTAACTTTACAAACCTAAGATAATGTTAATATAACATTTTTCAGAGAGAAGGGGAAGGGAGGCGCAGGTAGAACAGTAGAGCTTGGCGAATAAGCCAAAGTATGATGGCGGTAGACCTACAGACAGAGAAGGCTCTCAAGAGATCATGTAACATTTGCTGACTGGTGTAGCAGCCCATCACATAAATAGAAATTTGCAAATATAAAAACAGTGCTTTATGTTCCCAGAGCTGCAATGAATCATGAATGCCATAATCATAGCAATTACATTTATGAACCGTGGGGTGGCAATGCCCAAATAAAGATATCCAGAGACAGCACAAGGCAAATGAAATTTTCCAGTACAAATTTCATTCCTGGCAGCAAAAACATGACAAATATAAAAGCCACCACCCTTCTGAATCAGGCAATACTTCCAAAGTCTTCTCTTACATGGGATGATGGTAGGAATGCACCAAAAGTATGTCCAACCCTTCGTCCTACACCATAAATTAACCTGCTATTTGTCAGATGAAAAAAATATAGGATGGCCAAATTCTGAACAAGCAAAACAGTTTAAATTATATAATAAGAGCCAAATGGAGGGAAAATTTTATCAAAACCAATGCATAAGAGTTAGCGTCCAACTACAGCAAATAAGTAGAACAACTTTGCAATCCTAATATCAAGGATTTCAACCTTGCCTTGCTGTGTAAGTGGTTGTGGAGATTAGGGGTTGGAGAGGATGGCTTGTGGGCCCGTATCATCAAGCAGAGGTATTTTGGGAGATCCAAAGTTTGGGACCTTCCTTCTCCACAGGCCAGCACTTCCCGCTCTGGCAGGATATATCTTCGTGCAAGGATGTTCTTTCTGTTAGTGCCATGGTCCAGTTGGAGAAGGGGATATGGCCCTTTTTTGGAAGGAGGGGTGGTAAGTGATATTGCCTTCCGTGTGGCCGCGGTCCCTCTTGTCTCAGTTTCCCAGGTCATTGATCCTTCCCTGCCTGGCACTCTGGCAGAGTATGGGCGCCCATCCTCAGGAAAGACCTTCTGCAGTCGGAGTCTCTTCAACTTCAAGACTTGCTCTTCCGATTGACTTCCATCCACTTATCAGACAGCGAGGATGAGTGGATGCAGCGGTGGAAGAAGGGAGGTCGCTTCTAGGTCAGATCGGCTTACTGTATCATTTTAAATGGAGGGGTTCGGCATGGACTTCATGATCAGGTTTGGAAGCCTAGAAGCCCTTTGAAGATGAAAGTTCTACTTTGGAAAATTTTCATTGGAAGACTCCCCACACGAGATAGACTGCACCGATTTTGGCCAGACATTTAGACCACTTGCATCCTTTGTGGGAGGAGGACGAATCTCTAGATCATCTTTTTACTGGGTGCTCCTACTCTTGTAAAGTTTGGACAGAGATGGCTGTGAGGACCCACTGCACCATTAGTCATCATTTCAAGGTCCAGCAGATGATTGAGCGGTGTGGAATAGACATTGACCTACCTGCACATTTGACTTTTTTTAGTACGAGAGTGGCTCTTTGGAGAAGTCACATGCACGTTTGACTTTTTTTACCGGACTTTAGATTTTTAGTGTTCCATATAGTTTATTTGAATTATCAAATTTTTAGATAGACCAAATTATGAGATTAGAAAGTTAGCATTTTGATAAAATCACCGAAATCGCGATTTTCTTCTTCGATGGGAGAGTTGACTTTTATTGGTAAGAGATATATTTTTAATATTTTTATTGGATTCAAATGGGGGGGTACTTCCTTATTTACATGTAATATCTTAAGGAATTTCATTTGATATTCAGGTAAATAAATATGAAGAATAAAGGGTATATATGTATGTACCCATGCAAATCGGACCGAATCAGTCGAATCATGGATCGGATCTTCCCTAATCCGATCCGATTCGGCCGAATCAGGCCAATCCGATTCGCCTTGCAAAACCATGCTCGTAACCAAATGCGGGGAGGGGGTGGGGTATGGACTCAAATCAGCTCATCTACCAAAAGCCGAAAGGTAATGTATAAGCTTTGTAAAGGTTCCATAACATGTTTGCTATCTTACCCCATGAAGTGCCACCACCAAATGAACTGTTGGCAGAAGACCGAGAATCTGCCACACTGAAGTTGGGCCTAAATAGATTCATCTGATCATTCTTGTTGCCATGCAAGGAACTTGATTGCACATGCTGAAAACTGGAAAGGGGTTGCTGTCCAAATCGGCTTGGGCGGTTAGGGCCAGCGGACATCTCATGAACTGAAGAGGGGCTGCCATCTGCAATTGAATGTGCTTGAGGCAATTCATCTCTTCTATGACAAGTAAAGAAGGAAAAATGTTATGAGACAGATCCTCTTAAACGTTAAAAAGATAGACATAATTGATACAGACCATGCAATTCACAGACATTTTATAATTGAATGAATACATAAAATCGATTCTGCACATTATCATAAAGAATGCAAATCGCCCCTCCCTGAGCCTGAAATGACAAGGAAACTAATTGAAATAACCAATATCCTTGGTAAGTATACTATTGTACAAGCTAATCAATCTCCGATATGACTCTACAAAGAATGCAGCACAAATTTTATTTTCAACAACTACAACCATGCGTGATCATACATCTGGACAATGAGAGCTGGTTAAAAGACAAACAAAGAACAAAAACAATTTGTGTCATTCAACAAATGTGTCCATCTGAATTTCCAAAGTTTTCAAGGTTATGATGCACCACCAAGCAGGAAGATATGAGACACCACCAAGCAGGAAGATATGAGATGTTCATATCCACACATGGCACACAACTCGGAAGACAAATTGAATTATTGAATAACATGCATTTCTTAAAACTATAAAAAGCCATGAAATAGCTCCTTGAGAACTTGGACAGTTGGATGAATTCCCAAAATTGCAGTATGAAATGACCAAGTAGAAAGCACTGATGATCTAAATGGGAAATTTTCTCTGCTGGTGCATGTGCACAACTACAGGAGACTAAATAAAATCTACAAAACTCACCACTGTTACACAGATGGGCTAGTACCATCTTCATGGAAGAAAGGCTGGGCTACTCAGAAAGCTGAAGGAGAAAATCCTTGGAGATTGTCAGCCACCAACCATCCTCCAAAAAACTTAGGATAAAGAAAATCATATATTACTTGATATTCACGCATAGTAGGTTGTCTTCTACAGGAAGCAGTCCTATTGAAGTAAGGCATCTTTCTATCCCCTTCCTTGTTCATTTCTCCATGGTTCTTTTGTTTCAAACAGATAACCTCTCAAAGAAGATCACCTCAAACTCTGCTTTGAGTAGAATCCTAACCAGCCTGTATTCTTCATTCATCTGACCTGCTTCCTCCAAAGCATCTAATGCTTGCAGCTGTTCCAGAATTTGATCCTTACCAACCTTCCCAGAACTACCCAACTAGACAATCCCTGGTCTCATCACTTCAGGAGAGGGCAACCATACCCAATGTCAAGGAAGAACTTGGTTGGCTGTAGACTCCTCACCTCCAGCATAAAGACCTCCTTCAAACCAACACCTTTCAAAACTGAATATCGGCTTTTTCCTCTTCCTGGACATAATCTTGAGTATGGGTTTGTGATTGTATTCTCACCAAGCAGGAGGCTTCAAGCTCAGGATTGATCCTCCCACTCCACAGAGACAGGAATCTGTCAAGTCTGGAGCACACAGGCCCCGCCTGAAATTAGAACAGTGTAGAAAACATTAAGAGTGAGATCATCAACAAGAGCAGCCTCTTCAATGAACTCCTAAAAGTCATCTATTTTCCCTGCATGATTTCTGCCCCTGGTCTCCCCCCAAGTGAAAAGATATAGCACGAAATTACCTCCTGCACACCATTGCCTGCCAGACTGCATGTGCCACTGTAGTAGTCCATCACAAAGATGCTTCTTCTCCCTGCTGTAACAGCCATATATCCAGTAAATGTCCACGGACATGGGACACCCTTGAAATTCTGAAGGGTCACAGAGGTGGCATGGGGAATTGGGGATCTGCTCGTCGTAAATCTTCTTTCCACCACCTCATATCCATTCCTTAACACCATGATATCACCAGATTACCTGACAGCAGATGAAATTACCCCCCTAGAGAGCTCCCTCACACTTCTCTCAGAATGTCATCTCCCTCTCCCTCCATGTTGTCTCCTGAATACACAAGACATCCACCTATATGTGTGTACGGTGTTCAATGACACACCCGTGGCTTGACCCAATGCCCCCAGACTTGACCTAACCAAACTTTCAGCCCTCGATGCAATCCGACCCATGGAAAGCAATCTCGCACTCACGAAATTCTCAGTCTCAGCGCCTCCCCAAGAAACAAGAAGGCCGAGATGAGCAGTCAGGGACTCAGGGTTGGCAGGATCCTCTTAAGCAAGGGTTGGCAAGATCCCCTTATTTACCTAAACATCATTTAAGTAAATGTTATAATTTGTAGTTTCATTTACTTAAGATATTACATGTAAAGAAAAAAGTACCTCACATTTGAATCTAATAAAAATATCAAAAAAATCATATCTCTTACAAAAAAAAAAATCAACTCTCTCATCTAAGAAGAAAAAAGTGATTTTGGTGATTCCATCAAAATACAGACTTTCTAATCCCACGTAATTTAACCTAACTAAAAATTTCACAATTTAAATAAACCACATGGAATACTAAAAATTCAAAGTCCGATGAAATAAGTCACATGTGCATGTAACTTCTCCAAAGAACTCACTCTCCTACTGATAGTACTTAGTCCACTGTGATATTCAGATAAATAAGAAAATTTACCATGGGTTCCCATGTCATGAATTAAATTTTTTTATGCTTAAAGTAAAACCCTACGAAGAGAAAAAATGAAAACACACATCCTGAATCCCAATTCCCACACTCTTATTGTATGATATATGTGAGCCTATGTCATCCATGGTTGAGACTTGAGAATGTATGCAATTATCTATGTTTTAAGAAATTATCTATGTGAACCTATGTGATCCACACTTCTGTGTTATCCTAATCTCCCGAGATCTCTTTGACACCCCCCTCCCCCGGAGACGAAGCCAAGATCCGATATGGCAAACATTGATCCCACCATCCATAAGATTGTCCTGAATCCATCTGATTTCTGTTAACATTTTAGCACAAAATAATTAAAATCAATAACCTTCCATTTCCACTGTAATCAACAAGATCAATTCTTCCAAAAAAGGATAACAACAGAGGATAAATGTTAGTCACCAAAGAGATGATCGATACATCCAGGCAAGGTTAAAAATTCTCTCCCATAAAAAGGCACATGCTTAGGAAGCTTCAAAATATAACAGGTGCTACAATTAAAGATGAATTCCACAAATGCTAGCTCTGGAAATCACCGATGCATACCTGTCATTTGATGAGGAAAAGCTCAAACTTGGATGGTAGTGATTACGGCCCCAGTTATATTTAGCGCCACCACTTGGTAGAACTGCAGTGTCCATTCCACGTCCAAGATGCATGCCATTGGCAAATTCTGATGCCAGATTTCTCACATCTGGATTATCTTCTTGCAAAAGGAGTTCATCACTGGGAAAATTTCAAATAGAAACAAGCAATTACCATATGTTCTTGCTCATTGTCTACCAGCTACGGATATGCAGTCAAGTTGAACTTTCATCCATAATACCTATAATTAGGATCCCAATCCCCAGGATCCGGCGATGATGAACTGCCCTCATGCTTATCACATGAAACTTCTGACAAATGTGAAAGAGCTGTATTTGAACTTGTGGGATGCAATGGTGGGATGTCTGAATGAACAGTTGATGTACTTCCTGATGAAGATCCCATTCCACATCTTTGTTGTCTCCAATTTGATTGGACGGTAGCTGGCAGCGAATGGCGAGGGGAATTAACATGTGCTTGGAAGTTTGCACCAGGGTTACTAGAGTTTAAGCCATCAGAGTGATGAGCCTGCCAATGTTGAGAAGTACTCTCCTGAGATTGCGACGAGCTGTGATACCCCCAGCCACTTCTTCTTTTGTTGTATTGACCCATTGCAGCTGCTTTTCCCAATGGGGATCCATGAACACTACCCCTAGCTGGGGATGTTGGCCCATACTTTCCAGGAGAAATTGTGGAAACTTGAAATTGAGAGCTTGGAGGAGTAAACTGTGAGGGACTGACTCCCAAAGACATCGGATAGAAATTGCCAGTAGGACTGACACCAAATCCAGATCCATGATTAATTTGAGGTCGATGTCTTATATCAGGACTAGCTCCCAGGATTGATCCTCCAATTTGTGGCTGGATGTATTGAGCAGCTGGCCCCACAGGGGAAAAATATGTATACATATTATTGGCATCTCCGTAGCTCCCATAGCTACTTCCTAGGAAAGCATTCTCATTATAGCTGCCATAACTCCCAAAACTGCAATAACTGCCACCACGAGAACCTGCCATCTGAAAATGATGGCCACTATGACGAATACCTTGACTGAAATTTGAAACCTACAAAAATGACATGATACTTTAGAAAATCCACAGCACGACTATAAGACTGAATCTGGTTTTCTTTTTCTAATACCAGAAAGTATGATGCAGGCTTTTAAACACTAGAGCAACAGTCACACATGTCAAGGTGGCACAAATGCTGACCTGAGGGGAAAGACCAGCAGCTAGCCAATGTCCTCCACCAGGATTATGATCAACTGTAACTGTATGAATGACGGGCTGTATAAAAATCATCACAAAATGTTAGAAAGTAAAATCTAAATTTACATGAGAAAGCATAGCTTTCGTGGATCAATATAGTACGTGCTTTGGCATGTTAAATCTCCCATACTCACAAAGTACATCAATGTAACACATATCATCAACTAAAAACATCGCCAAGATGTAAGATTTTTGAGATGTGGTAAATTATACCACCAATTTTATTAATAAAATAAGCAGGTGCAATACAATTAATGGTAGAGGAAAGATTCATCACCAAACTGTAAATAACTCTAATACTTAACACTTAACAGAAGCCGTACAATGTACAAGACAGAGTAGCAACAATCTTAATCTATTTGAATCATTATTTAACAGAATAAAAACAAAATTGTTCAAACTCATGGGTTTCACTTAAGACAATAAATCAACACTCCTATATGGTTCCATAGATATTAGAAGCAATTGTTTTTTTAGAAGTGATATTAGAAGCAATTGTTGGAAAAGCCAGCATATAAATAGGTCTTCAGACAAATTAAATGAGTAACTTCCGAGACAAGGGATATGAAATTTAGATATCATATTCCACATGATCCATCAAATGGTTCAATGATAAACTTAAACACAAAGTTCGCAAGGGTAGAATAAGGCTTACAATATGAGGAGACTCTACTAGAGGCTTATAAGGGAATGTGAAGGGTTCCCCTGTGATGAAAGGATGCCTTGAGGCCTGAAGAAAGAAAAATATAGACATAAGAACCCATCAACCAGTTCAACATTGACAAGAAAATCTGATTACTAGAGCAGATTTATTTATTAGCTAACAACCTGCAGAGGTGACCACCTTTTCACTGGATCAAACTCAACAAGACCCTTCAAGAAATCAATCAAAGCTGCACGTCTTACACTTTCTGGAACATGATTAACAAGGATTAGTACAATACAATACTACAAAACTATTCAAACAAAGTTTCAAGTAAATATGTGCAGAGACCCACCTTCAGTAATTTCTCTTTCACTCATGTTCTTTCGATAAGGATAGCCCTTGATAATTTCTTCAAGAGTGACAAGCTTTCCGAAATATTTCTTGCCAATGATCGGCTTCTTCATCTCTCTCTGGATGGAATTCATTAGAGAAATAAGTTGAGATATAAAAGGAGAACATATAATCTCAAATGATACTGAGACTCACAGCTTCATACTCCTCTTCAGTCAATAGGCGATAAGCACTGTTGCATCCTCTGTATGGCTCCTTAATCTCCAAACTATGGATACTTCCAACATGTTTAAAATACTTGCTTGTATTTTTGGCCTCCCTAAGGAGATCATCTGGGGGCTGTCCACTGCATGGAAAGCATAAGAAAGGGCCTTCAGCGATTGTGAACAGCTAACAAAAGAAAGAACGTGCTTGGAATATTAATCTGAAGCAATAAACATGAACTTCAAATGAGCCATGAACTTCAAATGAGAAATGGTTATTACCTTCCATAAATATGAGAAAAGAGGATCGGAAATTGTTACCAATGACCAATGCATTTCAGGGAAAAGGTGGGCCTCTATTTCATACAAGTAACAAGATCAAACAGTTATAAGAAACAATGTAGAATTTATTCTCATGATAAGCTTTAGGGCACATTCCAATCTACACAAAAAAGAACTTTTTAGTACTTATGCACTCAACATTTGGGAATATAAATTCATTGAACAATTTATGGTGAAGGATTCATCTAAGACACAGAAGCAAAGAACCTTAGTAACAAGAGGATTGTTTAGAGTTTGATTATCCCTTTAGTGAGGTACTTAGACAAGGATGCTAGCTGAAACATAATCGAGTTTTCTCTAGATCATACATTGTGCAAATAAAAATACTCTTAGAGGCCTCATCTAAAGTTGATATCCTGAAAAGTTTCAGTTTCATGGACATGGTTAAGAACAGAGGGTGTAAATTTCTCCTCTCCCCTTGCCATTCTCATGGAAGGCAGAATCGGTCGATCTGGATCTGGAATGGGAATGACCAATTTCTGTTGGGATTGCCCATGGCGATCCAATTCTAAGGAGGTAGAAGCTGGGATCGAACAAACTCCAGCCAGAAGGGGCGGGATTGGTTGGGATCGACCAATCTGGCCAATCAAAATTTGAAGTTTAATTTCTAAGGCTGGAATATCAAACTGGAATCGGTCAGGATTGGCTGGGATCAGGCAGATTTGGCCAGGATCAACCAGTTCAGCCTATCCAATCCAGATCGGTTCGGACTTGGATCTCACCAATCCTTCAGCCGATCCAAGTCTGCATTCCATGGCCATTCTTCTATAATCATCATTCCATTGGAAAATAATTTTTTTGCTGAAAAAGTATTGCATGCTAACCTAAGTTCATGCATATCATTAAAAAAGGTGCTACTTTGTGACTCAGTCCCTACACCATGCATGAAGACCCAATGGACAGGGTTTCACAAATTCAGAAGAAAGAAGGAAAATCTCATTATTGGACAAGTAAATAGGTCATGTCCACCCAAGCATGAAGAATTAAGATGAGAGAGCAATAATGAGATTTTCCTACACCATGCATGAAGACCCAATGGACAGAGGTTCACAAATTCAGAAGAAAGAAGGATAATCTCATTATTGGACAAGTAAATAGATCATGTCCACCCAAGCATGAAGAATTAAGATGAGAGCAACCAGCCTTGCTTTTGATTTCCTCTAACTTTCTCTATGCCACAATTGAATGAAAGTTAATCATTCCACGCAGTGCTAAAGTAGGATAATTGGATAAATAACAAAATATGACAAGGTTTTTCTTAAAGAAACTGCTCTAGTATGACTAAGTTTCTACTCAACATGATAAGAACTATCCTCCTTCCACATAGAGGAATTAAGGTTAAAACATATAGCTGTTCCTCCAAAATTCAAATGACCTTGAGGTTGGCAAAAGTCCGTAAAATTTGAAGGCAATTGATCAATGGCTACAAAAGAACAGATATCTCAAAATGTAGATGCATACCCAAGTATCTCTATCATTCTCTTCAGCAAATCAAATTCGGATGCTCCAGGAAACAGCGGTAGGCCTAAGAATAACTCTGCAACTATGCATCCCAATGACCACATATCAATGGCCGTATTATATCTGGTTCATAGGTTAAAGAAGAAAATGAAACCTCAATCTTACATCATGCAGAAAATTAGGCTTGCAAGTTTTCGCAGAACAACACAAATCTCATCAAGCTAAAGCAGATACAGTCAGATTGTATCTGTCCTCTCTACACACAGATCGAATTTGGGTTAAGCTCAACCTCAACCCCACTTCAGTTCAGGTCAAAGATACTCGGGTCAATAAGGCCCTAAAACAAATATAACATATATTGAAGAGATTAATATCTTAGTACACATTCTTCCAGTTGGAAGTGGTTCAGGTTGGTCTGAGGCCAAAGGGGTGTTAGAATCAGGATAGAAGTGGCTTTAGTGTTCAGGCTCTGGTTCAGTTTAGGACATGGTACTAAAACTGCCAAAGTGATCCAGAACTGGCTGAACCAGACCAGAAAGTCTGCACTCTGATGGGCAGTAGATTGCCAAAACCCACCAAAACTGGCCTTGAAGCCCAAATGAGAACCGGTCAAGACCATTCTGGCCCTAGAACCAGTTTTTAATTCCTTAAATCAATTCAAACCCATCCTAAGTTGTAGTGCCCCACAGAAATCATAAACATGATATTTAGACATGTTAATCAGTAAATGGGAAAATAATAAAGGGAAAAGTAGACCACAAATATACTATGCAGAAGATCAACTGCGTAAATATGATTCATATCAGGAACAAATAAAAAATTTAGATGATTTAAAGGACTTGCTGCTGATTAAGCCTCAGAAAAATATACCCAGAGGTTAGGGGGGGGGGGGGGGGGGAAAGGGTTAGTGCATGAATGAGGATACGGGAATCCAAGGAGAACTTCTGGAGACCTATAGTAGCGGCTCTGCGGCAAAATGTGAAAGCAGAAAAGTGATGAGTAAGACAAACTTGTGAAAGCAATAACTGAATGGAATAAACTAAGGTCTTTTTTGGGGGGGGGGGGGGGGGGACAGAGAGAGAGGAACCTGGATGTATGAGTAAATTGTATGGCCTTCTTTACAAGCTGATCCAAAATCAATAACCTTGATTGCTGTTGGCCTTTCCTTGCTGAATAGAACAATGGCATTCAAAAGCAGAGATAAATACAACATGGTACCAGGAAACAAAACATGCTTCTCTCAAACCACAACAAAGAAACAGATACCTCTCACCTTCCACAAAGGAGTATGTTTTCTGGCTTCAAATCACAATGTATAATGCCTGCATCTTTCATGATAATCAACGCATGCAAAATCTAAGCAGCCAAAAGGAAAAAAGAGAAGAAGAGTAAGAAACTATATACCCAAAAGGCACAAACAAGATAGATTAGTTCCCAAATACAAGAAGCACCTGTTGTGAAAAATCCCGGATAACATTCAATGTCAAACCTTTATAGTTGTTAATCTTAAGCACCTCGTACCTATAAAATCATACAAATCTGTTACAGCAGATGAAAGAACTCAAAACTGCACAAGGTGAAGAAAATACAAGCTTACAAATTTGAGCCAAGCATTTCAAATGAAATGCATAAATGGCGTTGGTGCACAAAATAGTCAAGGATCCGAACTATATGATGTTGATCATCAGGATCATACATCTGATTTAGCTGTAAAGCAGTTAAAAAGGAGGTTAGCACAGAAGAGAAGAACATGGATGACAAATATAATAATATCCAATTCTCAGAAATTATTACCGCTCCCACTATAGATATCTCCACCAAAGCCTGGCGATAGTATGCAGGTTGGTTCTTAATAACTTTCACTGCAACATAATTTTTTGTTTCAGGAGACCAACACTTTGCAACTTGGCCAAAAGTCCCATGTCCTAGGATTTCTTTGACGATGTACCTGAAATATTGATTAACCCATATAATGAGGACCAGACCTAGGAATATAAATCCTAAGAAGTTGAACTTCTGGAGTGACTGGCTACTTTTTTAAAACAAATAAATGTTTTATACAAATATACAAATGAAGCATACTAGTTATATGAACAAATGATATCGTTTCAACAATGCCCATGTACACTTCCAAGGTCAGATTGTTGTCACAAAAAAAGCTAATCTTTGTTGATTATTCTATTCAAAATTAGAAAGAAAAAAAAACTGATGCAAATACTTGGAGTAATGAGCTTAAAAAGACAATTGGGGTATGAATATATAAAGTCATTTACAAACAATCGCATCTGCTCCAGGGTTGCTAGAGATGCTGAGTCTCTTTTTGCTACTATTTGTATCAAAGTTAAGGAATGGGCATCTATTGTATGTAATGTGAATCAATCCAAATCTAATCTTTTTGCCTTGTTGGGGGGTCCAGGGGGATAGAGAGAGGTTGTCCTTTTGTTGATGGACAGGTGTGTATATGCGGGCTGGGCAGTTTTTTGAGCCTTTTGTTGAGCCTATACTTGTACATTCTTTATCCTTTTCATTTATATACTATTGGCACTCTCCACTTTTCAAAAAAAAAATGTCCCACTTGGTTTATGTGATATTGGGAAGAGAAAGGAAGATAAGATAAGATTAGACTCCTTAGGTAAGGAAGTATAGGCTCTAATCTTATCTTATAAGCTAATAAGATTAGGTCCAATGTCCCACTTGCTTATTAGCTTGCCTGGTTACTTAATATAGGTTTAGACATGTATTACTATTGGATACATTACTAACCTCTGACATAGGGGTACAGAAATTGATAGACCATAAGGAAGCACCCACTGTGAAGAACAATATCAAAATTGATACAAATAGAGGCATTTGACACGACCAATACCGCCATAAGAATGTAAAATCATGTGAGAAAAGACAGGTTCGATTAATAAGCAAGAAATCGTAGGGCCAAACAGACTGATCAGCAGGGCTCAACAAAAACTATGCAATTTGTGACAAGAAAGGTCAGTTTGAAAAGACCACATAGATCTACTAAACATTTAATCCTATAATTTTACAATACTTCTACAAAACTTATGAATAATAATATCACATGCAAGAACATCAGTGCTCATATTTCTCCAGCTGGAGAACACGAGCAAAAATATATGATCTGAAAAGAATTCTTAAATTACAAAAGAACCACACCTTTGATGTTGGCCAACCAACACAAGGTTGACACTAAGAATAAGATCTGAATTTGCATTGTCATGGCCATCATTCAACACTCCAGCATGTGGAGATGTAAGGTATCTCTTTGGATTCAACGCTTCAAAATATTTAAAGTTTGGGTTGCATATTTGATATGTTTCCACTATATCTTTAGTCAATCTTGCAACAATCTGTAAAGGATATAGCCAAACAAATGTTAGAAGATCCTTTTAACACCAACAAGATGCTTATACAGATAAGCATAGCAGTATAGCACAATGCACCAAGAGCTAAAACTCCAAATATAATTCCATAGAAATATAATTCTCAGCAACATAATAGCCGATAGACTAACCAAAGGAGATTATGTCATAATCATACAATCAACTTGATAGGCTTGAAAATCATCCTTTCCTATAAACCACTTAAAGTTGTTGTTCTTCATCACACCAAGAAAGATAACAAACTCCATCATCTGGTTACTAAGATGTCGTAGTTCATCAGGTTGTCTATCTGCCCATGGATTAAGCAGCAATTTAAAAGGTTTTCTCACTTTGGAATTGATTTCGTAATTTAAAATGAATAAGGTAAATGCCTTTTGTGTGCACTCAAGTTAAAAGCTGAGCAGTCAGTCCACAGCAACAGATTCATAGGAGACATGCTGCATTAGTCATGGAAGTAATGCCCACTCATGTTCTCAGTTTGTTACTTATTTCCACCTTCCTGCAGTGGGGAAAAAAACAGGAGTTTGAAGACTGGAAATGAATGATAGACATGCTGAGATAAATTGCACAATCACCTTACCAGAATATTTTTATTTAGGAATTTCTGCGAATATACTCCCTTTAGGAGTTTATTTGTGGAATCATCACTACCATTTAGATTTTTTTAATAAGCTCAATGTATTGCAAATTTGCAATACTTGCAAAAATCTTATGGCATTCCTGTCCATTAGCATTTGCTAAAAATTCAGCCTCGTTAAGCTTCACCCAAATTTGAATAGAGTCTAAAATGTCCTTAATCTCTGCGAAACTCTCCCTCTCTTCCTCCTTTCCTCTCATCTCAGATTGGAAAAAATGAAAAGGAACTTGGACGGAACAATGAGAACAAACATAAGAGAATCCAAATTTCAGAAGGCTTTTCTTTCATTGTAATTGCTTGGAAGGGGTAGGTTCAGAAGATAGAAGGAAAATGCAAGATTAGATTATTACTATTATGATTCAGAGGCCAAGTGTGTTGTGCCTATATGCTTTCCATGTTGTCTTGCATATTTCTCATCCGTTCTCACAATTCTATTCTTTTATGCCACCATGACATATTTGTTCTTCCTCCTTTCAGCCTCTCCTTTTCTCTTCCTCACACCTTCGATGTTGTAAAATTTCTCGATAGACAATCATAATAACCAGGTATTTCAGAATTCAGACAGAATTTTGGGCACCTTATATCAAAGGGACAAGTCTATCCTAACCAACCAGATAAACTCTGATGGATCTCATCCTAGCAAATGGTTTATTGTTAAGTTCAAAATCTCATATCTGGTCACCCAGGTCCCCAGCCAGCCAAAAAATGATGCGATAAGATTGTGATGATAATGATGACAACTACCAAAATCTTTGCCTTCCCAAAACATCCACCAAACCAAGCCCCTCAACAACATTCCGACACTGCTTACCCAACATCAACCATGCCATGCAATCAGAGTTATTGAGACCACACAATAGTAACAACAGTATTTAATCGCGAAACAATACCAATTCCATCCCCCACCAATCACTTTCGAAAAGTCCAAGTAAACCTTTACGACAGAAAGTGACAAGGCATGGAAAGAATTTCAAGTTGCCAACTCTCTATCAAGCTCCAGCCAGATTTTATCCGGAGTAGCATGGAATTGGGAGCACCCTTTAAGTCCTTTCTGTAGATGGATGGCAATTTCCATCCAAGAATGAAAATAATTATCTTTCATCTCTGCAATGAGTCAATGTCCTAGGTAGTTTTATCCAGTGTTCTTCGGCAAACTCTGAAACCTCATCAACCAAAACTGGAACAGTGAATTGGAGTGAAAAGCTTATGTCTAAATGTGACTGTCAAAGTGCGGCAAAAGAGCTCACTGTCCAACCCACACAGCCTCAAATGTACATTCCACTTCAAAGTTTGAATTTTTCAAGCCTTTGGCATCAAAGAAAGTTATTGAATGTAAAGGGTCAACAGGAAGGACTGCATTTCGGATGATTTCTTGCATAAGTAGAAAAGGAACATCGCCTGAGCAATCACCAACTTTTCATCGTTTCCTTTAATCCTTTCCAGCTAGTCTTCTTCCAAGATTGGAAATTTTCGAAAATCGGAGATGGACGCAACATTGGCTTCGACAACTATACACCTCCTTATAAAGGGAAAAACAGCGAAGAACGGATTTTAAAAAGTAAAAGAGCTCAACAAGTAGCATCCCCCACTTTTCTAAGCAAACGCATAACTGATGACGAGAGATAGGGAGCTCACTGGCTTCTTGACGATCACCCGCCGGCCGTCAGCCCCCGCAGGAAGCCGCACAACGGCAGCCGCCACCGCCGCAGCCCCCTTGGCCGCACCGTACGGCCGGAAAGCGCCCCCAAGGGGGCTCCACCGAGAACCGGGATCCGATCTCCCCCCTCCGGCGCTCATCTCCTCCGCCGCCGCATCCATCTCCAGCAACCCCCGCCGCCGCCACTCCGATCAAACCCGCATCCGGCTCCGCCCCCGACCGCCGGTGATCTCCCGGGACCGAGCGAAACGGCCGACGCGCCGGCGATCACCTAGCCCGCCGACCGACTGAGCACGCCACCCGCAGAGCGCCGCCGCGGAACCCTCCCCGACGACTGGAGACCCATCATCCCAGGAGGGGCCGCGGGGGGGCCGCGGAAGTCATCGACCAAAGAGAGGGGGGGGGGGTGGCGACCGCCTCTACCCGGTGGGGACGATCGGAATTACCAGGGGAGAAGGGGCGAGGGGTGCGATTGCGCCGCCCGGAGGGGGACGAATCCGGACGAAATCGCGTTTGCTACTGCTCCGGGCCTCGCAGCAGCATCCCCGTCCGTCTTCTCTCCTCTTTCTTCACCCTTTCTATTCCTTCCTGCGCTCTCTCTCTTTCTTCCTCCAAATAGAGGGGCCGCAGGGGTGTGTGGAGTTTCCTTTTAATGGTTGCTTACCGTAATTTCGTGGGAAGGCGTACGATTATATAGATAGAATAAATAAACAAATTGTTTCTTAAAATACTTTTGACACCCCTTGCACATACAATTTGTCTTTATACACCACCTTTGAAATAGTTGTGAATGTTATTTATGTGCCCCTATGCCCGGATGATAAAATTGTTTTTGGATAACCCAAAGGAACAGCCTTTTTATGTCCATTTCTTTTCGACAGACAGATTTATTATGTAGATTCAAGGGTACATATGGAACCTAGATTTTGTGCCGACTCTATTTTGGAAAATAAGCTAAAATTACATTACCTTTATAACTCGGTGGGAATGCTTTAGGGGTATCGGCGTATATTAATAAAAGTAGTGTGTAGTTTATTATTTAAGAATTATACCAGGTGTGAAGATAGAAAGTTAACCCCTACATCACAATTTCACATAAGAGTTTACGGAGTTAGCGTGCGTGCGCGCCAGCCAGCACGAGTCGGATTCGGATAACGTCGCCGGCAACCCCCGTTAGCGTCCCCGGTTTCCCTTCTCCTTTGCTTTCCCAAAGTAGGAGGCGTACGTCTCCTAACGGGACTCGGGTTCGGATAAATTCTTGGAAATTTTTTCATGAGAGAGATATTATAATTAACAAATCGGTCAATCCGGCACTGTTTATAAAGGAGAGTAATGCATGTTACCTATCTTATAATACAAATAATAAAATTGATGTGTCCCGTGTTTTTTGTTAACACAAACATGTGGCGATAATTTGGTGGTGACGACAACTATATCGCTCCACGTCTCGAGTGGTGGGATAAAAAGAACCGAACAAATGGCACGTTAAATTTATCATGTATTTAATTAACCGATGGGCATCAAATATTACTAACTTGTTTGAAAGTTTATGCCAATCTTTCTTTATTGTAAAGGGTTCTTCGTGGGAGTCCAAATACCGTTAGTAGTCGTTTTGTGTTTGCTTTGTATGCCCTGGCATTCCTCCATAGATTTGGTTGGGGGGGGGCGTGGGTTATACAAAAACTTATGGCTCGAGCTTGCTCGAGTACATGAGCATTGCAGCTCACATCCTTTTCCTTTCTTTTCTTAAACCTCCGCGGTTTTTTTTTTTTCTCCAATCCTACTTAAGCACAATAGAGGGGAGAATAGCATGGAGTGAATACTACCCCACTCGACCATATTTAATAGGTATTTAGTTTTAAAAAAAAAGACTAACAATTGCATACACAAATATATAAATAGAGAAGAGGATTGCACGCGTTAGTGCGTGGTCCTGTCTCTCTCTCTCTCTCTCTCTTTATTTCCTTCTACTTTCTCTCTCTTGTACTTAGTTCGAGTTGATATGGGCATTAGAAAATTTTTCTCGAAAAACCTTTTTTTTTTGGGGTAAACTCTTGTCTTTACAAATTCTCTTGGTCCAAACGCACGAACGATCACAAACTAACACCCAGACCCAATCTCAAAACTAACCACATCAGGATCAAAATTGGGGCCTCAGATCCACCGGCACAACGTATGAAATAGGTAGGCCAGGCCGGTCAGTCTTACGAAGCTTTTGTCCATCACCATTGTAGTTTGTAGTGGAGGAGTATACGGGCGCATCACTTCAGAGGTCAACCTTTCTCTGGTTTGGGGCATGAGTACTAGGGCCAGGCGGTTTCTCTTCAAGTTGGGCCCCAAAATATCCACAGATGGGGCTGGGCAAACTTCTCCAGCTCAAAGAGCCCGACAACTGTACAAATGGGCCAAGTCAAGCCTTGCGGAGGTTGGTCCCCTACCGTGTATATCGTAGGGGCCCATTAGAGCCGAGCCCACATTCGATGACCTCCTGCGATCGACCGGGTCGGCCCATCCGACCCGGTTTTCTCTTCAAGCAGTCGGAAAAGGAATTAGTCTCTATTTACATTGCACATTTCAACACAAAGCATTTATTTTTGGATGAGTTCATCTCCCATGCATGCATGCACGTGTGATCCATATGCACAGGTTTCGTGCTCCGTGCTTTTGCGGCTTCGATCAACAAATATTAGAGAAATGCCAATTCTCATGTGAATTTTTTGTTGGTCAATATACTAATGTTATGTTGTGACACATGTAAATAAAAACTTATGGGGAAGTATATTTATTATATTTATGTAAGTGCAATAAATATTTTTATGTACTTGAGGCTTGAGCTACATAAAGGCTTTGTATACAAGTACTTGTGCTTGTGCACAATGAAACTAAAGCAATCGATCCCTTGGAAAATTTCAGGTGGCGTGGTCTTTCCTTAATTATTAATAATAAGAAAATTAATTATTCATGTGTGCGTGGTCTTTGTTTAAAAAAATAAAAGGAAATTTGTTTTATATCACCAATTTTTTGCACAAAATTTGATATTGATGATGTATTACTAGCCAATGCATGCACTGTGTATGATGGTATGGTACGGCATTTGTGACGGTGCTTTCTTGTTTGGGTTGAAATCAAATGGGCCTCCACTAAGAGATGAGGGATGATGATCGCGCGGTGCTGACAGTAACCTGCAAGAATCAGAACAGGATCAGGGGGGGCGGTTGAAGAACCGGGAGGGGGGGATCCTCCAATGCCTAAGTCAGATGATTTGTAGAAAGGCTTAGAGAAGAAAGGTTCTCTGGTGTGAGTGATTAGTGTTGTCTTACCTTTGCATGGGGCATACCTGTGCTTTTTATAGGCGAAGGTTCCGAAACGGTTGAGTGTGTTTGCGATTTGATGATGCCTAAAAGGGCACGTCGATTGGCGTCTTTAGCGGGGAGGTTACACGTTGAGGCACCCGTTGGGGGCCTTTGCAGTTAATGCTCCCTTGAACGTGGGGCGTGTGCTGCATTGCAGTAATAACCGCCACTAGGAGGCGAGGAGCTTCCCTGCTCGCCTTGGTTGGGAGGTGCCGAACAGGTGGCTTGTTCGGCAGCTATGCTGCAAGCTTGGTACCCGGAGGCACAGCTTGTGCTGATGGGGCCGCAGCATGCTTCGAGCAGGACCTGTTTGGTAGGGGGCGCCTGGACCGAACAGGCTGCGGAGCGCCCGACAACAGCTTTTGAGACTTAGAAGTGTCCTGATGTAGAGATCATGCTCGGAAGTCTTGGGCTGATATCCGAGGACACGTGGCACCATACTAGGAGGCCACGCCAGCCTGTTGGGCCATGATGGGCCGTGCGGGGCCATTATGGGCCCTGCAAGTCTGGGGGGCTAGAAATAGCCACCACAGTATTGATTGTGTCGTATCATACTACAATTGTTTGGACTATTATTATAATACAAAATAATAAATTAAAAGAACCTTAAATCGGATGACCTTGTATCTAGTATATTTGGGCACCCTGGTCGTCCACGTACACTAGAATTGCATCAAATTATGAATACAAGGAATCATGCATGTTAGGTCATTTCAGCGAAACCATGCATATGTGAAACAAATTTTATAGATTTTAGCCAAATCCAAGGTCCACTGAAGACAAGGTAAGGATGTTAGTTTAAACAACATCATCACCTCACAATTGCAATATGGTATCGCCTTTCTCTATATATGGAAGTACCCCAACGAAGCCAGACTAGCTTCCCCTTCCCCACTACTATCCACACACACACACACACGGCTGGGAAAAGATTGAGGGAAATTATAATTATCGAGCGGTATAGAAGCTGCCAAATAATTATATAAAAGAGAAGAATGGAATCCGCAACATTAGAGGTGTGGGCCCCACCCTCGGGCCTCTCTTTTGGAACGGGAGGTGCTCCAAAATTAATATCTACCCTCTTTACTCGTAGACAAAAGGGGTAGGGCCTCACAACATCCAAGTCATTAATAAAATTTATCTCCAATTTGACATGTTTTGCGTTCATACAAACTCAGATATCTCATGTTATTCATATATAATTTTATCAACTCTAAAATAGAGAGTTAGACTTATCAAGACTTATCACTAATAAACGTTGATAAGGACCTGATAAACAATCCAATCTATCAAAATAGCGAAGTATTAATTATCAAGGCTGATAAACTCTCTTTTATTAGGGGTTATCTAGTATATCCCCAACCTCATCAAGCTGTGTGGGTGCAAGAAGCAAAACAGTGGATGGTGGAGTAAAGAGGATTGGGGGTGAGTAAGGCTGTAAGTGGGAAATGGTGTGAAAGGTAGAGGAACTATGGTTGAAAGGAGGTAATAGTTCAACATGCTCATGATAAGATACCAAATTCCCCATATTAAACGCAAAACTCATTCACAACTTGTGAGCCACTTTTTGATGATAAAATCGGATTAGTCCTAATCAGAAATTAGAAGATTGTTAGTGGATTAATTAACATGAATCAAGAACAGATATGCACATGAGATCAGCATAAAAATAGGCCAAATGGTATTCAGTATCATGAACCTTCAGATTGCCATTACTCCGGAACTCTATTTATGGCCATACATTTTTTTAATAATATTATTAAAATTTTATATATTATGATACGGGGGTCTCCACGAGTCGGTCAGGTCCGACCTCCGAGAATATCAAGAGCCGATGTCTTGATGTGGCTGGAACCAGATATATTTGTCGTATAGCTCGATGACTTAGGTCGGCTAGACCTATCTCTTTACACCTCTCGGACCAACTACCTCAGCTCGGTTGAGGACAATAATTACCCTGCTCGGCCGACGGCCATAATCGACTGGATATCTGACGCGTCTGCGGGTAGGGGTATTCAAAATATGGTGTAAACCAAAAAACTCGAACCGAACTGACCGGTTCGGTTTCACGGATCTCAAAGTTCAATTCGGTTTCAAGTTGGAAAATCGAAATGAACCGAATATATATATATATATATAATAATACATGTATACACAAAAAATGCTTGTAGCACAGTGGTCGCCAACTTTGGCGCGACCTCCACATAGAGGTCACGAGATGAAATCTTGCTTAAATCATTCTTTTTTTTGCATATTTTGAACTGAATATTTATATATAATTAATTAATAATACAAATATGCATAAAAGCGCTTGTAGCACAATGGTTGGGAGCTTTGGCGTCTCCTCCACGTAAATCTCGCGAACGCCTCTTAAAACCCTTTTTTTTGCATATTTCAATTCGGGTCGGTTCCCCTAAAAATAGGGGTGTATCGGACCGAACCGACCCATTGTGTACCCCTATCCGCAGGATTCCTGAAGCGTGGCACGCATAACTGTCAATGCAGTAGCAAACAAGGCAATATTCGAGGATTGTACGCCTAATAATTGCGGCCATTAAGACCACGATCTGGATGATCTAGCACGTCTGTTACGATCACGATCCAGCGAGAATCACGGAGATCTTCTGCGAGATTCGCGGGGTCGTCCAACTGTTACACGGGTATCCCTATAAAAGCGACAGACACTCCATAGACTCAGGTACACTGTTCTACTTCATAGGTTAGGTCATTCTGCTCGGCTAGTGACTGACTAGAGCGTCGGAGTGTCTCCCCGCGAAGGCCTCTTGATGGACTTTGCAGGTCAGTTCGGGAGCTCAGAACACGCATCTCGCGTCGGCTACGCGAACCTCAGGAAGGATTCCTCAACTTGGTCATTTCGGCCCATACCTCGGCCAAGATCACCTCGACAGTCATCTCAGCCTGAGCCGACCTATGTTACATTTATTGTAACATATTAGATATTGAACCTTCCAAATCAAAATCTTAAGTTGACGAGTGAAAATGACTCCAATATTATTATAAGCACATTATATTTTTTTCCCCTTTTCAATGTGGGACTATTCATAAAATATGAATATGCAATGCTTTAGTAAATTGAAATCAAATATGGAGATGGACTAGTTGCCATAATAGAAAAATACACTAAATATCATATAACAAGAAATTATATCAGTAAATAAAAAATTGCCCTTAAAAAGGGGTTTTCTTGAAATATTTCTAGTAACTGAGTGACATCTCAAGATCATTCACCACCACATAAAAAAAGAAGAAGGAAAAGTAGGATGCAAAGTTAGAATAGCTAATTAACAAATTTATCCATTTTGCAATGGCCCTGGGAGGAGTTTAGATTTTTTTTTAAAAAAAAACAAGTATTTCTAGCATTGTAATTATTAAGACAAAATACATATATAGCTACAGCAGGAAGGAAAGAAAAGTATTTCTAGCATTGTAATCTAGTCAAGGCTTTGATAATAACAAGTAAGCGCAACGACATCTGCTCGAAGATTGATTAATATATCGCACTAACGCCTGTGTAGCATAAATTAAAGTTCTTCAACTAGCTTTGTTCTGTGTTTTATTTAATTTCTTTGTCGTTTTTACGTGGTGGTCGACTTTGTAATCATATGACTGTTTTCTTCAATGCATTGGCAGGAGATCCACGGCTTCTCTCATTTACCCCCCCCCAAAAAATAAAAATAAAATAAAGTTCTTCTATGCAGTATCTAGCACGGTAGCTGACCAAACCAAGATCTTAGACACTATAGCAACAAGAGTGGCGAGCCTAAACTCCTAATTAATTAAAATGATATATAGTGACGCATGCATGTGGACACGCCAAAGACAACCAACGCAGCACACATGCATGGACATTGGCTGATCAACAAGGAATCTAATGAAAAACATCTTATATTAATATGGGACCTTATCAATAGAACGAAGAGTTGGTCTATTAATATCCAAAATAATCATGTGGTATATATACAACTATTGCGGGCATGTACATAACTAGGAGAAAAGCTTGATGTTTACACATGTTATTCCTTTCAAAATAGTTGATTTTTACCCCCCCCCCCCCTTAAAAAAAAGAGTAATGCTACGCTCCCGGCAGTGCCGGGAGCGCAGTCGACGTGGAGGGGCCGCGCCCCTCCACCCGCGCAACGCGTGGAGGGGCGGGACCCTCCAACATTAAATGCTCATTTTTTTTTTACAATTTGTGTGCTCTAACAATGCACATAAATGATTTATTTATGTACACAAATAAGATATTAGTGCACATAAATTATTAAAAAAAATAGAGTATTTATTGACGTGGGGCCGCCCCCCTCCACGCGGTGCGCGGGTGGAGGGGTGCGGCCGCTCCACATTGATCATTTCTAAAAAAAAAAAAATCAAAAAAAGCTTAGCTCAGCAGCTAGGAGAGTGCAGCTAAGAGTTAATCTGGGCTTTTCGAGTTGGGATAGGATAAGCCCACTTAGAAAGCAGCAGTGCAGACTTGAAGGGCCATAACCTTTTGAAGTGAAATGAAGTGGGCCCAATGTCCATGTTGGGCTGGTTCATGGTCCCAACGGTCCGTATCTGTTAGGTTGGTACTCATATTGGGCTGCCCCTTTCATTTTGTGGAGCCAAGGTACTCATATATGTAACATATGTTGATATTAGTCGCTTACATAAACTATATATGGCAGCCCTTTCAGTCAGTGACATAAAGTTGTATCATGTATATGACAGCCTTTTTTGGTCGTTGATATATAATCACTGATAAATCTTTTTTTTTTTTTTGTAGTGAGGAGTACTTTTTTACTAGTTCTTATAATAAAGTTGGGTGAATGGCTAAAAAATAATTTTATTGATCCATAGAAAAAATAAAAGTAGACATCGCAATCAAAAGAATTATTTTTTTATAATCCACACAAAAATGTATCTCACAATAATTTTTTATTAGAAACAAATGACTTGAGAACCACCAACCCTGATGTGCAAGTACGTCTCCATCTATGTACATCCCATACACTATTCCTATACTCATACACTATTCATATATTATTTTTTTATTTTTAATAATTAATTATATCATATCTATCAAAAAAATTATTTTTAAAAGATATCAATAAGGTTAATAATAAAAATTGAATTATTTAAAATAATTATGTTACTATTATATTTGTAATGTAACATAACGAGAGTTTGTAATGTAAGTATATTTCAAACTTTAGAATCTTTTTTATGAGCCTTAATGATCTCTTTTAACCAAACATGGTTCAATCTCCTTGGGTTAATTTAATTAAATGAAAATCTTCCTCCTACTCTCACAATTAAAATAAGATTGTATCCCTATATATAATGAGCTAACTAACTAATTAGTCACTAAAATATATATTAATTACTAATGGTGAAGCTAGTGTGAGTAAATCTTGGTAGCTATCAACTAATAAATTTTTTTAACAAAAACGTGATTGAAATTCATACTTAATTTCATATTAGTTATTTATTGCTAGCTATTAAATCATAAAATTATTTTTTAACAAGAAATTGATTGAAATTCATACTTAATTTCATATTAATTATTTACTAACTTATAATCTTGTAAAGATAAAAATTGCATTGTAACTATAATCTAACATTAGCAACCCACATGACCATTAATTGGTCGCTATTATTTAAGTTGCAACTTAAGAGCAACCAAAGCAAAAAAAAATGTCACTAAAATAAATATTCAACGACTATACATTGGTTGCTATTTGTGTTGATGCCATTAGCAACAAATGATATTTTGGTTGCTAGATCTTTTTAAGATTTAACGACTTATTGACATATCGTCGCTAACGTAAATTTTATAGCGACCAATGTTTGGTCACTGTTGACATATATAGTGGCTCAAGATGCTCAACCACACATAATGACCAATCATAAAATGGTCGCCATTACGACCCATTGGTGACCAATATTGTGTTGATAGATGTAAGTCGAAACTTTAGCAACCATTGAACTATTTAATTTGGTCTCAATTAATATAATTTTTTTACAACTAATTTTAATGGGTCATTAATGATTTGGTTGCTATATATAGACCCATTTTCTTATAGTGAGTGAATCTATAGTTATTCAGTCACGAGCCATGGAAGGAGAGATGACAACTTATTTATTCAAAAAGAGATACCTAATGGGTTGGTGAGTGTGGGGCTAACATAGAACAACTCACGCGCTCCTTTAATTATGAGTCTCAAAATGCCTACACAAAATTCGCATAGAAACCTACCTGTTTGGGTTTGGGTGTTCATTCATTCTAATCCATTTGCCTTGTAGTAGTTTTGGAGGGATTTGATTGACCGAGACACCCACCACAGTTGGAGGTGATCATATTGTTATCTACAATAACTTCGTTTCTTCTTTCCAAAAGATATCCTCTCTCTATATACATAGGGGCTTCCCTCTTAATAGAAATGACCTGACCTAATCACCCCATTTCATTGCTTAATGCACTTAATGAAAGTGTCACAATTACACTTTCACAAGCTCGCTATTGAATGGCAAATAGGGAGCAAGTATTTCTCCTTAGAAAAGGATTTGGCGTACATCTAAGATATGTAAAATGGCACATGTCATCTTGCACACTTAATCAGAGTGTGTTATCTAACTCTTTAGGATTAGAGATAGTACTCCATCCATGAGTTGGTATAATCTATAATATGACAATTTGCAGAGATGTGCATCAAGACTTTCTATTCTCTTTAGTGGTGGCTGCGGCTGCTTGCTCTGGGTCATTTGAATTTGGAAAAGGAAAGGAGGCCCCAACAAAGTTGGCATAAAACCTTTCACCATCCTTTTTTCTTTAAAAAAACAAAAAAGAAAATTTGTTCCTGGTGGGGAGAAAGAAAGGATGATGGTCCAACTTTTTCAGAATCTCTGACCAATGACCATCCATCCCCAAAAAGTATGCAGAGTACGATTGCTTGGAAATCCAAGCTCTGTTCAGAAGTCAGTAGTCTTCTCTTTCTCTAGTCTGCGAGTCCCACTCCGCATTGAACTTTGAAAAGTTTCGTGGCAATTTGTCCACTTGAATGTGACAGACCATACAGGTGCCTTCCTGCCCACCTGATTAGAACTTACAAGTCTGTGCTCCGTGCACACACATCAGAGTCTTGAGAGTCTATCTTCACGAAAATGCAAAGCAACATGACTGAAATTTCCATGATCCCTCTTTCTTCTCCTCCCCTTTGGTACGTATTTGAATAGAAATTAATTAATGCCCTCGCTCCCTCAATGAGGACTTTGCCCAGTTGCTCCTCTCGTGATCTGATAAATTAAAATAAGATTAACATTATATTAATTAGTTTAGACTTGAGACATCTCAATTTCGGTCGACCCCTTCCCAACTCAAACAGCTACTCTTGGGGACCATATGCATGGGACAGCTCCCGCAGACTACTCCTAGTACGTAGTTTCTATCTAAACTGGCCAGTTTTCAATTAAACAGTAGATTCGCTTAATTAGAATTGGTTTGCAGATCTTAATGTTAGTAGGACTAATTAGACCAAGGAGAGGTTGGATGACTACTCTACTCCTCCATTTACACAGTCTCTTTTAATGAAAAGAAGACCTCTGAGCTTGATATATATGGAGGGGCCTACTGATCACTAGTATTGGTGGCAACCATGACCAGCCGGCTGCTCTTGGGAATTCAAAAGCCTATGCTTTTTGTTGGGGCTGCCAAGACCACTTCAGGGAAGACGACTTGGACTGCACAAGTGGGAAAGCACGTTATTTATGTTTATTTCGGATGTTTAATCGAATTTATAGTGTCGTTATTATTAAACTCAATTTTCGGGTGTAACGACTATATGTTTGATTCAACATGTATGGACTCCACCTACTTTTGATTAAGAACAGCAGATGGCAATTAAATTACTATGCAAGTGATGCATGTTAACAGATCAATATTAATGTTGATTGGCCAATTGGCTTGATTGATACGTTTGTGGGGGGAGAAACTGTTGGAGTGTGAAGAGATTTAGGAGAATTACATGATGAAATGTGAAAGTTGGAAACCCATACGTACAAAAAGTCTAGCTCGTAATTTTCACATGCCTTTCACGGCCGAGAAGATTAATTAATTCCCACCATGCAAACGAAGAGAGAAGATGATGATGTTGTGACTTCATCACATACTGTCAGTGGGAAAGGATTGAATTTTTCTGCACATGCATATCCCTTTCTTTGAATATTCATAACCATATATATATATATAAAAGATAAATTAGTTAAGAATTTTTTTCTGTAATAGAGAGATGTTTGTTATAATAATATTTTGTAATAGAGAATAATATTTACTGTAATAAATTATAATTTTATCAGATATTAAAAAATAAGTTAAACATCTAATAAATTTTTTAATTAATTTATCATATATTTATATATACACCAAGCGCCACACACACTGATACAGAGACCACTGTGGACGAACATGCTGAAACCAATATTGTTCCCATCGATCTGTCATTCATATATATTTTTGGCTTTCCCTTTTCCCCACAGAATTAATGATGAGTACCGAGACTCTAGGCGCATCCACAAAAACACACACACAAACACCGAGATGAATGCACATGCAAATTTGAAAAAGAGAAATACTTTCCGTATCCACATAAATGGAGTTTGTAATTAGATCTTACATCTATACTCATATATATAATTATGAATCTCACATCTTTTGACTCCACTCGTGTTTGTGTATGTACATAACATATGAGAGATATATAGATGGCAGATTAATCTGCAAGGAATAAGCGCTAACAATTAATTTGATCACTGCATGCCCTTAAAAGGAAAAAATATATATGGTAAAAGGCGGGTCTTTTACAGGACCATGGTAGACTACTTCTCCTCCACCAACTTTCCTACAGAATTCCCAAGTGAATTAGCTAGAAGCACTTGTTGCACATATATGCCTGCGTGCGAGCCCAGGGTTGTATATATTTGTTTAGCCAACCGAGATATATATGAAGATCGATTATATATATATATATATATATGGTGCATTAATGATCTTCTCCTAATCACATCATGGTTTGTCGAATCTCACTATATCGGTGTAGTTCCAATCGTATTGTATTGTATTTGAAAAAAAAAATTGTACTCAATACAATTTGATATATCAGTCGTTTATTTCTTTTTTTAGTAATTTATTAAATCGAATTGAATCATTGTGGTACGCTACAGAACATCGATTTGACGGTACGACAATCGAGATGATATTTTCTCACAACCATCAACTTAATTATATCTATCTATCTCCTGTGGTTCTAATTAGAGGAAAAGGACTCGGGTGTGAAAGGATGGACTTCAGTTTGCCTCAGCTGAGGGGCTATATATGTTCCTAATGTTTATCTTCTATTGACGTTTGGCTTCCTACTAATTAGTTTCATGAGTTTTGTTAGGCATCTTTCACAAGTGACGCCCGACATGAGTGCCGTTGTCCGTTGATGTTGCCATGCATCTTATAATGTAGTGTCATCTGTTATTGGAGTCCCCCTTTCTAATTTCCTGTGTGGTCGGTGTCAATAGTATCGCCCTCTCCACATGATTGATGTGGCGCTGCCGCCTCCATTAATGGCAATGGTATATTCTTGGTGTACCTGTCCTTGCACTAAAGTTGGTCTCAACAACTAGTTTTTCTTTTTATAAATAAAAGGAGTTTAGAGTTTTATTCGTTAAGTAAAGTCTGAGTTATACACACATCAGAGAGAACTCTCGATCTAAATAAAACAACAGAACATAATAGATCACACAAGAACCCACCTAATTAAGGTACGATAGATAAAGAACCCTTACAACCAGAAAAATTCTTTCCAAACAAATATACAAAATCAAGCACCTTCGAGTGAAATCTCAACAATGTCCAAGAGATGTCGAGAAGAGGGCTATAACTGAAGGAGATGGGTTATATTTTCATTATGCAACAAACCAACGTAGATAACTCAGAAGACACACAATCTATAGATAAGTGCGGAAGAACTCCGTGCCACAATAAGTTAAATCTAAAACTTTGTGACCCCAAATTTAGGGACTCCAAGTCTCCAACAGTTAAATAGCTACGAACTAGAGTCTCTAAGAATCGTCAGCACGTGGACAAGTCGAAGGAGAATGAACCTGCAGAAGGTCAGAATGGAGGTCATTGGGTGTCGGGTAAGAACCCCAGGTAAACAAAAGGAGTAGTCCTCAAAGCAAGATGGCGGTCTACCCCAAGGAGATTTACAACAGAAGATCTTGGGATTAAGAGAGATTGGAGAGGTATCGAGATAGACTAATAGGATAGTATTAGGCGCACATAGAGGAAGGTTGGATTAGGGTGAAAGTTGCAGCGTAAGATGGGGAGACAGGATGAAGAACACGATGGGCTAGGAGAGGAATCCAAAGGTGGGCGGAGGTGCTGTGCTAGTAGAGGATTCAACAGGGTAATATGTAGGGGTCGACGGGATCAAATGAGGGGGAAGTGTTGAGTATATTTGTAAAAGTAATATTTATTGTTTTGAATATGATAAAATTATTATCTTTTTTTTTTTTTTTTGATAACGAGAAAATCTCGCCCCGTGTGGTTTTGTGGGCTCAGAGATTGGTGTTCGTGAACTCCAAAGTCAGGACTTGGCAGCTCCTACTTTCCGTGTACCCGTATTGCCCTTACCCCACTTGACCGAAAAAATCTCGGATTTACACACCTCGAGGATTGCATGTAAATCAGGTAAACCCCCCCAAGAATCGAACTCGAGACCTCTTACTTTTAAGCAAGAGTGCATATAATATCATACTCATTACATATGATAAATGCTTGTGTATTTTATACTGTATAACCTTTATTAGACAATAGGTGTCGACACACAAAGTATGTGTGTCGACACATATGGCATATCTGTTGACACTCGTAAAGTAAAATTTTTTAAGTCCACAACTAGTATATATATCATGATGACTCCGACTCTTGAAAAGTCGAAGTGAGATATCGATTGATGAACAATCGAAGTCCTACTCTGACTCTTGGAAAGTCGAAGTGAGGTATCAATTGGTGAATAAAGATCATCAATCGTAGTCTCATTGTAACTTCTCTACAGTCGAAGTCTTATATCGATTGATGAACAAATATGACTAGTCGAAGTTTTCATATATCGATTGTCTTTAATTTCTATATCGATTGTCTTTAGCATATCGATTGATGATGTTCTGTATATCGATTCATGTTATTTTGTATAGCGATTGGTGTAGTATTATTTTGATTGACTTTATAATCCTTTATGCAATCGATTGATGATGTTCTGTATATCGATTGATGTTATTTTGCATAGCAATTGGTGTAGTATTATTCCGATTGACTTTATAATCTTTATGCAATCGGTTGATGAACAAATCATAATATGTTAATATTCTTTTGTATATCTTTAAACTTACACATAGTTCTACATTTTGATTCTTGCAAAGGTTTCTCTAATAAAAGTACATTCTTTTATTACACTTATGCAATCTAAACTCCAATCCATCTAATGCAGATCATGTACTTCCTTATTCTCTACACTTTGATTTAATATTCTTTATTAAGAACATATCTGAAGTACAATATTTTAGAATGTTTCCAAGGCAGCCATCTGTTCTACAAGATATTTGCAAGTGTCCTTCGAACTGACAAGTTTCCAGTTTTTAAGGAAAAACTTTTTGCAGATATACTGCGTGCCAAGCAGGTGTCCATACCTCCTTGAATGCTCACCTACCCCAGTACTATTAATTTAAGGACAGACTTTTTCTTTGGAACAGATAGATATCTTTTCAAAACAACTTGTCACTTACTTTTGGTTATTATTTTATTTCTTACAAGTCTAACCATGAAAAAGAGAAAAGTCTTTGCATGGGTATGGTGTTTGCAGATATTTATTGAAGTTGTCTACAGAACCATACAACTATCCAAATAACCTAGAAGTCGTTGAGACTCAAGATCTGATGATGGACCTCTCAAGTTGTCTCTCAACTCACAACGTTCAAATTTTTGAAATGGCTATTTTCCAACAAGAAACAAAGACTCGGAAGGCTATATTAGGAGCTAAAGTTTGAAGATCGCAACAACATAACACAATACACAACAACAAGTCAAGAGATACACACACTACAAGAAAATGCGCAGATAGAGACCGATTTTGAGACCGAAATTTTCGGTCTCAATTCGGTCACAAATCTGAGATTGAATAGAGGCTGAAATTTCGGTCTCTATTCGGTCTCAGATTTGTGACCGAATTGTCACTGAATATTTCGGTCTCAAATTTGAGACCGAAATGTAGCAACCTTTGTGCAATAGTAGCAACCTTTGCACCGTTTCCCATTCTCAAGTCCACCTTGCCTTTAGCCAATCTTCTATGCCTTGTCAGGACTTGCAGATATGAGATGCACATCCGATATCTAATACCCATGCATTATCATAATTTTCTGACAAATGAAGATCAATCATGAACACACCTGAAAGATACATCTAGCTTTTGCTTTGCCTTCTCTGCAAGGTACATATTGTAGTTCCTCTTCCAATGTCCATCTTTGCCGCAGTGGGAGCACTATCCTTTGCCTTTGGCCGGGTCTTTCTTGGCAACCTTTGCCTTAACCGGCTTGTTTCCCTTGCCCTTGCCCTTCTTAAGGGTCTTGTTGGGCTTCCTTTTCTTGTTGGTCTCACCAACATAGAGAATCAGTTTCTCTTTCTTGATAGAACCTTCTGCCTCCCTCAACATATTGAGGAGTTCAGAAAGGGTTGTCTCTATCATGTTCATATTGAAATTCATGATGAATGGTGAAAAGGAGTTCAGAAGGGATTGAAGTATAAGGTCCATACACAGGTCATCCTCTAGGACAACTCCTAGGCCTGTGAGCTTCTCAATCCACTTAATCATCTTTAGGACGTGGTTTTGAACTGATGCCCTCAGTCATCCTAGCACAAAAGACCCTTTGATATCTCATATAGTTGAGTTTGTCCCTCCTCTTCAAACAATTTTCGGAGGTGCTGGATAATGGATTGTGCATCCATCTTCTCAAGTTGCCTCTGCAACTCGGGAGTTATAGAGGCCAACATGTAACACTGAGGAAAAGTTAAGTCTTCCATATACTTTTTATATAGAGAAACATCTTCCTCGCTTTCCCCTTCCATTGGCTCAATAAGCACGATCTCATCGAGGACATATGCGATTTTCTTCGATGTGAGAACAATTCTCAAATTTTGGAACAATTCTCAAATTTTGGAGCCAATCTGCAAAATTTGAACTAGTGAGGCGGTTAGCATCTAGTATGCCACAAAGTGGATTTGAAAGCGACATTTTTTTGAAAAATAAAGACGTAGCAATTAATAACATGTAGACTTATGGATTTAAAAATTAAGACTTGGACTTTTTATCTTAATTTGCTCCCATTATTTTCTCGTGATCCACACGACACCCTCTAGCATGTGAATCGAAAGTTTTCAGTAAACTCCTAGTGGGGATCGAGATCCAATTGTCATCTTAGCATGACCTCGAGGGACTCGACCAATCACACTAATCTCAAAAGGTAGGTAACTCTTGCCAATCACAACTCCTTATGATTCCCGTCGTTATTTGGCCTCCAAACCATCATGGCCTAGAGGGTCTCCGCCAACCATGATGTTTAGTTAAGTCAGCACCATCATTATAAGATGGTCTTGATTCGATGATATGCTCCAGAGAGACTCCACCAAGCATAGCATTTCCTCAAGATATCGATGACATCTCCACATCATAGGTCAGATATCTAATCCCAATATAAGTGAGCCCGGAGGGACTCTGCCAACCCAATCTATATCAATAAAAGATGTGATGGAAGGCCACATGGGTCAATCTTATTACCTCACGCTTACCGACTTAATATATTAAGAATAGAGGTTTTTTTTTATATTTAGATTGGTTTCATAGCTAAATAATACACGTCCCACACATATATTTAGCATATATTTACATCGCATGCAAATATGTACCTAGTAGGTGCAGAAATGAATATATATATATATATATATATATATATATATATATATATATATATTATATATATATATATATATATATATATATATATATATATAACCACACCGGATGATCATTAATCAAATTCTAGCATGATAAAGCCTGAGCCAAAAGACTTGATCACAAAGCCCTATGTGTGTCGTTGGTGCATCCCATGCACGGTGTTCATCCTCCTTATCCTCATCATGCCTGTCGATTTCTCCACGCTTCCACCGCACCTCCGAAAGCTATTTCAAGCAATTATAATAAATACAAATAACAAGGAGCATGCCGGCCCAAAATGTACATTTTTCTTAATTAAGAAACATTGATCATGTCAAGGGAAGATACATAATTGGAGGGAGGTAGAAATACACAACGAAGTAATGAGAGAGAGAGAGGGAGGCTCACAGGTCCTAATGAATCACCATCCACACACATATAAGCATCCCACAACAGTCCATGATCATCCGCCACATCATACACATCACATGCATATATGTAAGCTACTAGAAATTAATTAAACTCTTTAATCAAGAAAACCATTAGATTAACACTTAATCTAATACATGGATTAACACTTAATCTCAGTTCCTTGGTCCCTAACATGGAATTCGTCACAGAATTAGAAGGTTTTGTGTGCACTAGACTACGTCAGTGACAATTAGCACTGTCGCCAGGTTCCTGGCGACAATTATGTCTATCTCTAGGAACCATTCCCAGTGACTATCAACCAGTCACCAACATATTTGTTCAGAACAGTCATTGACACTTCTATAACAACAGTAACCATTGCCAGAAACTCTTTATGGCGACAACATGTCATGTCGCCAAGACATTACTGGCGATATAGTAATTCATCGCCAGTAATATCCTGGCGACAATGTCCTCTATCACTGGTACTATCCTAGGGAGAAATTCAGTCTGTTGTCGTTAACACAGAAGTCAGTGCAACAAAAATGAGCCTTCCAACAGGCGACAAAATCGACTGTGGTTAGGTGGTTAGATGTGGACGACATAAGACACTATCGCCGGAACACTTCTAGCGACAAGAGTAATTGTCGCCCAATCCATATCCGTGATAGAAACAAGAAAAATCGATTCTAATTGCATGGAAACTAAACCAAACATCATCTCATGAATGTAGGCTCTGATACAATTGCAAGAATTCATGGTGGGCATCACATGCAGAGCGGAAACGATATATAAAATTTTTAAAACCACGATTCTTACACATTGTTATCAGCCCGAGATGATGTCGGGGTGCATGACGTTTATGCAAGGCATCTAAGGGCGAGACTATCTCACTTAGGGGTGCTCGTAGAACTCTCGTAGCATAGAACCTGGCCCGCCGGATGAAGGAGCTCTCACAACCTCCCTCTAGCGGAATACACATGGTGGCGACTGGGATGAAGGCTCCTCCTCTCGCTGACGTCTCTCCTCATTAGGAGTTGCTTCTAGCAGCACCTCCTCCTCGTCTCCTTCCTCCAAGCAAGGCTGTAACATCAACAGTGGCAGTAAGAGAGGAAGAAGCAGCGGCGGCGGCAGTAGCCACTTCACAAACGACAATGGCAGCAACAGTAGCACAACTCCAGCAGTAGCAGTGGCACAACTCCAGCAGTAGCAGCAGCGAGCAGCAGCAACAACAGTAGGAGGGGAAGCCTCTTGCTTCCCTTCTTCTCATCTCTAAGAGAGGGAGAAGGCTGCGGTGGTGGGTGGAAGAGAGTGAGGAGATGAGGGTGAGTGTGGAAGAGAGATGGGGTGGTATGGGAGACCCATCAGCTTGTAGGGCTCTCCTAACCACTCCATCATGATGGAGGGATCCGGTTTCAACCCTCCACATGACCTCCACGTCGTGCGGACATGCATGGTACGGCCTAAAGGACATGCAACCATACTTGTGTAGACAGCAATACATACTGTCACCAATCAACATCGGTGACAATTGTCACTGCCGCCAATACTATGTTGGTGATAGTCGACCTTGTCACCAGAAGGTCCTGGCGACAATCGACCATGTCGCCAGTTACATACTAGCGACAGTGATCCCCGTTGCTAGGACCATCCCGGCAACATACTATCTTCTTTCCGTCCTAGGTTGGAAAAGGGAGCCTATTGAATAACTCTTATCCAATCCTCCATAGTCATCGTGTCATCCACCTTTTGTGTGTGACCCTCTAGGCCCAATACCGAGCTAGCCATGAGTTACACTTGTCAGAACCCTTCTGACTCAGTACTCCTTCTGATTAAGTGGATTATTATCTCCATAATAATCCACCCAACGCATCGATTATGGACGTGCCAAGCTACCACACCATAGTCCCTAGACAGCATAAAGGGATCAAATCCATTGGACCTTTGTACCTACAGTTTCCATGTAACTTTAGTCCCTCATCCAACTAATATCCCAGAGACCGTATGTAAGACATGGTCAAGTCAGGCCCATATGTAATCCAACTTGGTCTTACTCATATCAGATTTTCTCGGAGAACTCTTTCTCTCTCAATTCGATTGACCCTGGCCAATGAATTGCCTGAGTAAAAACACACGAAATATTCCTCTCATGATACCAAAAGTGGATGATCCTTTGCTGACACTCAATTGCCTTCGCAAGGTTGGCTACTATTCTCAGTGACTGACTGTACTAGATTTAGAACAACCAGTCCTATAAGTCCAATATCAAAGAATGGAGTACTCAAGCAATGCATCCTTGGTATCTCAAGTCTAAGAATCAGTTACAAACTTGGACTACGTAATCACTGTCTGACAATCAAGTATCATGAACCATCCAGCATTTTGAGAGTGGGTCATTTAGTGTCATGCTCCGCCAATTTAGCAGCGGAATAAATCTGGGAGGCATGAACAACGTGTAGGGTAACGTAAATTGCGCATACATTCACAAATATCAGAGCAACTAATGAACAATAATTGCAATAAACTCTTCATTTTATTGATAATTCATCTAAACTATTACAACCACTAATTCAAAACCAAAACATAGGGCTCAATGACTTCATTACATTTGGAAATGATAACTAAGCAACTAACTAAACTAACTCTAGGCACTAAGGACAATCCATCGCTATGACTCCAGGACGCTCATCACTCCAGTCCAATCCCGTTGTTGTGTGTAAGGTCATCATTCGGCTTACCTGAAAACACAATAACAAATAATGAAGGGTGAGCGATAACGCTCAGTAGGACTTAATATCTCATGTAAACAAGCATGCTTTAAGTGATTAATGTCTTGTATCACAGGTTAACTAGAGAGAACGATCAAGTATAGTCAAGAGAGTAATAGTACAAGATAACGAGAGATTGACGGCATACTATATCAAAAGAATGATAGCATGTGATAGCAAGTATCGTTAATACATTTTACAAGAATATTGCAAAACTAGGTTGATAAAAAAATGACCATATAACGAGATAGCGTGTAATGAGATAGCGTGTAAAGAGATAACGTGTAACGAGATAACGTGTATGGTTGCACCACAGTGCACTAGACGAGTATGAAAATAGTCACTTTAGGACAGTAGCTGTTTCATGATAGTACAGTACGTCTGAACTCCTCAGACTAATAGTCAAACAATTAGATGTCTAGCAAGGTCGGTATAGTCAATCAGAACCGGTGCAATGCAGAACACCGTCAATAGCCCCTGCAGGTATTTTCGGGTGGCTCTCTGCCCCCAGGACTAGATTGGAGCCCCTCGGACACTCTCCGTGCCCTGCACAGTAGGCATTCAAGTCAGTAGGGTCACCGGACCCATATTATGGCGCTAGACAGTCATGTATAGTACAAGCAATAGGAGCCACAACAGCTCAAGAGTCTCAAGTGAGTACTAGATGAATAGACGAGATAGTAGAGTGAACGTGAATAGATGAGAGTACAAGGATAGTAGACAAGATAAGGGTATAATCATAAAACAACGATAAACCACGATAGTAACAATTGCACGGTACTAGGTCGGGTACCAGCAATTAATCTGGTAGAAGTCACATCCGCTCATTAGCCGTGCTATGAACACTGGCTAGATGATCCGGCATGATCACAAGATAAGAGAGAACACACTAAAGCCGTTTGGATCGTACTGATCCCTAAGAGTGTAACGGGATTTAAAGGTACAACCAGCTCGTCGGCAATGGACGTGCGCCAAAGCCAAGAAGACTTATGGAGGCCTTGACAAGGAGTCTCTGGCCCAGTCGAGAGTATTCCCGATGGAGAGGTGGTCCATGTCAAGAGAAAGTGTGTAGAAAACGGGTCCGTCGTGCCTCGAGTGCTCGAAGGCCGAGGGAAACGGTAACGGTGTACAAATCACACGAATAAAACGAAAACAAATGTATTTAATTAATAGGGAAATTAGGTAATTAGTTTCACTTAATTACCATATACATTATTGAGTAATTTACTAAAGTTTAATGGCAACATGATGGTTAAGTGTGTGCAAGTGTATGAAATCAAAAGAGCATGATGGATTGTGCACAAAGCTTTTAAATTAATTAGATTCACGTAATTTATTGTACATTAATAATTATTCAGATCAAATTATGAATAACAGTGTTTCATTAAGGCTAAACAATGGCTAATTAGCAAGTAGAGCAAGGGTATATAAGTAATTTCGGGTTCTGGCTATTTTTCTGTTAACGCGACGGGGGTTCCCGTCGTGACTCCAAGTCGCGACAAGCCTGCTGGGCGCGACAAGCGAACCAGCCGGTCTGGCCCAGTTCAGGGTGGGAATCGTGGAGGCTTTGTCCGCCGCATTCTTAACGCGACGTGACAGCAGGGCGTGACCCGGCTGATATCGCGGCGGGTCGCGCCGTTGCGATATCAGAAGAGTCCGGCCCTTTTTCCCTTTTTCCAGGGCGTTTTCTGTTTGATACAGGTCACTTGTAAATTCAATATAAAATCGCATGATGATTCAAAAACCACGAAACTAGTTTTAAATGAAAGTAGATACATATATCTATCAACCTATATGGTTAATTTGAAAATAGACAAGGTTTAGGCATGCTTTGGTCGGGTTATATTTCTGTGACCTAAACATATGCAGTTAAGATTCAATGAATTAATTAACGATGGATACATGATGAAAAATTTCTAAACTAAGGGCGTTCGAAAGCTAACAAGATGTAGTATTTATGAGAATTTTATTAAGACATGAAGTTAAGTATGCACGAGGTTCACAAGCAAACATGAAGGGTCAGGTGTATGGATCTGACATAGATTCAAAGAATTAATTATCCCTCATGGGAGATCGAAATAGAGCAAAACTAGGGGCGTTTGAAAGCTAATATGATCTAGTATATATGAGAATTTTATCATGGTAAGAGATCAAGTATACACGAGGTTTGAAAGCAATCATGAAGGGTCGGGTACATAGAACTAGCAGGGATTCAAAGAATTAATTCTCCCTCATGGGAGATCAAAATGGAGTGAAACCAAATGGCTTTTACTCGGGATCATAAAGTCTTCCTAGGGTAATTTTTACACGAATTTATCTTGAGAGATTGTCTATCTTTCATGCGTTTAAGAAATCTTAGGGCTTGAAGACGAGGTAGAAGATGAAATCATTTTGCTTCAAGCTCCTTCCTTCTTGCTCCTCTCGTCCTCAACTCCTCTCTTCATCCCCTAGAGCTTCAACAATGATCTATGGGGTGGTAGGGTCGAATTGGGGTGTGTATGGCTTGGTTTAAGAGTCCTACTTTCTTAAAACTCATCCTTCCCTTCAAACTCTTAATTTTTCCTTATTTATCTCCTTATTTCTTGCATTATCCCACCTAATAGGATAGAGGAGAGAGTTAATTTTGTGGGTAAAGGGTTAGGGTAGGTTTAGGACTCTTTTTAGGACATTTATAACCCTTTTTAGTATTTATCTTACCCTTATTTAATTTATTTAAATATTAACTCCGAATTTACACATTTTTCTCCTCCTTTTCTAACATTTATCACTTAGTTGGCTTGGGGAAAGATCTAATTTCGTGGCTAATGTATTAGGATGGGATAGGGACTCTTTTTTAAGATAAGTAAGAGTTAAAATAGTCATTATCTTAACCCTTTTCTATTTATTACTATTTTTAGGTATGAATTTAGCCTAATTACTTCCCATCTCATGATGAGATCTTCTCATTTGGGCCCAACAATTCATGTTAGGTCTATTAACCAAACACATTACTAATTTAACTTAATGGGTATTGATTTAATTTTATTTATTCACCCTTTATTCTATTTTAAATCTATTTATCACACTTATTAATTAATTTCTTATTTTTAATTTGATTTAATGCCATTTTTTCTAACTTTTGATAGTTGGGCTTTTACTCTTGGCCTAATATCTCATGTGAGCTAAATTGTACAATCCATGTACTTACTTTACTTAATAGATTTTTAATTATCCTTTTATTAGATAATTAATTCATGGGCCAAGATTGTCCATTGGTCCATATATCATAATGGGCTATCGACCCATATTATTGAAGTCTACCCACATGTTTATTTTAATTTATAAACCACTTTGGCTCATAAAATAATGGGTTCATCGACTTATTCTTTAATTACGTTAATAAGTCGTATAATTTCTTAAACTTAATTTAAATGATTTTTCTATGTCCAAATTTAATGATGGGTCATTAGAGAATATTATTTAAAGTATAATTATTATTTTTACGAAATTTTTATATGGGTTTATACGCATGTGATAATAATGCGTACCTTTTAACTAGTTGAATTTATTAATTGATAAAAGTTTAATTTATCCATAATTTTTAATTAATGAATTTTATGGGGTACTATATTTAGTGAACTCATTCTACAATGAGCACCTGCACCATATCCCTAGTGTCTCCACACAAGTAGCTATGAGACCAGCTACCTCCATTATATGGACGGGTATATAGTACATCGGTCTATTTGGTTGAATCGATGTCCTTCTCAAGTAACCTATGACCAAGAATATTTAGAATATGTGTTTAAAGAGAATTGATCTCATTATCATGATCTCATCACGATCCAATTCCCATTATAAGTCCATGGACATCACATCATATATACATCATCACATGCAGGTAATATATAGTGAGAAAATGTTATTAATATAATTATCAAAAGAGATCAGTACAAGATTACAAGTGCCATCACAAAAGTGAATTGGCTTGCAAGACACTCATAACTAGCACAAAGAAATAGCTCCTCTTTCAGTTGTGGACAGAGGAGGGCGTGAATAGCGATTGACAATTTCAGTCGGTATTCGATTATGATTCGGTTGCTAATAAGATCAACAACCGAATACTAACCGAATATGTCAGTCAAAATATATTGGTCACAATATTATGACCGAAAAAATTCAGTCGTTAATCTGAGACTGAAAATAGCCGGTCTTTGTTCGGTCACTAATTGGACGACCAACTAATATAGCGACCGAAATAATTCAGTCGCAATATCGGTCACTAAATAGTCATTAAACATCAATTGGTCATTAAATATCGATTGCTGACCAACATCGATTGGTCATTAAATATTGATTGCTGACCAACATCAATTATCATTAAATATCGATTGCTGACCAACATCAATTGGTCATTAAATATCAATTGCTGATTAACATCGATTGTCATTAAACATCGATTGCTGACCAACATCGATTGGTCATTAAACATCGATTGTTGTTATGCATATCGATTGTCTTACACATCGATTGTTGTTATTTTTCTACCGATTGATAATGTTATTTTCAATCTATTTTCCATTTTTCAATTACTGAATTTCTGGGGTGCTACAAGAACCCTCTTGGAGGTGAGGATTGTAGGACGAAGAATCTACATAATCATAAGAAGCAAAAGGCTAACTCATGACTTACGTCAGAAGGAAGCAAGCGAGGGAGCAAAGGCCCGAGAAGGAGGTTGATCGTCGAGAAGAAGAGGGAGGAAGCTCGTCGGCAGGAGTTCTTGCGGGTGAGAACAGGGTGTGTGTTTCGGACTCAGACCTTCCTATTTATAAGGCCGGGGGGTCGCGCAGATCCAACGGGTGTGGCTCGTTGCCTCGCCTTAAGCGTCTAGATTGAACCATGTGGCGTCTCTCCATTGGGTCGCGATCTCTACGTCCGATGACACGAGGGAACTACCGCAGCTAACTGGAGCCTCAGGCTCGGCCGACGTCTTGACGTCACCCAAGGCCGATGATAGCTTCTCAGCTCTGGACAAGACTAGCCCGTCTTGGCTAGACCTGATGTGGAGCGCACGACATGACCTCGGGATCCTTGAGGTCGTGATTCACGTAACGGCCCAGACAATAATTACTGAGGTAATGGTCGCGGATTGTGTGCTGGATAACGGCTGTCATAAAGGCCACGATCTGCATGATTTGGCATGATGGTTACAATGACGAGATGGCGACGATTGGGACAACAGGGTGCAAGATTCACAAGGTCCTCTGGCGGTTCTGATGGGCAGCCTACCACTATAAGAGGGGAGACACTCGACACTCACAAGTACGTAAGAACTCTACTCTTGACTGACCTATATTTCGGCCTCACACTGACTTAAGCGACAGAGTATCTGCTTACCAAGACACTTCGGTGGTGTTGCAGATCAGGAGCTCGAAGTTGGTGGTACTCGTCGGCTATGCGGATTCCTTCGGTCACCTCAGCTCTGGTCGACATCAGTTGAGACTAATAAATAAATCTTTATGTCTAACAAAAATCTCTAATTAATTGTCCCATATAAACATTCATGAGTATATATACAAGTGCAATCAACAAAAGAGAAAAAAAAAAAAAAAAAAGGGAAGAAGAAGAATCATCTACCACCAGCTTTCCCGTAGCAGCCAAGAAGTTTACAAACCCCTTCTCACCAATTTCACAAACCCACATGGTAGGGCCCACACTAACACATCTATATGTATATTATTGACTCCCCCGCCACTTTATAAAGACCCACCCAGCCTCCCCCCACCATCCCATTCACTAGCTGCAAGCAACAAGGCAGCAGTACGAGAAGAGGAAGAGAACAGCGAACAGCAGCAGCAGACCCGGCCCCTCCCCCTAATCCTACCCGCTGCTCCTCCCTGAGTCCCTCCTCCTCCACCCAGCTAGCTCCTCTCGCTACCATGGTCTCCTCCCCCCTCGTCTTCACGGTGCGCCGGCGCCAGCCGGAGCTGGTCCGCCCAGCCGCACCCACCCCACGGGAGCTTAAGCAGCTCTCCGACATCGACGACCAGGAGGGTCTGCGTTTCCTCATCCCCGTGATCCAGTTCTACCGCCATGTCCCATCCATGGCGGGCACCGACCCCGTAGTCGTCATCCGGGACGCCCTGTCTCGCGCCCTCGTTCCCTACTACCCCTTCGCCGGCCGCCTAAGCGAGGGCCCCAACCGGAAGCTCTCGGTCGACTGCACCGGCGAGGGAATCCTCTTCGTCGAGGCCGACACGGACGTCAGCATAGACGACTTCACCGCCCCCCTGCAACCGCCCTTCCCCTGCCTGGAGGAGCTCCTCGCCGACGTCGAGGGGTACAACGGCGTCCTGGGCTGCCCCCTGCTGCTGTTCCAGGTGACTCGTATGGGCTGCGGTGGCTTTACCGTAGGGATTTTGCTCAACCACACCATGGCGGACGCCCCTGGGCTGGTGCAGTTCCTGAACGCTGTCGCAGAGCTGGCACGGGGGATGCCGGCGCCGGTGGTGGCCCCCGTGTGGCAGCGCGAGGTGTTCGGAGCCCGGCACGCTCCAGAGGTGACCCGGATACACAGGGAGTACGAGGAGGTGGAGGGCTCCATCGTGCCCTTCTCCGACATGGCGCACCGCTCCTTCTTCTTCGGCTCTCGGGAAGTGGAAGCGCTGCGGGCACGCCTTCCGCCTCAGCTGCGCCGCCGGTCCCGCTTCGAGATCGTCACCGCCTGCCTGTGGCGATGCCGGACGGCGGCCCTCCGCCTGGACCCGGAGGAGGAGGTCCGGGTCATCTGCATCGTGAACGCCCGGGGTGGCAACTGCACGCCGCCGCCTCTTGGGTACTACGGCAACGCCTTCGCCTTCCCCGTGGCCGTGACCACGGCCGGGAAGCTCACCGGCAACCCACTGGGCTACGCCCTGGGCCTGGTGAGGAAGGCCAAGGAGGACGTGGACGACGAGTACATGAAGTCAATTGCGGACCTGATGGTTCTGCGGGGTCGGCCACACTTCACGGTGGTACGGTCATACCTGGTGTCCGACGTCTCCAGGGCGGCTTTCGAGGACGTGGACTTGGGGTGGGGGAAGGCGGCGTACGGGGGGCCGGCGAAAGGGGGCGTGGGCGCCATCCCGGGCGTGGCGAGCTTCTACATCCCTTTCAGGAACAGTGAAGGGGAGGACGGGATCGTGGTGCCGGTGTGCCTGCCAGGGGCGGCCATGGAGAGGTTCGTCGCGGAGATGGAGGGTATGACGAAGGGACCGCCGGCGTCGGAGAAGGAAGTCGGGAATGGCAGCTCCGGGACCATCTTGTCTGCATTGTGATGTTGTGATGTGCATGTTGTTGGGTGGTGGCAGTACATGCGAACCCAGGGAGGGGAAGTGGAGATGGTCACCGTACAAGGGCAACGACCCCTCTTCCTGCAGCTCCCTCATGCGTGTGTTTGTGACTCTCTGTGTCTTCTTCTCCCCCGTCAATGTTTTAGGAATTAAGGTGGGTGATTACATTTGTATCTCTATCCAGTTTTTAACTTGTTCTCATGTTTTCCTCCTCCTCCATTTTTTTTTGTCAACTTCTTCTTCCCCCCTCTTAAAGCTTTTCATCAATTTCTTTAGAGAGAGAGTTAATCTTGTGAATAATGAATGCCAATAAAGGGAAAGGAGGCTTGTGCCTCTTCTTTTTTTTATCTATTTCTCCTCTACAGAGAAAACAATGCTTAATGGTGTGTACTATTATTATTATTATTATTATTATTATTATTATTATTATTATTCATATATAATATGTGGTCGAAGAAGAAAGACAGTTGGGAAGGAGTACTTGTGACAATTAATGAACAATATATTTTCGCCTGTTCTGTTCTTAAGGCAAATAGATTTTAATCTTTGGTTTCTCTCACTACTAGAAAAACGGGTTATGCCTACAACCCAAAACCGTAGATGTAGGCAAAAAATAGTAGGTAATGATCTTTACCTACAACTTTCCCTACGACTTGGCTCGTAGGTATAAACACCGTAGGTAAAACATATACCTACGAAGTGAAAGTCATAGGTGTAAATTTTATCTTTACCTACCACGTATATATGGTGTAGGTGTACACTGTGACTTTACCTACCACGTATATATTGTGTAGGTAATTTAACTAGATGCACCAGATAGGTACACCTATCAAATGATAGTTGTAGGAAAACATATACCTACCAAATTACAACTGTACATAATTTCAGAAATGTGACTTCTAGAGCCATCCATTACAAACACTCTTACATGTTCACATCCACAACTAACATTTCATACCATTCACATCCAAAACCAACATTTCATCATGTTCACATCCACAACCAACACTTCATGTACACATTCACGGCTCCTCCCCTCCTGCAGCTTTCTAGTGCGAACCCTGGCCTCCCCCTTTCTCACGGCGCACAGGGAGGTATAGTTTGCAAAGAAACCAACGGAAATGGGGTATAGGGTTTACGGTTTGGGTGAGATAAATATATATATATATATTAATATAATATTTATCAAATGTTGTAGGTATAGAAGTCTATATACTTACGAGATATTATTGTGTAGGTATTTGTCCCTTAAGTTTTGGCGCCGCTAGAAATTTTAAGGGCGGGAGAAAAAAATTTGGGGGATCAATTACTTATACCTACTATTAATATTTAAGGTTAGTAAATTTATGTTTATCACGTAGGTAAATCTTTTTTATACCTACAATTAGTCTAAACGTAGGTAAGTGCCGTAGGTAAAACCCATTTTTCTAGTAGTGTCTTTTACATCCAGAAATCTCCCTCCGTTGTGATCGATGCAGTTTGTGGTAGACAGAATTAATGATATTAATATAGTTCCAAGGGGTCATCTTTAATAATCCATGTTATAATTATTTTTTTGATAACGAAGAAATCTCGTCCCGTGTGATTTTGTGGGCTCAGAAATTGGTGTTCGTGAACTCCAAAGTGAGGACTTAGCAGCTTCTACTTTCTGTGTACCCGTATTGCCCTTACCCCACTTGACCGAAAAAATCTTGAATTTACACACCTTGAGAATTGCATGTAAATCATTATTATTATTATTATTATTCACATATAATATGTGGTCGAAGAAGAAAGACAAAATTGGGAAGGAGTACTTGTGACAATTAATGAACAATTTTCGCCTGTTCTGTCCTTAAGGCAAATAGATTTTAATATTCTGTTTCTCTCTTACATCCAGAAATCTCCCTCCGTTGTGATGGATGCAGTTTGTGGCAGACAGAATTAATGATATTAATACAGTTCCAAGGGCTCCAAGGTCAGGACTTAGCAGCTCCTACTTTTCTTGTACCCGTATTGCCCTTACCTCACTTGACCGGAAAAATCCCGGATTTACACACCTTGAGGATTGCATGTAAATCAGGTAAGCCCCCCCCCCCCTAGAATCGAACTCGGGACCTCTTACTTTTAAGTAATAGTTCTAACCGATCGACCCAACCAGAGTCCTCAATCCATATTATAATTAAGCAGCACAAGTAGAAAGAGCTGCTTTAAAAAAATATTTTTGTAACACCATTTCATAACATCACCATTAAATTTATGTCACATCAGTAATTAAAATAAAAAAATTAAAAACACTTCTTAAATGATAAAATTGTGGTGTACTTTGATTGCTGTGTTACTTAAATGTGTTATCAAATGATGTTGTTAAATCATTTTCCTCTGCTTTAATAGTACTTTATAACATCTATTTTTGACGCACAATTTGATACGTACCAACATATATATGAAAATTGACACATGATCATCATTTGACAATAAAAAGTGAAAATTTTACGTAGTCGAGAAGGAGATTGTGATGCATGCTGTCTCAAATCTAACATCAAAAATAAATGCTAGAAAACGATTTTCCAAACATGTCAATTGTGGGCTTATATAATTGGCCATTCAACATGTATGGTGACACATGTTAGATGTCCACTCCACGTATATTAGGGTCCATTTGATTAAATGTAAAAAAAATTGTACGTAGGAAAATATTTTTAAGAAAATTTTTATAAAATAACGTATTTCTGATCTTTGAAAATTTAATTCATAAAAATCTTTTCCTAAAACTCTTGGATTTTGGAATCCGTAATGAGTAGGGGTGTCAACTGGGCCGGGCCGGCCCCAAGGCCCGGTGGCCCGGCCCGGTCTAACACGGGCTTGGGCCATAATTTTTTATCTTTTTTTTTTTAAATTGAGCCTGGCCCGGCCTGGCCCGATCTAAGACTGGGCTGATTTCGGGCTTCAGCCGGCCCGGCCCGAGCGGCCTGCGGGCCCGGTTTTCAGCATCCCTGCTCCCTCACCATGTCCGCGTCACCCCTCTTCGCTGCTGCATTTGATGCCGTTGCACTGCCTGTGCTGCTGCACCTGCGCAGCGCACCTGCTGCCTGCTGCAGCTGCCGCCACCTGTTGCACCTGCTGCTGCAGCTGTCGCACCTGCGCACCTGCTCTGCAGCTGCAGCCACCTGCCGCCTGCTGCACCTGCCGCCGCCGCTGCTGCGCACTTGTCTGCTGCACCTGCCGCCGCCGCTGCTGCGCACTTGTCTGCTGCACCTGCCGCCGCCGCTGCTGCGCACTTGTCTGCTGTACCTGCGGCCGCCGCTGCTGCGCACTTGTTGCCGCCGCTGCTGTGCTGTGGCGAACCCGAGCCTCGCTCCTCGCACCCCCGAGCCTCGCTCCCCAGTCGCCGCGCCTTCACCCCCCGCAGCTGCCCCGCACCTCGCTCCCCGCGCCCCCGAGCCTCTCTCCCCGTGCCTTCGCCCCGCCTCGCTCCCCGCACCTTCGCCCCCCGCAGCTGCCCCGCGCCTTACTCCCCGCGCCCCCCGCCTCGCTCCCTGGCCCCGGCACTTTCGCACGCCGCTCGCCCCGCGCCCACGCACAGCTCCCCCCAGGCCGGGCAGGATCGGACCTAGGCCGGGCCGGACCGGACCTAGGCCGGGCCTTAAATGTTGCCCAGTTGACGAGCCCAGAGGGGGGGGGGGAGGTGAATGGGTCTTTAAAAATATTTGATTAGTACCTGTACTTAAAACATTCACACAAAGACGATCTTCGATGAACGTTAGTAACAGTTAGTTCAAAGAGCAATCACACAAGAAAAACAACCACACAACACAAGAAATTATCCTGGTTCGGACCTCCTCTCCTTAGGAGTCCTATGTCCAGTCCCTAAGTAACAACTCAGGATTCTACTAACTAGGGTACAGTCCCCCTATGGACACAACAACACCCAGCTCAGCTGGTCTTCCTTCACATGAAGGGAATTACACCACCTTGGATACCCCAAAAGGTCTTCCTTCACAACCGAAGGGAAATAGCACCTTGGATCCCACCAGGTCTTCCTTCACACACAAAGGGAAACACCACAAAGAGAGTAGAATGAATTCAAGCCCCTAGATCAAGCTTTGACAAGCCAAAATCTGAAGCAACAAGCACTGAGAGCAAAATATCTAACAAGACACACTCTCAGAACTACACGGGCTCTCTTAGAATTTCTATTACAACTCAGAGAGCGAAGAGCTAAAGATAATGAGGAAGATGAGATTCTTGGCTCTAGATTTTTGCAGAAGAATTTGAATGCTTGTATGCGAGAAAAAGAAACCTCTGTGCTTCTGATCTTCTGTCTTGAATTTATATCTCTTTTTGAAATACGGCCGTTGAAGTAACCGTTGTCTCTTAGATTGGTGGACGTTAGACTGTTTGACAATTTGGAAGCTTCAACAATCTTTTATCCGGTTGAGCACGCAAAGAGATAATGTCTTCTGGCGTCTATATGGTCCAATGTTGTATGACAGAATGTCTTTTAGGACCCTGCACATATTAAATGCTTGAACAGTAGATAGCTAGGCTGTCTCTTGTTGTCAGTAAACGTTGATATGAGTATTCACCAAAATAGCAATGTTAAAAAGCTTGTTCTAAAAGATGTTGACAGAATATGCACAATAACAAAAGGGTATCATCTGCATGCATGCAGAGATATGACCTGTCTTCATTAAATGCACAGCAGTCAGACAGATAAGTAAGTTTTCGACTATTCAACGCCTTAAGAGATAAAATAAATATCAAGTCGATATAAACTATAAAGTCGTTGTCTATATGACTTATGAAATCGTTATGAATACCAACAAGTCATTATAGAGAGCAAATCGTTGTATTCAATGAAGAAATTGTTATAGTCACTTAACAAGTCGTTATGAAAAGCAAGTCGATGTGTTTAATGAAGAAATTGATGTGAACACTTAACAAATCGTTATGAGCTTTAAATAAATCGTTGCGTGAAGCAAATCGTTATGAGCTTCAAAGAAATCATTGTGCGAAGCAAATCGTTGTGAGCTCTAAAGAAATCGTTGCGCGAAGCAAATCGTTATGAGCTGTAAGAAAATCGTTGCGCGAAGCAAATCGTTATGAACTCTAAAGAAATCGTTGCGCGAAACAAATCGTTATGAGCTCTAAAGAAATCGTTGCGCGAAGTAAATCGTTATGAGCTCTAAAGAAATCGTTGCGCGAAGCAAATCGTTACGATGGACAAACCGTTATGATGACTTAAGAAATCGTTGCGATGATCAAATCGTTACGATGGGCAAATCGTTATGATGACTTAAGAAATCGTTGCGATGAGCAAATCGTTACGATGAGAAAATTGTTATGATGACTTAAGAAATCGTTGCGATGAGCAAATCGTTATGATGGGCAAATCGTTATGATGACTTAAGAAATCGTTGCGATCAGCAAATCGTCACGATGGGCAAATCGTTATGATGACTTAAGAAATCGTTGCGAGAACGACTTGATTGAAAACACATGATATCTCAGTCTTATAAAGAAATCGTTATGATATCAAATCGTTATAGTTCTTATTGAAATCGTTACACACAAGGAAATCATTATGGCTTTCAACAGAAGTCGGTGTGGACTTAGAGAAATATGATCTTGAAAGAATTAAGGATTCAGAAAGGTGATACTTACCAATATTGGCTTGTTTGACCTTGGTATATTTCCTGTACTTAAGACTTATGAAATATGTGTAAGAAAATTTTGATAGGGTTTTGTTTGGTTTTGTTAATCACCAAAATAATAATAAAAATAAATAGGTAATTAAAATTACATGGGGATAGACTGATCATCATTAAAAACTTACCCCAGGCTGGGCCTATTTCTTAAAAATCGGGCTGTTCTCTGGGCCTGGGCCGGGCCTAGGCCTATTATCTAGAAACCGGGCTGGGCCTGGGCCAGACCAGGCCCGGTCCAGGCCCGACCCATTGACACCCCTAGAAATGAGACCACGTACGTTGTTATCCCATCATCTCCCTCGCAGGCCCACCAACAACACCATCCACACACTCTCCCTTCTACCCCAGTGCAAGGGCATGGAGGACCTCAGAGCCATCAAGGCCAGCGTCATCAAGTTCGGCGGTCTCCACAACGACGCCCATTTCTCCCTAAGTAAGTTGGTCAAGTTCTGCACGCTCTCCCCCGACAGCGACATTTGATCCTATACACTCCTCATGGACTCACTTCTAGAACCCCACTAGGCCACCACTTCTTGTGGAACACATCTACTCCCTGTGCAGCCACTCTTCGGTCGAAGCAGTGGTGTTTTATGTCAGAATGTTGCTAGCGGGGACTGGACCCAAATTCCTACACTTTTCCGTTTTGTGTACCTCGAGTGACGCTATTCGAGAGGAGTCGGGATCCTCTCGGCCCCCCGCAGGAGGGGGGGTCGGTCAGTACATGTGGTGGGGGGGGGGGGGGGGGGATTTTTTCACATACCCCCTGTGTAAAACACCAAAAAAGAGGATGTTTGAGGGGTGAAATGAAAATCCCCCCCCCCCTTTGTACTGACCGGCCCCCCTCCTGCGGGGGGCCGAGAGGATCCCGATTCATTCGAGAGGGAAGGTAGGTGCACGCGAAGGTTTTGAAGCTTGGGTTCACCCCAGACACCGCCGTAGTACACACTTCTCTCGTCACTATATATATATAGCCTGCAGGAATGGCAAATTGTGCGGTGCCAATCAAATTAATTCTTAGGACATATTTTTTATTAAAATAGATTAAAAGTAAAGTAAAATTGTTTTTAAATTTTTTTATAAAATTTATTCTCTATCTATTCTGATATCAAACAAGATTTTAGTGTGGTGCCAATCAAATTATTTTTTAGGACATATTTGTTATTAAAATAGATCAAAAATAGAATAAAATTATCTTTAAAATTTTAAAAAAATTAATCTCAATCTATTCTGATACCAAACACGATTTTAGTGTTTACTTAGAATTTTTCATTAATCCTTAGCCGACGAAGTTTTGATTTTGCATGCTATTTGAGCTTGGCAACACACCCAAAAACTTTCGTCACCTGGAGCGCGAACCCCACCATATTAATATGAGACTTTGTGCTTGGCCTTCGAGTATATCTGACCATCCGAATTCTTAACATTTCTTTATCCTTTTTTAAAATTTATTATAATATGGAACATATTAGGGAGAATTAATTGTTGGTCTATGGTAGGAATATGATATTATTTTTAGGTCTTTGTTAGGTTTTCTCGCACCGTCCAGTCCTTATTTTATGTAGGATTTATTTTTAGATCCTTGTCGTTAACCTCCTGTTATGTCTCTAACGACTGTTTCATCAGTGAAAATGTGTAACTGCGTAATTACATACTTACAGAGTTGCATGTGTAACTGCGTAAGTATGTAAATGTTATGCCCTACCAATTTAGCAGCGGAATAAATCGGGGAGGCATGAACAATGTATATGGTAATGTAAATTGCGCATACATTTGCATATATCAGAGCATCTAATGAACATTAATTATAATAAACTCGTTATTTTATTGATAATTCATCTAAACTATTACAACCACTAATTTAGAGCCAAAACACATGGCTCAATAGTATCATTACATTTGAAAATGATAACTAAGCAACTAACTAAACTAACTCTAGGGTACTGGGGACAATCCATCGCTATGACTCCAGGACGCTCATCACTCCAGACCATTCCTGTTGATATGTGTAAAGTCATCATCCGACTTTTCTGAAAACACAATAACAAATAACGAAGGGTGAGCGATAACGCTCAGTAGGACTTAATATCTCGTGTAAACAAGCATGCTTTAAGTGATTAATGTCTTGTAACGCAGGTTAACTAGAGAGAACGATCAAATATAGTCAAGAGAGTAATAGCGCAAGATAACAAGAGATTGATGGCATACTATATCAAAAGAATGATAGCATGCGGTAACATGTGAACGATAATATATTTTACAAGAGTATGGCAAAACTAGGTTGATAGAGAAATGACCATATAACGAGATAACGTGAAATGAGATAACGTGTAAAGAGATAATCTGTAAAAAGATAACGTGTATAGAGATAACGTGTATGGTTGCACCACAGTGCACTAGAAGAGTACGACAATAGTCACTTTAGGACAGTAGACGTTTAATGATAGTACAGTACGTTTGAACTCCTCAGACTAATATTATAACAGTCAGTGCTAGCACAGTAATAGCACCGAAATGATACAGTACGTCTGAACTCCTCAGACTAATAGTATAATAGTTCGATGTCTAGCCAATGTAGAGATAGTTAGAGCCGGTGCAATGCAAAACACCGTCAATAGCCCTTACATGTATTTTCGGGTGGCTCTCTGCCCCCAGGATTAGATTGGAGCCCCTCGGACACTCTCCGTGCCCTGCACAGTATGCATTTGATACAGTAGAGTCACAAAACCCATATTATGGCTCTAGACAGTCAAGTATAGTACAAGCAATGAGAGCCACAACATCTCGAGTCTCAAGAGAGTACTACATGAATAGACGAGATAGTAGAGTGAACGTGAATAGATGAGAGTACAAGGATAGTAGACGAGATATGGGTATAATCGTAAAATAACGTTAAATCACGATAGTAACGATTGCACAGCACCAGGTCGAGCACCGACAGTCTGGTAGAAGTCACATCCGCCCATTAGCCGCGCTATGAAAACTGGCTAGTTGGTCCGACGTGATCCAAAGGTAAGAGAGAGATACGAAGGTCGTTTGGATCGTACTGATCCCTGAGGGTGTACGAATTTTAGGGTACAACCAACTCGTCGGCTAAGGACGTGCGCCAAAGCCAAGAAGACTTATGGAGGCCTTGACAAGGAGTCCCTGGCCCAGCCGAGAGTATTCCCGATGGAGAGGTGGTCCAAATCAAGAGAAAGTGTGTAACGAAACGTTGTCCGTCTTGTCTCGAGTGCTCGAAGGCAGAGGGACGCGATAACTGTGTACAAATCACGCGAATAAAATGAAGACATGTGTCATTTAAATAATAGGGAAATTAGGTAATTAATTCCACTTAATTACCAGATACATTATTGAGTAATTTAATAGGGTCAAATGGCAATAAATAATATTTAGTGTGCAAGGGTAAAGAAATCATGAGAATAGAATAAATTGTGCTCACAGTTTTTAAATTAATAAGAATTATTTAAATATTTAAATAAAATATTCAGGCCATTTATTAAGCTTAACAGTACATGGGTTAACTTGTACAAGGGTTAAATGACATATAAAGTAGGGACATATGCACAAATTTTAAGTTCTGGCCGAAATGCTTAAATCACAGCGGACGTGATTCGTATCGCGGTCGCCGGCCCGGGCGCGACAGCCGAACCGGCCGGCCCAGCCCGGTTCACACTGAAAATTGCGGAGGCATAAGCCGCTGCATTTTTGACGCGACGCCACAGCCCGGCGCGACCCCGCTGATATCGCGGCGGGTTGCACCGACGCGATATCAGGTCGGGTCGCCCCTTTTCCCTTTTTCCCAAGGTGAATCCTCTTTGATACATAGTCATTCTAAATTCTATATAAAATCTCATGGTGATCCAAAAATCACAAGACCCGTTTTAAACGAAAGGAGACACATTAATCTATCAACATGCATGGTTAATTTGAAAATAGACAAGGTTTATGCATGCTTTGATTATACATTTTGATGACCTAAATAGACACAGTCAAGGTTCAATGAATTAATTAGAGATGGATACATAATGAAAATTAGGCAAACCAGAGGCGTTTGAAAGCAAATATGATGTAGTGTTTATGAGAATTTTCTCATGGCATGGGGTCATGTATGGTCAAGGTTTAAGAGTAAACATGAAGGGTCGGGAACATGGAACTGACAGAGATTCAAAGAATTAATTCTCCCTTATGGGAGATCAAAATGGAGCGAAACCAGATGACTTTTGCTTGGGAATATGAATCTTCCTAGGGTAATTTTTACATGGATTTGGCTTGAGAGATTACCTATCTTTTTACGTGTTTAAGAAAATCCTAGGGTTGAAGATGAGGTAGAAGATGAAATCTTCTTGCTCCAAGCTCCTTCCTTCTTACTCCTCTCGTCCTCTTCGTACTCCAAAGTCCCAGCAACGAAATGAGACTTGGTTGGGATGAATTAGAGGTGTATAGAGTTGATTAATTAAGAGTCCATCCTTTCTAAAACTCCTCTTTCTCTTCAAACTCTTAATTTCTCTATTTATCTCCTTATTTCCTAGCATTATCTCACCTAATAGGATAAGAGAGAGGTCCAATTTCATGGGTAATGGTTTAGGATATGATTAGGACTCTTTTTAGGACATTTATAACCCTTTTTAGTATTTATCTTACCCTTATTTAATTTATTTATTAATTAACTCCGAATTTCCACATTTATCTCCCCATATTCTAGCATTTATCCATTAATTGGCTTGAGAAGAGATCTAATTTCGTGGGTAATAAGTTAGGGTAAGTCTAGGACTCTTTTTAGAGATTTATATATGTCATTTATTATTTATCTAATCCATTTTTCTAATTATTATTATATTTAATACGAATTTCATTCAATTAACTCCCATTTCATGATGGGCTCTTCATATTTGGGCCCAACAATCTATATTAGGACCATTAATAAAATCCATTATTAATTTAGCTTAATGGGTATTGATTTAATTCTATTTATTCACCCTTTATTCTAATTTAAATATATTTATCACACTTATTCAATTAATTTTTTATTTTAATTTAATATAATATTATTTATACCCGTATTTCTAATCTTTATCATTTGGGCTCTTACTCTTAGCCCAACATCTCATGTGAGCCTAATTGTACAACCCATGTTCACTTTACTATGGGTTTTTAATTGTCCTTTTATTAGAGAATTTATTCATGGGCTAAGATTATCCATTGATCCAAATATCATAATGGGCTATCGACCCATATTATTTAAAGTCTACCCACATGTTTATTTTTATTTATAATCTACTTTGGTTCATAAAATAATGGGTTCTCCGACTTATTCCTTAATTACGTTAATAAGTCACATAATTTCTTAAACTTAGTCCAAATGATTTTTCTGTGCCTAAATTTCTTGATAGGTCATTAGAGAATATTATTTAAAGTAAAATTATTATTTTTACGGAATTTTTATATGGGTTTATACGCATGTGATAATAATGCGTACCTTTTTAACTGGTTGAATTTATTAATTGATAAAATTTTAATTTATCAATAATTTTTAATTAATGGATTTTTCAGAGTACTACAGTAAATCTTGTAATTACGTTGTAAGTATGTAATTACATACTTATGTAGTTACATATGTAACTTTGTAAATACATAGAGATTTTGTAAGTTTATAATTCTATAACTAGGGCATACCTAGTTACAGACTTACATAGTTTCAGAAGAACTTACCTAGTTATCAGGGCTTATCTAGTTATAGAATTACATGTGTAATTCTTGTAATTGCGTAAGTATGTAACTTCTGTAACTACGTAAGTATGTAGTTACGGAGTTACATGTGTAACTCTATAACTATATGTAAAAGTGTGTAATTACACATGTACATATTATGTAACTACACATGTAACTCTGTAACTACACATATAATTATAGAGTTACATAGTATGTAACTTAGGGACTCTGTAACTGAGTAAGTCCCTAGTAACTAGGTAATTACAGAGTTACATAGTATGTAACTTAGGGACTCTGTAATTGGGTAAGTCCCTAGTAACTAGGTAATTACAGAGTTACAGAAAGACTTACTTGCGTAAGTGTGTAATTACATATGTAACTAGGTAACTCTTTGGTAACTAAGTAAGTCCTTTCATCTATAACTATGTAACTTAGAGACCTAAAAATAAGTTTCCCAAAATCAAAGACTGATTGGTAATTCTCTCAGTAAGTAAGTAAATACTTATTTCTATAAATTATCAAATATTTACAGAGTTATATGTGTAACTGCATAAGTATGTAATTACATACTTACGCAGTTGAATCTATACTATACTAATAATTCTCAATCTTAGAAGTACATGTGGCAGCACCAGACTTCTTTAGAATCCCGCCAAAACTGAGATATGTGTCTTTTGTATTTTTTTTCTCTGCGTAGTCTTTTTTTGCTTTCTTCCTTCCCGCCGCATTGCCTGCCCCTTCAATTCCCAGTGAAAACCCGACGTTTCGCCTTCCCGTAAAATGTTGGGAATCGAGTTTCTTTACTGCTGCATGTCTCTGTTGCAAGTCTCGAGGAGAGGATCTTGCGGCTTTAGCAGGCGAGACACTGACGCCATGGCCAAGCCCATGCTCGCCTACCACCCGGTGCAGCACCCCAAGCCCCACTACCTGCTCCACGATCCGTGACTCAACTTCTGCAGACGCCGGAGCAGAGGGAGTCCACTGCCAACGACATGTTCTCCTGGTGAGCTCCGGTGCTGTCGTACCTGGACCCGTCGGAGCCCAACCACACCGGGTGCTGCTGTTTAGCATCTTCACTGGCCAGAAAGCCCACTCATCCCGGAGTTCCGACAGGTATACTCCCGGCTATCCGACGACCTGGAGTCGCAGCTCGCTGGCACTTCGAGAAGTCCGACTTGAACACTCAACGACCACGAGTAAATCATCAGGGCCTACTTCGGGATGTCGACTGCGGGATCGTCGTTGGGGAGCATGAGACAGGACAAGGCAACGAAGTGGGCACTGTTCCAGGTTGCCCCCCACCCAGTCGCTATGGGAATCGCCCTGCTCCAGATGCTTCCCAAGTAGCCCTTTACCTATGGACGTCGACGCCGGGACTGCTCTACGACCCCACCCTGTCGCTGGGGAAGCCATGGCCGCTGGAGGAGCTGCTCCTCCACACCTTCCCGCTCTTGCCTTGCCTGCTGAAGGACTACAAGGCTCTCTCTCTCTCTCTCTCTTTCTCTCTCTCTTCCTGGACCTTCTCTCCCCCTGCACCTCCTCGCCTCTCCGCAAGCTGCCACCGCCCAGCCCAACCCCCTCCTCGCCAAGGACCTCGGCCTCGCTGACTTACCCTCCTCCCGGCCCTCAAGTGCGTCCTCCTTCTTCAGCTCGCCTGCGCCCATCGCTTCTCCTTTGCTGACTCTGTCCACCGCAGCATCTCTTCTCCAGGCCTCTTCGCCTCTCTCAACCAAGTCTATGCCGACGCCGACGTTTGTCGCTCCTTCCGCTACATCCTGAGGAACACCAACTGCAGGCCCTGCCCCAAGCACCTCAACTGTGTCCCCTCCGCCTTTGCGGCCCACCCAGGCCATCTCTGCGTCGCTCTCGACATTTTAGCAGTGTGAAGGTAGAGAGGAACCAACATGTTGGGTGGGCAGCTTTCTAATGTATGATTCATATCCATGAGTTAAAAATTTTTCTTTCCTCTGTTTCATGTATCAAGAGAAGGAAAACAAAAAGGCACTAATTATGATGAATATATTGTGTGTTCTTGGCTCGGTGAAAAATAAGTTAGAAATCGATGTTAGATGTATTCGTTGGGAAGCTCTACCAGACATTTATATAAATGGTTTTTCATATCATTATTTTATGTGGCAAGTCATACAAGAAACTATTGTTTGGTGTCTTTATAAGTGGGAGGTTTTGATATTGTGTTCAGCAACTTCAGTTATGATGTGATTACAGGCATGGTGTTGTATTAGATGCCGAGGTGCTGGAACTTGGATGAGCTGTTGGAGGTGAAGAAGCCCAGCCTGAAGCTTATGCCGGTGGACATTAAGGGCTCGCCGTCGCAAACCATGTCGTCGGGTTCCTGGTGTGGCGATCAGCACCGACATTTGCATGCTGCACCGGCATCTGCAAGATTTGTACATCTCTATTCATTTTTCTGGATATTATTCATCCCTTTCCTTGCTTTAGAAGTATATTTGTCTTCTATCTTCCAGCTCCGTCATCTACCCTCCACCGACAGCTTCTGCATGCTCCATTTTTCAGCGACGTGTGTTTTTAAGATTTTCTATAAAATTTAATTAGACAATCTATGCTTTATTTTCTTTGAAAACCATTCCAAATACATTCATCAAATTATGTTTCATATGTTCTTCAACCAAACAGATCCTATTTAGGGGTGGAGGGGCCAATTGCGTTGTACAAGGAGTTCATCCTGAACAGTATCCAGGCAAGGCCCTTCACCGTCGTCCTCTTCAGCACCCTGGAGCATGTCCGTTCACTTTTTTTTTTTTAATTTTGTGACTACTGTAGCGTAGCACAACAATTTATTTTTTTCTTTTTAGTTTTAAATTTTTATTTTAAAAGATGGCAATTTTCATTTTATAGTTTTTTTAAAATATATTAAAAATATCATAAAAAATATGCATATGTTTATATATTTATAAATTAAATGGTAATATCTATATGTTTAGTAGATATATATTAGCGAGTTAAGAAGTGCTAAAATAAAGGGATCGATGAGTTTTATTTTACACTTCCAAAGATTATTTTATGGGCCAAAAAAACTTGCATAAGAAAGATAGAATTATTTTATATAATCTCTTCTAGTGGACTTGATGGTTTAAGTTGTTCCCTGCACCCATTATTTGATTAAATAACATATTTTAATAAGTATGTAATTAATACTAAAACCCGTCCTATTATGGTCTTAGGTTTTAATGTACATATTGACATATTAAAGCAGTTTAACTTTTTAATGTGCATGTTAATTTGATTTATGTTTATGTTCCTGACAAGATTAGTTTTATACTTTATGATTTTAATATGCATATGAAACTATAAAAATTAATGATTATTTAACTTAGGTCATTAATCTTAATGTTGGAGCTATCCTGTCAGAATAACATTTTTTTTACAACTTTGTTAATGCCAAAATTTTAATTTTAAAAGCTGAGTTGTTATGGTTTTAAAAGCTGTGACTTTTTCTATTTTGTTTTGGTCCAAGAGAATATAACTTTCTGCTATTTATGATCTTTTTTCCTCTCCATCACATTAATTCTCTATTTTACATTTCTTCACTTTTTATTGGTATCTGGGGCTATTTTAATTTTTTAGCCTCCATAGTTGTAGAAATATATATCTTGAATTTTTTAGCATTGTAGAAAGATATGCTTTATTATGTCTAATCAATGTAATTGGCATTAATATTAGTCTTAGTTTCATTGATATAATAATATTTAATTCTATAATATATTATATATATAAATATTTTTTATTTATATATATTTTATAATCAAACACCGTGCATCGCACGGGCGTCCAACTAGTTTACATACTTACACAGTTATGCATGTAACTCTGTAAGTATGTAATTACACAGTTATACACTTTCGCAGGTGAAACAATCGTTGGAGGGGATAACGGAGGGTTAACGGCAGAGGCCTAAAAATAAATCCTATATACAATAGGGATTAGACGGCGTGAAAAAATCTGATAGAGACCTGAAAATAATGTCATATCCCTGCCAAAGACCAACAATTAATTCTCCCTACATATTATATTGAGTAATATTTATTACACATTAAATTTGTATTTATAAAGCTAATTACTATTAAAAATCAAGTTACTATTTTAAAATCTTAAGAATAATACTTAAAATTTTAAATTTTACATTTTTGACTCTACACTTTTATTTTTATCTCACTATAACTTTTCGCTGCCACCTATCACCACCCGCCGCCTAACATCGATTGGCTGCGGGCACCAACTCAGCTGCTATGTCATTGTAGTAATTACATGACTAGCACAAGTAAGTATTACTTTTTTTTTGGTAACGAGGAAACCATGCCCCGTGTGATTTTGTGGGCTCAGGAATTGGTGTTCGTGAACCCCAAGGTCAGGATTTGACAACTCCTACTTTCCGTATACCCGTATTGCCCTTACCCCACTTGACCAGGAAAACCCCGGATTTACACACCTCGAAGATTGCATGTAAATCAGGTAAGCCCCCCAGATGCAAATTATATAAGAGTTTGGGAATTGGATTAGATTAAAGCTATATCGATCGTCGTCCTGATCAATCCCTTTCATTTGATAGAATCTTCCGCTTTAAAGGCAATCTTTTTTCGACATCGATCTACAGCATCTGGCAAACTCGATCTGATCCAGATGCAGCTGCATCCCCACATGCAACAGTACTCCATCAATTATTAAACATCGGGCCCTCCAAGAACAGAGCAAAATCCATGACAGATCGATCACAGAATTTGCCGGGCACCGGCGAATCATTAAGCAGCTCCCATCTCATCCCATGTACGTACCGGAGTTTTATTTGTGTGCACGTCCAACCAGCACTCGCATCATCTCCCAATCGAGAGAGAGAATACAGTACTGCTTAAAATATATATTATAGCGTTCCATCATCTGCTATAGTACTTAATTTTTTTCTCTTTTTTGTACGGCCTTGCGTGCCTTTTGTCTATGATCTTATGTGCTTTTGTCTTTTAGAGAGTATTGTCTATGGAAAAATAGTTGATTTGAGAGTAATTAGATGATATATATATATAGAGAAAAACTTTGTGCACTTTTTCATTGTACTTTCTCATGTACTTCTTGCTTTTCATTGGGTTGGCATAATGTGCCTCTAGTGCATTGACCAATGAGAAGGCCAAAGTGCAATGAAAAAGTGCAATGAGAAAATACACAAAATCTTTCTCATATATATATATATATATATATATAATATCGTGTTGAGGCACATTAAAGATGTACACTGTTGTCGCATATATAAGAGCAGCACGTGAGGCTCTGTCTAGGAAATAAAAAAGAGGATAAACAACACATTTTACCTGAAGATCATGTATTACTTGTTTAATTTTGTTGTAGTACCAAGTAATTAAAATTTCCATTCAAGTGTCAATAAAAAAAAAGAGAGAGATTAAAATTTCCATGTATGTGTTGTTCTTATTTATTTATTTATCATAAAGTCAAGGTCCAGCAATATCCAAGAATGCATGTGTATCCATTCTCAGAGAGAATGAATATATATACTCACCCCACTAGCTAGTGCGAGCCAAGACTATAATTTTATTTTTCAATAATAAGTTGAATTATAAGTTCTACGGGGCATACCTTTGAAGTACAAAGATAACATCAAACTATTTAGAGGACTCCGGTTGGGTCGATCGGTTAGAATTCTTGCTTAAAAGTAATAGGTCCCGAGTTCGATTCCTAGGAGGGGGGGGGGGATTTATCTGATTTATATGCAATCCTCGAGATGTGTAAATTCGGAGTTTTTCTGGTCAAGTGGGATAAGGACAATACAGATATACGGAAAGTAGGAGCTGTCAAGTTCTGATCTTGGAATTCACGAATACCAATTTTTGAGTCCACAAAATCACACGGGGCGAGATTTTCTCGTTATCAAAAAAAAAAAAAATCAAACTATTTATTAAAAAAAAAACAATGTAAGGAAGGTAGGGCGGCCCATCACTCCCCCAGATTGAGGCGGAAGATCGAACTGACACGTAAAAACAATATTATTTTCCAGCGCACGTGCGTAGGTAGCCACACACAGTGTCTCAGTAAACAACCCAAGTTTCGCAAAAGCATATCAACCTGAAATCGCCACCGAGAAAAGGGGCAACTTTCTTAGCAAACGATGCAACAAGTATTAATGCAGAATCATAGTAATTAAACCACCGAAATAGGATATATACGTACGTGGAACTGGCTTGAATCCAGGGCCAAAGAAATCGAATGAATAATGTTTTTTTTGATTTACATGACTGAGATCCTTTTGGACTCATAGCGAATAATTAAGGATTAACATATAATTATTTCCTAGCGCCGCCAACAGAAGTAAGAAGCTCTCGGAGAGAAGCTAGCATTCCAAACTTTGGCCAAGTATTAAATGGCCGGTTTGAGAGGGGGTTACCTATGGGTAACTCCATACCCATGGGTAACCCCCCTCCCACGGTTTGGGGAGGGGAGGGACAACTTTTTATGGTTATCCATGGGTAGAGGTGGGGCAGCGCTACTCCCATGGGTAACTTTTTTTTTTTTTCAAAAATTTTATAAAAATATTTATTAAATTGTAAATATTATTTTAACTATGTATATATAAATATTATTTTATTTTTTAATTACAAAAGAAAGATAACTAGAGTCAAAATATTAAGTTGACTAAAAAAAATAGAAGGTGGGTAAATCTACCCAAGTTACCCCGGTTAGAGGGGGTAAGTTGTCAAAACAAAATTGGATAAGTTTTTGGTTAAGCAACCTATAGTTAAACTACATGTGGGTAGTTTAACCATCAATCAAACTAGCCTCCCAGGGATATGAAACCAACTAGTAAGCAGTCTTAGTAGTAAAATGCCCCAGTAGGGGAATGTTCCCAGACCAGACAAATCGATCAGGTATATTAATGGAGAGAATCTAGCTAGCTAGGAGAAAGGTCTACATTGACCGCCAATTCCTTTATTATAGGATGGTTAACATCAAGGTCCTAACCTCTAGTTGTGACAACAGGAGGACGAGGGTCCTCACTATTAGGATTAACTGAGTAATAGTGAAGAAGGGGGTGGTCTCCAAGCCAAGTGTACCCGCATGAACCGGGTTAATGGCAGCACATAAATAGAAGGTTACCGACCATTAAAAGCCACATGAACCGGGTTAATAGCAGCACATAAATCAGACACATGAACTGGCTTAATAAGAAATGAACCGGACGAAAATTCAAAGTGTCATTTCTAATATATAGTATAGATATGTTCGAACAGGAGATTCCGGGCTTGGATGGATGAACACCTCTCTTCTGATTCCTGTAGGGAAAGGAGTAATCGTGTCTAACAAATGAACCTAGCTGCATGCAGAAATGGTTGTCTAGCTAGCATACCTTGACCATGTTCAATATTAATCCAGATCATTTTAGAGACCAGCTGAGATATATATGTGAATTCGGTCCATGCTTCGAATCCCCAACCCACCTTCTGTTAATGGTTTTTGTATTTGCTCCCAAGAGACCAGCTGTGATGTCTTCGTTTTTGCACATAATCTGTCAATATATATGCCTGCAAATCGTCCTAGCTAGCTAGGTACACATGTAGATGAAGCAAGGTACACAACTGGTGTGGATTAATGTAGCACTGATTTGATCAAAACCATCCGGCCTGCCACAGATCAAAGGCCTCGCTAATAGATCTACTAATTACAACTTCCTCAACAATTATGAAATAGATCACGGTGCTAACGGGTCACCTTCACGAATACCTCTAGAGGATTTGAAGTATATATATATATATATATACAAAAATGCTGGGGTGCGGCGGTGCGGGCAGCGCTGCCGCTGGATGGTGATCCAGCGGCAGCGGCTGGGGTACGGCGGGGCCGCACCGCCGTACCCCAGCATCACTCTATATATATATATATATATCCGCAAATTACTCCATTGAAATTGACAAAAAATGAGCAATTAGATATAATTAAGCATACCAATATGGGAAGTAAACTGAGAATTAAAACCAAACCTCTGCTGAACAGTCGAGAGAAAATCCCATTCTAACCGATCATATGCCTTAGCCATGTCCAGTTTCATGTGAACAACATTATTACCCTTGATCACTTTCCTATTATATCCTTTAGCATTTGGCGAGCCAGAGCAGGTTTTTTGGTGGGTTATCTTATAACCCCCCTTAACTCATGGGTCTCACTTCTCCTCCTCAAACTTATTTACAGTGTAAAGTATAAGTTAAACAACCCCGGTTAAAATAATCAGAGATTATTTATCTTTTTGTCAAATTAAGCCGAATGTTAATTTGGTGCACACCAAGATGTGCACAAAGTGGGACTCCTGTCTTACATACAAAAATCTCCCTACCTTGTGATCGATGCGATTTGTCATGTAAATTGTGATAGATAAAATTAATTATAATACACAATTCAAATGTTTATAATTAAGCAGTATAAAGAGCTTCTTTATTAACATCTATTTTTCATTCAAAGTTTCATACCAACATATATGAAAAAATATTGCCGCACGATCATCATTTAACGATAAAAGGTCGTGGAAAAATTACTTGGCCGAGAAGGAGATTGCATGCTGTCTCAAATCCAGTGTCAATAGTAGATGCTAGCTAGAAGACCACTTTACAAACTTACGTCAATTGTGGCATATATAAATGTTGTTCAGCATGCATGCTGGCACTATTTTTTTTTTTTTTGGGATGCCCAACAGCCGTTACTTATTTGAAGTAACTATTTTTCAGTCCACAGTCAGCGTTATAAATACACCATAATTATTAGAAGTATAATCGATAGTTTTGAACGGGAGATATTTTTGGGTCCAACATTACTATTTATGAGTTTAAATTTATTATTATAAAAATTCAGTCATATTTTTAAATATTAAGATTATACTTTTGAGTTGAAAGTTTGTATTTATAAATCTAAATTATAATTAAAAGTCAAACCAATATTTTAAATTTTAAAAATAATATTTAAACTCTAAAATTGATATTTTTGAGTCTAAACTTTTAATCACTAAATCTACTACAACTTGTTATCGCTACCTCCCACACCGGTCACCACCCACCATCCATTTGCATGATACTTTGTGTAGTATTCAAGTCGCCATGTCATTATATATACAATTAGTATTTTAAAATTATTTTTATGCAAGTAAATTTTACTCAATTAGATCACAATGCATACATACAGGTTACGAATAGGGGGATTGGATTAGATTAAAGCTAGCTATCTCGTCGTCTACTTTGCCTTTTCATTTGATAGAATCCCTTGACTTATGAGAAAGATTTATTACACTTTCACATTGACTAGGCATAAGGCCCATGTGACACTCCTCACACGAGGAGTGATAAAATGGTCATCCAATTGTTAGATGTCACATGGGCCTTATGTCAAATCACATTGCACTTAAAGTGTAATGTAAAAATATAATAAATCTTTCTCATAACTTATATAAGAGGAAAATCCCTCGATTTAAAAGGAATCTTTTAAGGACGTGAACAGGATTACCAACTCGATCTTATCCAATTGCAGTTGCATCCCCACAACAATCCATTAATTACTATACATTGGGCCATCCAAGAAGAAAGCAAGATCCATGATAGATCTAGCATTTGTCGGACACCAATAAACTCCCATCTCATCCCAATAGCATAGCTTTACAAACTATTAAAGGGTCACTTACTGGAGAGAGAGAGAGAGAAATGACCCACTGCGCACACTCACAAGCAAATGAGTCTGGCACACTGTGGCTTCAACATATATAGCTCGTGAAGGAACAGTGCTGTATATTCTCTTCAATTTCTCACAAGCCATAATTAATTCTTTTGATTTTTTTTCTTCAGAAATTATGAATTAGTTCTTGCAATATATTTCAGAATCCTACACCTTTAACATCGTCACAATATCTCACAGTGCAACAACACTAGAATACCTAGAAATGCAGTGGCGCAATAGTGATGAGAGCAAATGCAAACAATCAAACCTTACAATGAGTTACACCATCTAATTAATTTGAAAAAAGTCTCATAGCAAAGCAATATTGAAGGATACAAGTGAAAATAACCATTGGGCCTGGCAAGAGTAACCCTTGGACCACCATTAAGGATGATCTTTACATTTGCCATCTTTGTAGGGAGACCAAATCCTTTAGAACCAATACCTAACAAAAATTACAGACCTGTTAAGCCATTCTGCCATCATCATAATAGACTATGGATTAGAAATTAATATTCATAAAAGATGCCACAAAAAACTGACATAATTTTGGAGGACCATTCTCAGAATTAAGCAATATTCAACTATATAAGAAACCAGTTTACTAGATTGGAAGGGTAAAAAAATCATTCAGTAAAATGTTTACGAAAATGCAGCACTTCAGTTCAAAGTGGAAGTAGAGTATATATGGACGCTCATGTTTCAGAGAGGGCTCCCATAGATGCAAAAACTATAGATTTTGCTTTTCATTTATAGGGTCTATGGACATGGATAATGGTTCCTTTTGTAGATCTTTTTACATTGTCATTGATGACAGAGTTCAGTAATACCCATTGAATTTCTTCCAATCTGCTTCATTATAGTTGATTTATTGAGATATGTTGAATAACTATATATTTGAACCCCTAAACTATATGCAATATTCTTCCTTCTACAGAACCTGTATGTACGCAATACACTCCATATCCTTCCCCTTAGAAAGGAAAAGAAAAACTGAGACTGATTGCCTGATAGGTATAGAACCTATTGAAATTTTCTCCTCCACCATTTCACCTCTCCCCCCTCAGGATTACGCTATATATATATTATCTGGTTTTCACCTGACAAATTACCATTTATCATAACAGGGATTCTCTAATTCATTATATACATTGTGCAGCTTGAAAGTCTCCACTCCAGTGACCACTTACTTCAGAGAGTCCTTAATAATTAGAATACCAGACAACTTTGAAATCGAAAGTGTGTGTCATGAGATCGCATGCATTTGTTAACTGGAAAAAGCTTCATCTTCTCAAACACCATTTTCTTTCTTTCCTCTGCAATGCTGTCTCAATAAACAATCTACTTCAGACCCCATTTGGGCTTGGAATCTTATTTATCTCTTTTGTATTGCAGTTTCAACCAATAATCTACTTCAGAGCCCACTTGGATTTGAAATTTCTCAAAAAGTTTCCTTCTAAAAGTGAAGTTCATGAAAAAAATTCGGAGATTCTTCAATAAAAATGGCAATCATCAAGTTGTCGGAAAGAAAGACTCTGAGAGAGAGAGAGAGAGAGAGAGAGAGAGGAGAGAAGAAGAGAGAGAGAGAGAGAGAGGAGAGAGAGAGAGAGAGAGAGAGAGAGAGAGAGAAGATTTAGGGAAGCACGGAGTGGGATGAGAAATATGAGGATTATTTTCGTCGAAATTTTTAATAGAATTAAATCTATTAAAAATCTTGATAGATGTATTTTCATCAGTAACACTGCTTTTCCTTGTAGTGAGAAGAACACTTTGTAATATCTATATATATATATATATAACTATATTAAATCTCATGTATTTGTATTTATAAGTATATCTATGTTGTAAGTAAAATTGTCGTGTTGAATGATTCGATCATGTTGAATTCGCCTTGACATGATACAGATTGAATCATGTTATATCGACACAATTCGATACGGTGGATCTTATATAAAAAAATTAATAAAGAGGATAAAAAATATTAAATAATTATATATATATATATAAAAGACTTGCCATAGTTCTGACACGGTATAGTCGTGCCGCCCGTGATCCACTATTGCAGGGCCAATTGTGGCTGCAAGTATAATTTAATCGTTGTGAAAATCTTTTGCTGATCTTATAACCAGACATTTGCGCGCGGCATGTTAAGGACGGCGTCTCGTTCTTCTTAAAACCTTTTAATCTCCTTTAAAAAAATAAATTATTTGATTACAAAAAACTACTAAATCAATTATTTAAAAAAATATTAGAAGCATATTCATTAACTACTAAATTTTAATTTTAATTCATCACAGAAGAATTAAAAAAAGAAACTATTTTCGTAATGGAGTAGACTGTCGCAAAAAGTTTAAATTTTTGTCCTAAAAGATATCTTTTGCGACGGATTAAGTCATTGCAATTTTTAGTATATATTGTAAAAAACGATCTTTGAGGAGGTTTGTTATAAAATTTATATTTATATTTATAAATTTCAGATCAAACCTCACAAAACTTAAACTCGGCCCTATTCTTTTCCGGAACGGGTCATCCAAATCTGATTAAAATCAGATAGAAAATAATTTAATAATATTATTTGGTAACACATTAAAATAACACACTAATCAAAAAGTACCACAACCTCATCATTTATGATGTGTTTTTAACTTTTTTATTTCAGTTGTTGATGTGACATAATTTTTAATGATGATATTACCAAATGATGTTATAAAACTGTTTCTCAAATCAGACCGGATTGACACCTCTAGAATTGAGGTGGGGGAATCTGAACAGGACAGTCAACTAATGGTTGTACATGTGAAACAATGTCTAATTGATTTTTTTTTGTTAGGTAAGTTACACTACAAGAAAAGGCGGATATAGAGACCGCATTTGCGACCGATTTGATCGGTCTCAAATTCAGTCTCTGTAAGTGACCGACTAGCGACGGATACTGTCGGTCACATTGAAGAGACCGATTTTGAGACGGAACTTATTTCGGTCGCAAAATCGGTCTCTGTCGCCCTATTTTCCCTCGCAACCAATCTTTCCCTCCGACCTTTCCCTCCAGTCGATCCCTCCCCTTTCCCTCCCGTCGCTGCCGCCGCCGCCGCCGCTGTCGACTCCGGCCGCCACCGTCGACGTCGTCGCCGCCGAGGAGATCCCCGCCGCCTGCAGCCGCTATGGACGACATCGTCGCCGCCGCCGTGTGGAGCCCCGTCGCCAGCCACTCCCGCCTCTCCATCGCCGGTAAGTCCCACTCCCCCCCCCCTCCCCTCCCAAGGTTGCTGCTGCCCCCTGCCCCGCCCCTTGCCCCCTTCCTCCTCCCTCCCTGCCCCTGCCCATAGCCTCCTCCCTCCCTGCCCTCTCCCCCCACCTAGCTTCCCCTTCTCCCCCTCCGGCCCTCCCTCTGTCCCTCTGTCTCTCTCTCTGGACCTCTCTATCTCTCTCACTGCAGTGCATCCGTGCCGGAGGAGCCTCCGGCTCCCATCCCCCCACCTGCCCCTGCCCCCTGCCCCCTTCCTCCTCCTTCTTGTCAATTTCATGGACTTCTAATTTTTCCGCCCCCTGCCCCCCATCGGATTGTCAAATCTTCATATTGGTCTTTCTGTTATCTATGTAGTGTTTTTGGCTTCAAATTAAAAACGCCAAAGAGCAAAATTTATTGTTTGACTGTGTCGTGGATTTTCCATTTTTTTGTTGGAGAAATAGTTTTCCATCTGAGGTTGACTTAAAGTATACACATCAGAAATAATTTTTCCATCTGAGGTCCAATTTTGGAGAAATATATAGTCTTTTGAAGAAATAGTTTTTCCTTACTTTAAGCTTACTTGACGGGCCTTTGGATTAAGGATTTGTGCCCACATTTCTTGACATAAAGTCTGCTAGTCTGATGGGCTTGACATGCACAGGTCTCCATTTGCCTACTTGCTCACTCCATTAGTCAGATTTAGTTTAACATGAATATGATTCCAGCCAAAAAAAAACTTCTAATTAAGCTTCCATCATATGAAATAAAAGATGGACAGAATAACTCATAAGTAATATGAACATTTAAGTTAAATAGCATCCTACTCAAAAGAAAAGATTAGAGAACCATGAACTCATGAAAGGGAAATCTTGCATTCTAGATCGGTTCTTGTCCAATGCCTTAAAAACAATGATGGGAGTTCACCTCCATATATGTAGAGGATTCCCTCTACTCAATGCCTAGGTCTTGAGTTAGAGTTTGGGCCTTCAAAAATTCCTTTTGTGAAGTCAGTCCTAAGTCCAGCCTCCCCTCAAGAAAAGAAAAGAAAAGGTAAACAAACAGAATGCATGAAGCCTGTTTAAGATGGTCAAACAATATGGCCAATCTGTCCTGTTCTAGAACTAGAAAGAAAATTCTGCAATCAAACAATTTTAGAATAGTAATTATAGATTTCCTTTGACAGGATCTCACCTTATCCTAAAGAAGTGATCAAAACATCGCAATTCGTGCAAAAAGATAGTGTCACAAAGAAGTTCTAAAAATGGTAGGACTGTCTGCACAAGCAATCCCCATATATATGGCAATTCCTCTGCACAGATCATAAATAGTTAAGCTAAATAGCATCCTGCTGTCTTTCATTTTTGCTCTTATAAATGTGCCGGATGTTTTGTAAATTTGATTTCTAGTTTTGTAAATTTACTTTTTAGCTTTCTTGTTGAATATGCTTTCTAGCTTTCTTATTGAATGGTCATCACCACAAAGTCAATCTTACTTGTTTTATGTGCTTCCTAATATTTTTTGTATGTATAAAGTTTTTTAGAATACTTATTTTTGTGCTTTTAGAATGTGTTATTATCTTGTCAATAATTAATTAGTTGGGTGTTGTATGTGAGCTGAGATGTGTGGGTGCAACCTAACATTGCACGCATCTTAGGAGAGCGTGTTAAGCCCGTGTCAATCAACCTACCCGTTCAAGACTTTGGGATTGATGTGCACATTCTCATTTTGAATGATGAGAACGTGTATATCTAACTCAAAGTCTTGAATTGTCCCGTTTGGACAGTCTGTGAATGTTTGATCGCACTTAGGTGATTAATTACTATATGTGTTTGTGTTGTTTGTTAAAAATTTTAGTTGCGTCTTCTCACTCCTCTCTGATATGTCTTTATTGATTTTGATTATTTTCTTAACCACTTATGAGTAAGTGTTTAAGAAAATTTCTTAATCAATAAATATTTTATGGTATATCGGAGAGGTGTGGGGAGATGCTGCCGAAATTTTTAGCAAATAACACAACACATATAGTAATTAATCGTGCGATCAAACCTTCACAGATAGGTTAAAAAGTGAAAATCTAAATGATATTTCCTTCCTATTTAAAATGGCAGAGATGGACGATGTGAGGAAAGGGTTGGACTTTTTATTTTGTTAGACATGTTAAAATTTTGTGTGTTTACATTTCATTCGCATAGGGAAAATGTCTGAAGATCGTTCATGGATGTACCGTAGAGTAGTTGATCAGGTGGTGTCTACGGAATTTAAAAATGGAGTTGAGAGATTCATTCAGTTTGCTTTGAGAAATCCTATTGAAGCTGTAGATTGTGAGGGTCGTATTCGATGTCCTTGTGCAGTCTGTAAGAATTTGAAGTGGCTGACAACATGGGATGTACAACGTCATTTATACAGAAAGGGGTTTGTTAAAGATTATGCAAACTGGATATGTCACGGTGAAACATTGTGGTCCTTCCAGCCTGTCGAGCCTGCCAATGTTGGAAGTGGAAGTTCATATGTTGATATGGTCATAGATGCTGCTGGTCCAAGATTCAATGTTCATGAGGAGCATGTACACGATGAAGAACCGCCAAACAAGACAGCTGTAAGATTTTATCAGCTACTCAAAGTTGCTGATGAGCCATTGTGGAATGGATGTCAAAATCACTCTCGACTGTCTGCGGTGTCACAATTATTGAACTTGAAATCTGAATTTCACATCAGTGAGATTTGTTTTGATCGTTTGTTACTGATTATCAAAAGTATGTTGCCACAAGATGAGAAGTTACCTGAAAAATTTTATCGTGCAAAGAAGATGGTCACTGACTTAGGGCTTGGATATGAGAAAATAGATGCATGTCCTAATCATTGCATGCTATATTATAATGAGGATAAAAGTAAGGTATCATGTTCCATATGTGGTCATGATAGATTCAAGCCTAAGAAAGGGGACAATTCAAAGCAAAAAGATATACCATATATGTCATTGCGGTATTTTCCTATTGCACCGAGATTGCAGAGAATGTATATGTCACCAAAGATAGCTCAACATATGAGATGACATGCGGAAAGAGTACGTCGAAAACATAATGTATCAGTCATCCTGCAGATGTCGAAGCTTGGAGTCACTTTAACCGTGCTCACCCTACTTTCTCAAAAGAGTCGCGTAATGTAAGACTGGGTTTATGTACTGATGGATTCAATCCATTTGGAGGTTAGTGACTTCCTACTCTTGCTGGCCAGTTTTCGTGACACCATACAATCTTCCGCCAAATATGTGCATGAAACGAGAGCATTTATTTCTATCATTATTGATCCCTGGTCCAAAAAATCCTGGAAAAAAACTAGACATATATCTCAGGCCGTTGATTGATGAGTTGAAATTGTTATGGACCGATGGGGTTACTACTTATGATGCATCCAGAAAGTAAAATTTCACTATGAAGGCTGCATTGATGTGGACAATAAATGACTTTCCTACATATGGAATGTTATCTGGCTGGAGCACCCATGGAAAACTAGCATGTCCTTACTGTATGGACAGTTCCAAATCATTTGTACTTAAGCATGGTGGCAAGTCATGCTGGTTTGATTGTCATCGACAATTTCTACCAAGGGACCATCTATTTAGAAGGCAAAAAGATGCATTCTTAAAGAACAAAATTGAATTGGAAGAAGCTGATTTTGAACGGTTGTCTCGTCCACATTTAGTAGCAAGGGTACAGAACTTACCAGATATAACACAATTGTCGAGCAGCACAAGACAGCTCCCTGGATTTGGGAAGGATCACAACTGGGTCAAAAAAAGTATCTTCTGGGAATTGCCTTATTGGTCAACACTTCTTATACGACATAACCTCGACGTCATGCATGTTGAGAAGAATGTCTTTGATAATGTGTTCAACACCATTATGGACATAAAAGGCAAAACAAAGGACAATGTGAATGCTCGTTTAGGCTTGAAAATACATTGTAAACGTCCAGAACTGGAACTTCTTGATAGAAATGATACAACAGTTAAACTGAAAGCAATTTACGCCCTTGGAGCTGCACAGATTAAAGAAGTATGCTTTTGGCTAAAACAATTGAGATTTCCAGATGGTTATGTGTCCAACATTGCTCGTTGCATGAATACAAATGAGGGGAAAATATATGGAATGAAAAGTCATGACTGTCATGTGCTCATGCAGAGGTTGTTACCTATTGTATTTCGTGATATGCTGCCGAAGCCGATATGGGGAGCAGTGACTGAGTTAAGTCAGTTTTTTAAAATTTTATGTACATCAGAGCTCAAGTATGAAGATGTGGAAACTATTGAACAGAATGTGATCACGACAGTTCGTAGATTGGAAAAGATATTTCCACCCTCATTCTTTGATTCAATGGAGCACCTGCTTATACACTTACCATATGAGGCTAAAGTAGGAGGGCCAGCACAATTTAGATGGATGTATCCATTTGAGAGGTAATTATATATATTTTCTCCTCATAATTCAATTTCTTTTGATGTGTTTTTCATTATCCTATGAACATTCTGGTAGGTGCATGCATGAATTGAAAATGAAAGTTCGCAACAAGGCAAAAGTAGAGGGTTCCATTGCGGAGGCGTACATTATGGAAGAAATATCAAATTTCTGTTCAATGTACTTTGAACCTGAGATACAAACTCGTCGTACTCGGCCACCACGTAATGATGATGGAGGAGACTCCTTTCACTCTGATCGGCTCTCTATATTTAAGTATCCTGGACGTGCGTATGGACGTTCTTCGTGTCGGATGCTAAATGATAGAGAATTGCACTGTGCAGAAATTTACATCCTTTTAAATTGTATGGAGGTTGAATCTTATGTTGTGTAAGTTCTCTGCTCACATTACGTTTATGTCCATAACTTGTTAATTTTCATTCCATCTATAATGCTCCAATGTTCATAATACAGACAATTTGACTCAGAATTAATCCAAAGATGTCCATATCTCTCTGACATCGAGGTTGAAAAAGAACGAGAAAAATCATTGGCTTCTTGGCTGAAATATCGTGTAAGTATTATTACTAATCTTTCTCCTTGTTAGGCCAATTAATGACTAATTCTGACTAGTGTGCTCTCCATATGTAGGTTGAAAATGGTTTTATTACTGATCAAGAATTCGAGAGATCAGTTATGGCCCATCGAAAGTTGCACGTACATATCCAGCATTTATTGTGAATGGGTAGATTTCACACTAGACAATATGGGCAGAATAAGTCAACAATGAACAGCGGGGTATGTGTGAAAGGAAGTACATATAATGAAAATGAATGTGATTATTATGGTATTATTGAGGAGATCTTAGAATTGCAATATCTTGGAGATGACAACCATATATTTCTGTTCAAGTGTCATTGGTTCGATCCATATTCTGTTCGAAATGACACAACATATGGGATTGTCGATATCAGACATAAGTCCAAATTGAATACTTATGATCCATTCATTTTGGCCGCACAAGCCCAGCAGGTCTATTATATAAAGTATCCATCGTCTAGAAATAAAGAAAGAAATGATTGGTGGGCAATTTGCAAGGTTAAGACAAGGCTTTTCCCGGATTATGAGTTGGATTTGACTGAAACAGTAGAGTTGGATATGAATGCCGAATTCTTTCAATCAGATTTGGGTGATGATGTAGAGTTGCCTGCTTCTAGTGATGAATCTGCGGAGGCACTGTCTTTATCTAAAGAGAATGAAGTGGAAGAAGTCGATCTAGAACAACTTGAAATACAGTTGGGGGACTCCGATGAGGAGGAATATATTAGTGATCAAAATGAATCTGATAATGAAGATGTGAATGCTGAATTTGATATATCTCCAACATTTGAAGATGAAATGGAGAATGTTTGATTAATGGTATACAATTTTACCTAAAATTTTAATACTCTGTAATTTTAATACTCCCGTGTCTGCCCATTTTTCTTCCACTATTTGATGAATATGCATGTATTTTATTACCAGTTGAAGATATGGTTCGAGGATGGCGTGGGACTTCTTCAGGTGGGAGGGGAGAGGGTAGTAGGAGGAGATTTACTTCCTTTTCTACACCGCTACCACCGACCTCTGCACCGCTACCACCGGCAGCAGGTATGTATACTTTGATTTGTATGCATTGCGGTATTTATTTAATATAATTATTTATGTCATTGTGGTAACTTATTCTTATTTTCACAGGACCCACGACCTCTGTACCGGTACCACCGACCTCTGCACCGCTACCACCGGCAGTAGGTATGTATACTTTCATGTATAATGCATTGTAGTATTTGTTTAAAATAATTCTTTATGTTTTTGTGGTATCTTATTCTTATCCTTTCAGGATCCACGACCTCTGCACCTTTACCACCGGCAGCAGGTAGATTGACGACCTCTGCACTGCTACTACCTGTAGCAGGTAAATATGTTTTTGTATAATGCACTGTATGTTTTGTTTAATATAATTCTTTATGTTTTTGTGGTATCTTATTCTTATCTTTACAGGACCCACGACATCTGCACTTTTACCATCGGCAGCAGGTAGATTGACAGCCTCTGCATCTCCATCACACATGGCGAGTAGATCTACACCTCCATCTGAGCCAGGTATGTTCATTACATTTCTATTTTTTTATAGTTTGTTTTATTTATACTATTTAATTCGTATAGTACATGCTGATGACGAGACGAGTCATCACGAGGGGGAGGGCAGTTATAATGAGACGATGCGGGCAGTGTGGATAAATGAAGGGTATGTAATGCATTATTTTTGTTATCTATTCGTCATTGTGGTATTAATATTCTCAATTTCAGGAATAAAATAGAGCCAGCCCAAGCATCACAATTTATTACAAAGACATTCAAGCACATATTCTAGGCCCCATCCATCGCTTTTCTGATTTTCCGATGGATGTTCAGGATTTATTGTTCTCTATGTTCTTGGTATGTATCTTATTTTATCATATTAAGTCATTTTCAATTCTTATTTGACACACTTATTGTTATGTAACATATATTTTTTTTTTTGTTAATATGTAGAAGAATCATCGATTCACAGAGCATTCATATGAGTTACGTGCTAGATCTGCATGGACAAGTACTGCAAGAGTAAATTTCAAACATCTTATGTACAATGTCCGAAAAACTGCAGAAAGAGCATGTGCAAGTACATATAAGAACGAATGGAAGGAGCATGGGCCTGTGTGGATGAGAAAAGAGTATTGGACGAAGCTGTGCGACATTTGGGAAGCGGAGAAATGGAATGAAAATTCAAGCAAAGCAAAACAGAGCAGCGCATCCTGAAGCGAATGTACACACGAGTGGCTCTGTCTCCTTTGCAACGCATAAAGCGAGATTGGTAAGTATACTTCTACATTTGTGAATTTTTTTTAATCTAATAATAAACTGTGATTTATTTGAATAACAGGAAGTACAGCTCAAGCGGCCACCTCAATTTCAAGAACTTTTTGATGAAACTCATAAGAAAAAAGGGACAAATGATTACATTAGTGAGAAAGCTCGGGAGGTAGCGGTAAGTGTATACACTAATAGTTTTCATTTATTGTGGTTAAATTGTAGAATAATTTTGTTTTATTTGTTTTGTTTTTTGCAGGAGTCATATAGTAGAGGAATGGATGAGAGGTACAGGGATGACAATCAGCGTCCAGAGTTGGATCCTGACATTTGGGTTGCAGCATCTGGGGCACCCAAGAAAGGCCATGTCTATGGTTTTGGACATAGCTTGGGCACGACCAAGGTGATATCATCATGCTCGAGTTCGGTCTCACATGCGACCTCTCCATTTACCACACCAGCAGCCCCAGGTGTTTCTTCCAGTGCCGGCCCGACCATGACTCCGGATATGTTTAGGGCAATCGTCAACGAGACCGTCTCTCAGAATATCTCAACCATTGTCTCTCAGACCGTCTCCCAGATGCTCGTAGAATTGGGAATTCCTGGTAATAGAGCACCTCCTGCACAGTAGCCTCCAGTAAGTATTTTATTTTATTGATTTTCTATTTGTTAACTCTAAATATCATCTTAAAAAATATAAGAATTTAGATTGAGGAGGGAAAAATATCACTTTCTTAACTCTATGAACTTGGGTTTGAGGGTCCAAAATTGAAAAGAAAAGTCTAATCAATCCATCGATTTTTCCAACACGACATGGGAGGTGAAAGTAACCCGTAGAAATTGACAGAGTTCAAATTGGACTCCAAATTTGAACTTCATACTCAAATTTATATTTCTTAAGAAGAACTAATTTAATCGGGTTTAATAGGGTCAAAAATAAAAAAAATAGATCCGATTAATTTGTCAATGACTCCAACACGATCGGGAAGGTGAGAGTTATTAGTAGAAACTGACGGAGTTCAAATTGGACTCCCGATATGGCTTGGGCAAACAATTTTGTATTTTCTTAACTAGTTTAGTTTCAAATCTATGAACTTGGGTTTGAGAGTCCGAAATTGAAAATAGAGATCAAATCAATCTATCGATTGTTCCAACACGACATGGGAGGTGAAAGTAACCCATAAAAATTGACAGAGTTCAAATTGGACTCCAAATTTGAACTTCATGCTCAAATTTACATTTCTTAAGAAGAACTAATTTAATCGGGTTTAAGGGGGTCAAAAATATAAAAATAGGTCCGATTAATTTGTCAATGACTCCAACACGATCGGGAAGGTGAGAGTGACTTGTAGAAACTGACAGAGTTCAAATTGGACTCCCGATATGGCTTGGGCAAACAATTTTGTATTTTCTTAACTAGTTTAGTTTCAAATCTATGAACTTGGGTTTGAGAGTCCGAAATTGAAAATAGAGATCAAATCAATCTATCGATTGTTCCAACACGACATGGGAGGTGAAAGTAACCCGTAGAAACTGACAGAGTTCAAATTGGACTCCAAATTTGAACTTCATGCTCAAATTTACATTTCTTAAGAAGAACTAATTTAATCAGGTTTAAGGGGGTCAAAAATATAAAAATAGGTCCGATTAATTTGTCAATGACTCCAACATGACCGGAAAGGTGAGAATGACTTGTAGAAACTGACGGAGTCCAAATTGGACTCCCGATATGGCATGGACAAACAATTTTGTATTTTCTTAACTACTTTAGTTTCAAATCTATGAACTTGAGTTTGAGAGTCCGAAATTGAAAAGAAATGTCCAATCAATCTATCGATTGTTTAAACACGACATGGGGGGTGAAAGTAACACGTAGAAACTAACGGAGTTCAAATTGGACTCCAAATTTGAGCTCAATGCTCAAACTTATATTTCCTAAAATAGAACCAACTTAATCGAGTTTAAGAGGGTCAAAAATAAAAAAATATATGTCCGATTAATTTGTCAATGACTCCAACATGACCGGAAGGTGAGAATGACTTGTAGAAACTGACGGAGTCTAAATTGGACTACCGATTTGAGCAAAACGTTTAAAACTATCATTCGTCAATTTCAGTTAAATGAAAAATATCTTGCTTTTAATTTTCAAGAAAATTGATTTCTTTATTAAGTACTTAATTTTAATTTTTTTAAATAATATGCAGGATCATCCGTCGCGAGATGTTGGACGAGACGACGACCAGGATGACACATATGCGGAGGATTTGTAATTTCATTTTAGTTATGTGCATGTTGTCATTTTATTATGGATGTATGATGTTTGTTTGTTTGTATTTTATGTGATGAATTTGAGGTTTGTTATAGATGTATGATTAGTTTGTGTGTTTGTATTTTATGTGATGAATTTGAAGTTTGTGGAGATTGTGATTTGTGTAGTTGATTTATTGTGGTTTTATGGTATTGTTATTTATCAGGTAATTTATTGTCGTTTATGTAAATTTCTAAAAAAAAAATATTGTCAAACTAGCGACCGATAGAATTCCGACGCTGATCAGTCGCTAAAGTTGGTCGCTTCACCGATAGCGACGGACAATATTTGGTCGCTAAGTCTGTAGTACCCCGGAAAATCCATTAATTAATAATTATAGATAAATTGAAAATTTATCAATTAATAAATTCAATCAATTAAAAAGGTATGCATTATTATCACATGCGTATAAGCCCCTATAAAAATTTCGTAAAAATAGTAGTTATACGATAAATAATGTTCTCTAATGACCCATCATGAAATTTGGGCGTAGAAAAATCATTTGGACTTAGTTTAAGAATTTATGCGACTTATTAGCATAATTAAGGAATAAGTCGAAGAATCCATTATTTTATAATCCAAGGTGGATTATAAATTAAAATAAATATATGAGTAGACTTTAAATAATATGGGATGATAGTCCATTATGATATTTGGACCAATAGACAATCTTGGCCCATGAATAAATTATCTAATAAAAGGATAAATAAAACTCATTAAGTAAAGTAAGTACATGGGTTGTACAATTAAGCTCACATGAGTTATTGGGCTAAGAGTAATTGCCCAAATGATGAATATTAGAAATATTGGTATGAATAATATTATTCAATTTAAAAATATGAATTTACTTGAATAAGTGTGATAAATAGATTTACTTAAGGATAAATGGTGAATAATTGGAATTAAATCAATACCCATTAAGTTAAATTAGTAATGGGTTTTACTAATGGACCTAACATAGATTGTTGGGCCCAAATAAGAAGAGCCCATCATGAGAGGGGAGATAATTAAGCTAAATTCGTACCTAAAATATTAATAAATAGAAAAGGGTTAAGATAATGAGTATTTTAACTCTTAATCATCTTAAAAAGAGTCCTAACCCTAGTCTAACCCAATAGAACTCTATCCTAATCTAAAATTGGGATTTAGATGTGAGACAATTGGGTTAAATATAAGAGACCCAAATTAAATAGGAAAATTCGTAACTATATTATCTCTTAATTAAAAAGGGGTCATTAAGCACTAATATGACTCATATATATCTTAAAAAGAGTCTCCATCCCATCTTAACACATTAACCATAAAATTAGATCTCTCCCTAAGCCAATTAGTGGATTAATGCTAGAATATGGGAGATAAATGTGTAAATTCGGAGTTAATATTTAAATAAATTAAAAAGGGATAAGATAATGACTAAACTAGCTTATAAATGTCTCTATAAGAGTCCTAATCCTATCCTAAACCATTACCCACGAAATTAAACCTCTCCCCTACCCATTAGGTGGATAAATGGAAGAAAATTAGAGGATAATTGTGAATTTTCGAAATTTAGGAGAGAATGGAAGAGTACGGAGTTGCGTGGACTCTATAACCTATACACTTCTCATTTGACCCTATCAACCCCATTTTCGTGGCTGGAGCTCTGGAGCATGAGGAGAAGGGTTGGAGCAAGGAGAAGAAGGAGGTTGGAGCAAGGAGAACTTCGAAATTCGTCACCCCTCAACCCTAGGATCTTTACAGCACAAAAAGGTAGGCAATCTCTCAAGCTAAAATCGTGAAATAATTACCCTAGGTAGCCTTCATGTACCTCTTCAAAAGCCCTATGATTTCGTTGTATTTCGTTCACCCATTTGGGAGAATTTAATTCGTGAAATCCTGCTGTCACCATGAACTCGAATCTCATGTTTTCTCTAATACCTTGCACGTACTTGTTCCCATGCTATGAGAAAATTCTCATTGATACTACCATGTAATAGCTTTCAAACGCCCCTGGTCTTGCTTGATTTCGATCTCCCATGAGGGAGAATTAAATCTTTGAATATCTATCAGACCTGTGCACTCGACCCTCCGTGTTTCCTTTTTAACCTCGTGCAAACTTGACATCATTATATAATAAAATTATCATAAATACTAATACATGTTAGCTTTCAAACACCGCTAGTTTCAGAATTTTTCATTATGTATACATCTCTAATTAATTCATTGAACTCTGACTGCGCCTATTTAGGTCACCGAAAAGTAACCTGATCAATGTATGTCTAAACCTTGTCTATTTTCAAATTAATCATGTATGTTGATAGATATACATGTCTACTTTTGTTTAAAACTGGTTTCATACTTTTTGGACCACTGTACTATTTTATATGGAATTTCGAACGTCCCTGTATCACAAAGGACTCGCCCAGAGAAAAAGGAAAAAAAAACTGGACCGCCCCTGTTATCGCGACGGCGCGATGCGCCGAGATAACGGGTGTATCGCGGTCGGCCTGAAGGCCGCGTCATGAACGCGACGGGCCTCGCCGCCGCATTCCCAACCCGAACCAAGCCAGACCGGCCGGTTCGCCTGTCGCGCCAGGCCGCACCACCGCGACCTGAACCGCGACAGGATACCCCGTCACGACACTATGAGTAACGCGTCCATGCACCCCGTCGCCTTCTTAAAATTTTGGCCAGAATCTCATATTATGCATATAACCCTGCTTTATTTGTCATATAACCCTTATACAAGTTAACCACGTATTGTTAAGCTTAATAATCGACCTGAATATTTTTATTTAAATAATTCTTGTTAATTTAAAAGCCGTGAGCACGACTTGTCATATCCTCAAGATTTCTTTACACTTGCACACTCATAACATTGTAAATTGCCATTGACCTTGATAAATTACGCAATAATGTATTCGGTAAATTATCGAAATATATGATTAAATTATCCTATTTTGTTAAATACAATTGTTTCTGTATTGACTCGCGCATTTTATCTACCGTTACCGTTTTCCCTCGGCCTTCGAGCACTCGAGGCACGACGGACCCGTTTTTACACACTTTCCCTTGACTTGGACCACCTCTCCACTGAGAATACTCTCGACTGGACTAGGGAATCCTTGTCAAGACCTCCGTAAGTCTTCTTGGCTTTGGCGCACGTCCTTAGTCAACGAGCTGGTTGTACCCTAAAACCCGTTACACCTTTCGGATCAGTACGATCCATGACCTTAGTGTTCTCTCCTTATCTTGCAATCACGCTGGACCATCTAGCCTGTGTTCATAGCACAGCTAGTGGGCGGTTGTGACTTCTACCAGACTGCCGGTACCCGATCTGGTGCCGTGCAACCGTTACTATCGTGTGTTTCTCGTCATTTTACGGAAATGTCCCTATCTCATCTACTATCTCGATACTCTCATCTGTTCACGTTCTCTCTACACTTTCGTTTAGTTCATCTACTACTCTCATCTATTCTTGGTACTCTCTTGGCCATTCTTGTGATTGTCTAAGATAACAAACATGACTATGCTAGGCAACATTATAAGGGCCCGATCTGGTCCTTGGGAGGAGCACCTGAAAGGCTATAACTCGCGAGGGTCTAATGATCAGGTGATGGCATACACCAAACGCATGACTATCAAGATTTAATCTAAGACAATTCACAAACATTCCTGTATATGATACTTGACTTGTGGTTGATAAAATGATCGACCAAACGCATGTTACTTGCTTTACTTGCTATCGTGACTAGTGCACTGTTGTGCAACCATACACGCTATCTCGTTACACGCTATCTCGTTACACGGCCAGTTCTTTACCATCCTAGTTTTGCAATAATCTTTTGAAATGTATTACCGTTAACGTGTTATCTTGTACTATTACTCTCTCGACTATACTTGATCGTTCTCTCTAGTTGACCTACTTTACAAGAAATTAATCACTTAAAGTCTGCTTGTTTACACGAGATATTAAGTCATACTGAGCGTTATCGCTCACCCTTCGTTATTTGTCATTGTGTTTCAGGTAAGTCAGATGATGACCTTACACACAACAACGAGATTGGACTGGAGTGATGAGCGTCCTGGAGTCATAGCGATGGAATGTCTTTAGTATCGTAGAGTCTAGATAATTAGTTGCTTAGTTATCATTTCCAATGTATGATGTTATTGAGCCCTATGTTTTGGCTCTGAATTAGTAATTGTAGTAGTTTAGATGAATTATCAATAAAATGAGGAGTTTTATTACAATTATTGTTCATTAGATGCTCTGATATTTGCGAATGTATGCGCAATTTACGTTACCATACTCGTTGTTCATGCCTCCCCGATTTATTCCGCTGCTAAATTGGCGGGGCATGACAAAGTCGGTCTCTACATTAGCGACCGCCTTAGCGACCATAAGTATCGGTCGCTGTTAGCGACCGTAACAGCGACCAACTATCGGTCGCTGTGGGCGACCAACCTGCGACCAAAAAAGGCGGTCTCTATTTGCGACGAAACTTGCGACCGATATATTTCGGTCGCTATCAGAGACAGATTTTGTGACCGATGCCTACAGCGACCGAACAAAGACCGAATAGAAATCGAACCTGTCGGTCGCTATTTCCGCTTTTTCTTGTAGTGTTAGTAGAAGAAGAGGAGAAAGGTGATGGAGGATAGGGTGAGAGTTTAAAACTCTTCTTTTTAATAAAGGGGGACAACCACTGTGTTATATTAAAGCAGTTGTCAACAAATTAAGTCACTAGGTAGGTTGTGAAAAGGAGGGTCTACACGGACATGGCTCCATGCCATGCATCTTTAAGCCTAACCTAACCCATTAATTTGTATGTCTATAAAGAGACAACAACTAGATCCCCTTTACGTCCGGTCCCGTGTCGCCTCCGCCATTAATTAATTACGATGTTCTTGCATGCAGTACTTGTAACTCTTTCATTTGCCTTGGATATCTTGTTTCTTCTTTCTCGGATATATATGCATGGTCGACGATTAATTGTAATTAAAAGTTGATCTGATCAGAGTGCGTATATATATATATATATATATATATATAATATATATATATATATATATATACGTGGAGGAGACTATCAATATTTAAAACAAGTTTAGAGATTTTACATAAAATTTTAAATTTAAAAAAGTGTTTACGTAAAACATTCTCTAATTAATATTGATATATATAGTCTCCTCCACTCCCACCAGTACGGCAGTACCCTTGTACGTACTGAGAACAACAAACTCTCAATAAATCCCCCACGGACGGCCCTATATATATATAGAGAGAACACGAACAAGAAGAGCAAGCAACAGCAAATTAACCCGGCCGCCCTCCCTCTAATCTTTCCTGCTTTTCCTCCTCCACCCAGCTAGTTCTTCTCGCTACCATGGCCGCCTCCTCCCTCGTCTTCACTGTTCGCCGACGTCAGCCGGAGCTGGTCCGCCCAGCCGCACCCACCCCACGGGAGCTCAAGCAGCTCTCCGACATCGACGACCAGGAGGGTCTGCGCTTCCTCCTCCCAGGGATCCAGTTCTATCGTCATGTCCCCTCCATGGCGGGCATTGACCCCGCCGCCGTCATCCGGGACGCGCTGTCTCGCGCCCTCGTTCACTACTACCCCTTTGCCGGCCGCCTCCGCGAGGGCCCCAACCGGAAGCTCTCGGTCGACTGCACCGGCGAGGGTGTCCTCTTCGTCGAGGCCGACACGGACGTCAGCGTAGACGATTTCACCGCCCCCCTGCATCCCCCCTTCCCCTGCCTGGAGGAGCTCTTCGTCGACGTCGAGGGGTACAACGGCATCCTGGGCTGCCCCCTGCTGCTGCTTCAGGTGACTCGTCTGAGGTGCGGCGGCTTTATTGTAGGGACTTTGTTCAACCACACTATGGTGGACGGCGACGGGATGGTGCAGTTCCTGAACGCTGTCGCAGAGCTGGCACGGGGGAGGCCGGCGCCGTTGGTGGCCCCCGTGTGGCAGTGCGAGCTGTTCAGAGCCCGGAACCCTCCGAAGGTTAGCCGGATACACAGGGAGTACGAGGAGGTGGACGGCACCATCGAGCCCTTCTCCGACATGGCGCATCGCTCCTTCTTCTTCGGCTCTCGGGAAGTGGAAGCGCTGCGGGCACGCCTCCCGCCTCAGCTGCGCCGCCGGTCCCGCTTCGAGATCGTCACCGCCTGCCTGTGGCGATGCCGAACGGCGGCCCTCCGCCTGGACCCGGAGGAGGAGGTTCGGTTCATCGGCATCGTGAACGCCCGGGCTGGCAATTGCACGAGGCCGCCTCTTGGGTACTACGGCAACGCCTTCGCCATGCCTGCGGCCGTGACCAAGGCCGGGAAGCTCACGAGGAACCCGCTCGGCTACGCCCTGGACCAGGTAAGGAGGTCCAAGGCGGACGTGGACGACGAGTACATGAAGTCGGTTGCGGACCTGATGGTTCTGCGGGGTCGGCCGCACTTCACGGTGGCGCGGACATACGTGGTGTCTGACGTCTCCAGGTTGGGTTTCGGGGACGTGGACTTCGGGTGGGGGAAGGCGGCGTACGGGGGGGCGGCGGAAGGTGGCGTGTTCCCTATCCCCGGCTTGGCGAGCTACTACATCCCCTTAAGGAACAGTGAAGGGAAGGATGGGATCGTGGTGCCGGTGTGCCTGCCGGCGGAGGCCATGGAGAGGTTCGTCGTGGAGATAGAGGGTATGGTGAAGGAACCGCCGGCATCGGAGAAGGAAGTCGGGAATGGCAGCTCCAGGTCAGCAATGTGATGTGCATGTTGTAGCGTTGTGGCAGCCCAGGGAGGTGCCGGGGAAGTGGAGATGTTGACGACAAGGGCAACGACCAACTCTCTCGTGTGTGCATGTGTTTGTGTGTCTCTGTCTTCTCTTCGGCCGCGGTGATGTTGTAGAAGAAGGTGGGTGATAACTATATCTCTGTCAAGTTTTAACTTCTTCTTCATGTTTTCCTCCTCCTCTCTCGCGTTTTTTAATTTTCTCCCTTCTTCTTCTTCTTCTTCTTCCCTCTAAAGCTTTTATTAATTTCATATATATATATATAGAGAGAGAGGGAGAGAGAGAGAGTGTGTGTGTCTTGTGAATAATGAATGCCAAATGCTTAATGGTGTGTGTATTATTGTTACTATTCATATATAATGTCCTTGAGGCGCTCTCTCTTACAGAAATCTCCCTACCTTATGATCGACGATGCAATTTGTGATGTATCTGTGGTAGATAGAATTAATGATAATATATAGGAGGGGTACATCTTTAATAATCATTAATGTTTATGAGCAGTCCAAGTATATATAATGAGAAACTGCTTAATTTATCAACATTTATTTTTGACGCACACAGTCTGATGCCAACATATATATGAAAATCTGCCACATCATCATGATCATCTGGCAATAAAAAGTCGAAGAATATTTGCTTCGTCGAGATCAGGAGATTGTGAGATCGATGCACGGTATCTCAAATCCAGTGTCAATAGATGCTAGATGACTATTAATTTACAGACATATGTCAACTCATGTGGGCATGCCATTCAACTTGCTTGTTGACACGACGTCGCGTGTTAGTGTTTACCGGAATATATATCCTTGGTTAATCCTTGGCCTGCAAGTTTTGATTTTGCATGCTCTAATTGAGTGTGGCAAATTAACACACGCCCAAAAACCTTCATCAAACTCGCATTAATGGTGGACACGAGGGATGGCCAAAATTATCTTCCAATATGGCCGGGTATACGTTTTGGAAATTCTCGTCAATTATACATAGTGCAAATTAATTTGAGTGGAGATGAAGGTGCATGCATGCTGTGGAAATAGATTTTGAGATCTATCAAATTAATTTGAGTGGAGATGAAGGTGCATGTATGTATCCACATATTACAAATTCAAGTCATGTTTAGTGCTAAGTAAGTCACTATAACAAAAGATGAATCGATAACCGCGGAGCGCAGACGTGCCAGTCGTTGAAGCGACAACATATTCTACCTCTGAGAGTCGAAGGGCTTTAGGTCTATTTGTGCGCCGTCTGACTTCGTCAAACGAAAGTGGAGATCGGGTCGGGACCAAGATCCCGCCGTTGCCTAAGCGCAACGACGTTAATTATATCCCTCTATGAGAGAAAACCCTTGATTAATCGCCAGAATAAAGAGTCTCGTGGCCTTTAACGGAAACATCCGATAAAAGATATACGTAAAGATGTAAACTTAATTGCGCCTAACACGAGATGACCAAAATATAACACTTGACGCATTTTTGATATTATTTAAAAGAATTGAGTTGGTTTCAACATTATTTGATTTGATTTTTTTTCTTGGTCTTTTTACATTTTTTTATTATGCTTGATTTTTTATTACGCTTGATCTTTTATTGAAATTGTTCTTTTATTTATTGATCCTTTGATTTAATTTAATTTTGATTGGTTGATTTGATGTGGGACCTCCCCTTATTTTGCATATGGGGGGGTGTCCATGACATCCGTCCACCATGATGGAGATGATGCCAACGACAGTGTTGATGTCAGGGCAACAACACCACGGTACAGGACACCGGTTCCCGAGTCGTACTCGAGAAGGCCAATATATGCCAAAACCGCAAACTGGGGCAAAACCGATGGAATATCGTTCTGGAATTAAATATCCTTTCTATTTAACCTTTTCCATAAAGTACATCCATGGATTGGGGACTTTGAGGGTCCTCGGGTTTCATACATGCTAAAGGAAAGGTGCATCACTAAGGGAGGAGGGTGAACGGTGGCAATGGCAGAGGCCACCGTTCAGGATTTTTAGATAGAAGAGGGCAACGACAGTGGAGAAGAATGTTGAACGGTGGTGTTGATGAGGGCCACCGTTCAACATTTCAACATCCATCAGGGGAGGGGGCGATTGGTGGTTTATGTATATGAGAATGGTTAGGTAGAGCTTGAACGGTGGGAAGGGAGAGGGCCACCGTTCAAGAGCTTTTGTTAATGATTGCGCAGTGGTGGAGGCTCAACAGTGGGCAAGGAAGGGTGAACGGTGGCATCATGGAGGGCCACCGTTCAGGGGTTTTCAAATAAAAGGAGAGGGTGGTGGCTCAGCAGTGGAGAAGGATGTTGAATGGTGGCATTGTGCAGGGCCACCGTTCAAGGCCCCAACATCCACTCAGGGGAGGAAGTAACGTGGGAATTCACTAGCAATTCTTGTGCAAAATTAGTATGTTGTAGAGGAAATTTGGAGGGCACAGACCAACGTTTTGAAGAGGATCTGAATAACTAAAATAGACTTCAATTTGGTGGCTGATGTACATCATATGGAGGATGAGAGGTCAGCCAAGAGGGGAAATAGAAAGATGCAAACAAAATAAATTGAGCAGTGGGGAACCAAATAACGGCTGGGCTGCTTTAATCCCAACACATGAGGCACGGGTATTAGATTACCCAGCCTGAAAATGTCTGGGATTTTGCTTGTGATATAGGGGCGATATATATATATATATATATAATATATATATATATATATATATATATATATATATATATATATATATATAAACGATGGGAGGGGAAAACATGTCCGGCTACCAACAGGATCGCCTGGAGTAAGTTGAAACACGGTTCCCTGTGGGATTTCTTGCTTTAAACACTAACAAAAAGCACGAATAAGGAGGGTCGTAATGATCAATCCACAACATGAAAACCCAAAAAAAAGAGAGAAAGAAATGACATCTATCACCGCTGTTGTTGCTTGAAACCTATGAAGCAAGGGGGGCTAAGTATTATACAAATCGTTGCAGACATAGAAATTGGGGAATCAAACATAGACATGAAAAAAGGGAGATACGATCTATTGCTTTCACATAGGCACCAAGGCCTTGTACATCCCTTCTCAAACTATAAACCCCACTAGAGGTGCATTCTTGAGAACTGGGTTTTGTCATGGCACCCAGAATAATAGAAGAGCACAGTGAGATGATATATTAGATGGAAATGGATCATCACATGGAGTGAGCAATTTTGAGCTCTCACGGAAAAACAAGAACGAGAGGAAAAGACTACATAAAAAGTGGAAAAAATGCCAAAAAAACCCCTTAAAACCAATAACCCATCCCTCCTCTCTTTCTCTGCTCACTTTTCCTAGCCCTTCTAGGAAAGACTCATGTAGACACTTCCTTCCTCTCCTGGCTCGCTTCTGCTACCCCCAAGAAAAGCTTCTGCCGCCGAAGGAACCCCTCCTCTTTCTGTCGTGGCCCCTATCTCTTCTAGTTGCGATCTCCTCCGATGCATGGGAAAAGTCACTTTTTAAAGGGGCGCTTTCTTTGAGGGCTTAAGTGGCAACCCAAGTCTAAAACGGACCCTTCTTTCTTGTGTATTTACGATGCATGCCATTTTCTCGCTGCAGCGGATGTTTCTATTTCTTCTTAGGCTGCTGGCCCATTTGCGGCCCAATGGTCACAAAATGGGTGCAGACACATGCCCATGCATCCTCTCAATCCCGATGAACGGCTTCAAAACTTGCTATGGACGTGCAAGATTGGGCTGTACAGAATTTATCTTGATTTGGTACGGATAAAAATATATTGTATCGATACATTTCCATTTGATCGATTTTATTATAAATAATAATAATAATATAATATATATAAAATATATTGTATCAATATTTTTTGATTTGATTCGATCTGACGCAGTCACCTCCTTGTCAGTCATCCGATCTTCCTTCATCTAGTTGTTACTTTTCCCAGAGATAAGTCATGAGCTCTATCTCTTCTTCTGGTTCTTCTGAATCTTTGTCGTCTACAAGGTATTCTCCTTCCGATAACAACTCTTCTATGGTGCCTCCGAGTACATCCTCCCCTCGTCTCTTCGCCAAGATCATTGATCCGGAGTTCACTCCTAGGTCGTATGTACCAATAAGCACTCTTCTCACACCTTGGGACTGCATCAGCAGGATGACACGCGGTGTGAGATTGATGACGATACCTTCCAATGGATGTAGAATCATCTAGGTCTCGTCTTCCCCGAGGGCATTATCTTGTACTCTTCGAATCGATTCTGAGCTCATCACACCATGGAGCGCAAAGTCTGCATTTACTCCGAGGCCGTTCGAGCTGGCTTTCGGTATCCTTTGCATCCTTTCATCTTATTTCTCCTCCTCAAGTTAGGAGTCGCTCCGTCACAGTTGACCCCCAACTCCTGGAGGTCGGTTGTCGACTTCCTGACCGTATTCATCCTGGCCAAGGTTCAGCCGACCACTCACCTATTCTTTTATTGCTTCTCGATAAAAGATTTTGGTGACTAACTATACTTTGCAGCTCGGTGATGAGGGCGACAAATCCTTGGCCGTATGCCTTCCTTTGTCCACAACTAGAAGAGGAACTTCGCCTTCATTAATGTTTATGAGCAGTCCAAGTATAATTAGAAGCTGCTTAATTTATCAACATTTATTTTTGACGCACAGAGTCTGATGCCAACATATGAAAAATATCTGCCACATCATCATCATTTGACAATACGAAGTCAAAAAATTGCTTCGTCGAGATCAGGAGATTGTGAGATCGATGCACGCTATCTCAAATCCAATGTCAATGACAGATGCTAGAAGACCATTAATTTACAGACATATGTCAATTGTGGGCATGAGAAAGACTTACTGCACTGCCTAAAGTACAATTTTGCCATGTCAAATTATAATTCTGCTCTCTCATTCATCTACCTCATCATCTATTTTCAAAAAAAGCATATAGTACATTATGAGGTGGACAAATGAGAGAGTAGAAGTGTAATTTAACATGACTAAACTACACTTTTGATAGTGCAATAAGTCTTTCTCTTGTGGGTATATATAATTAGTCATTCAACTTGCATAGTTGCATGTTGACACGTATATATTGGGTTCGGTTCCTTCCAGTACATGGGAGGACCAAACTTAGTCAGTCACCAATAGGGGTGAAGGGTGGGTGAGAAAATTTCAAAAAAAACTCTTTTTCTAAAACTTTTATTATTTGATTTTTTTTGAAAATTTTCCATCCATCATTCTCATTCATGACTGACTGAGCTCAATCCTCCTATGTACTACGAGGATCCGAACTCATATATATTAGATGCCTCCTGTGAACCTTGTCCATTTCTTCTCTGTCACATCAGAAATTAAGAAAGTGTACGACGTTTTGTGTTAGTGTTCAGCGGAATATATATATATATATATATATATATATATATATATGCTTGATTAATCATGGCCTGCAAGTTTTGATTTTGCATGCTCTTTGAATGTGGCATTAACACACCCACAAACCTTCATCAGACTCGCATTAATGTTGGACACGAGGGATGACAAAAAATATCTTCCAACTAGTTGGATACCCATGCCATGCACGACATTTTATTATAAAATATAAATTATTATTTATAAAATTTACAAAAATATATAATTTTATTATAATAAATTTTGTTAAACTAAACATAATTATAAAATATAGGACAAATTAATTATTGTAATAAGTTACAACTCTGTTAGGGACTAATAAATAAGTCAAAAATCTGATAGGAACTTCTAATTAATTTACCCTAAAATATATTAATAAAAATTTGATCAAATTAATTTATACAATCTACATTCACATGTCCAAACACACTAACATATCTAATAATATATATTTTTGCAAAGGGAGAATATATATAGTTGACTAATGTTTTATCTTTCTTTTTCCCAAATGCCTTATAAACTACTACTTCATTTCAACTAACATCTGAGACCAACTAAAAGATATAATGTATTGTTACTATGCATGTTAAAATCTTTAAGTATAAAGCTAAGCAAGTCTAATATGTTTATTATAATATGTTATCTAATCAAATAATCGGTACAGAAAACAACTTAAACCATCAAGTCCAGTAGAAGAGATTATACAAATTAATTCTATCTTCCTTATGCAAGTTTTCTTGGCCCATAAAATAATATTTGGAAGTGTTAAATAAAACTCATAGATCCCTTTATTTTAGCACTTCTTAACTCACTAATATATATGTACGTAAACATATATATTGATACTAACATTTAATCTATAAATATATAAATATATAGTTTGATAATGTAAACTACATACTGCATAAAGAAAATAGATTATTTAGTATTATTATAAGAAGCATGAAGTACATAGGGTGGGGGAAGATGAAGGTGAAGACATCGACGGATAATTTCTTAGATGACACAGGGCCAGGAAGAAGGTGGCAAAGATATTGTATTAATAATGACATTTGAGATATCACTACATCACATCTTTTCACGATGGTCAGGGGCGTAATAATGTGTTCAGCGAACAGCAGGTCACTGGTCGGGTCCCACTACAAGAAAATGTCAATTTAGCGACGGAAATAATCCGTCGCTAATCTGTGGCTATCTGTCGCTACTCCGTACACTTGCGGGTTGGGGACGCATTAACCACGGGATACATCCGTCGCTAAATCCGCGGCGGACGGAAGGCGTCGCTAGTCCGTCGCCATTTAGCGATGGAGTAGCGACAAAATTTTATCCGTCGCTAATCAACGTCCCATTATTTTTATCGCAAATCTGCCGCTAATTAGCGACGGAATTAGACAGCAACGATTAGCGGCGACTTTTTCTGACGCTATTCTGTCGCGATAGATGTTCTTTTAGCGACGGATTTACTGGCCGGTATCGAAAGACTGTTTAGCGACGGACTATTTCCGTCGCTATTCTGTCGCTAGAAAGTCTAGCGACGGATATTGGAGGCTAATTAGGGCCGGGTGAAGGGTGGTCGCTACTCAGTGACGGACATTAGCGATGGATTTTGGCCGTCGCTATTCCGTTGCTAAATTAATAAAAAATTAAAAAAACCATACATCTTGCACCTGTATACATTTTTATACAACTAATTAAATTAATATGCTTGGTACATATGTTTTTGTAAATGAAAACTTGATAAAAAACAATAATTCTAAGACATTTGACAAAACCCTACTTTCAAACTAAAATGAACATCCATAGTAAGTGTTTACTAAAATATTATACAATAACATAAAATTTAATCAAGAACAATAGTTGTTGGACATTTGACAATACTCTACGATCAAACTAGGATTAAATTGATTAAAATGGCCCCACCTATTTAACTTCATGTGAATTCCTCACAACTAGTGAACTCAGAGTATTTTGACCTTCGGTAAATTCTCTCCTGTCAACACCATTATTTTTTCCCATAATGCAATGAACAAACCAGAGCCTTCACACCAAATGGTGGCTAAGTTTGGTAACTATAACTTAAATGTCATGTGAAAGCAAATACCAAACAAATTCATGTCTTCTGCTAGTGAAATGTCTACTTAATCAAAACTCTCAAAAGTGTGAAGTACAAACCTATTTCTTCAATAATTGGATGACATTTTTCAAATATATTTCCACAAGAGGAGGATTCAATATATATTGATATAGCTTTGAGGAAGTCTAGACTTGTCACTAATCTCACTCCATCCTAGCCACGATCATGTATCCTCATTACATTTCATAATTTTAAAGTCAAATTAACACTCTCCTGTACCCTCCAACAAATAGGGAATAATAAAAAATTAGCATTGATCTTCCTGCAACAATGATTAATTCTAGAAACACTAATAGTTCTATCATCAAACTCACACATTAATCCAAAACACATTGCCACTTAATGAATATGGAATGATTGAAGAAAATAGTTTCTTTGCAAAACCAAGTTATTCATATGTTGGTCATAAACAGACTAGCCATTCATATCAATTCCATGGAACTATAAATTTACCTTGGTTCAGGATCACCACAGGTAAAACAATATAAAAGTCTTTCACAAAAGTCATTGAAACAGTAAGCATGATAAAGGGATGTGCATACTAGTTCAAGGCTGTTATTCTCATTTACTTCTCTTCCCATTCTCTCTAAGCATTTTCCTCTGCCTGATATTGTACAATTAGCTGGGCCTGCTGTTGTAGAGTTTTCTCCTTCACTTCATATCTGCCAAATCTATCAGCATAAAGATCCACAACAGGATGTCCCTGCTGTGTGAAAGCATAAAGGTCCCTTTATCTCAACTAAAAGCAAACTAAAAGCATAAAGATCCACAACATGTGAAAAACATTTTAATAATGTAAACAAATTTTGCTTGTAACCAAGAATAGTTTTAGAGACAGACCCTATCTCCCTACTGCTCTTTATCCTCCAGCATGACTTCCTGAGAGATGCTGAGGAGAAGATCCAATCCCGAAAATAACGTCTAGCCATGGACACTTCCTGTTAGTTCCTTAAACACGTTCTGAAATGTAGGTTTATTACTAAAATGGTGGATGAACAATGACAAAGTGATTTACTATAACAGAACCACCAATGTAAAGCTCAAGTTAGCAGCCCCATATGGAAGTGTATTATTTTGTTCAACCCCAGAAATCCAAACTGAACCAATCAATTCGGTCTGCTTTAGTTTGTGAAGAACCTTCTTTGGTTCTCTTTGGTTTCATACTTTGTTGAAACTGAACGAAAATGACAAACAAATCAAATTTAATATGCATATACATTATCAACTAATTTTTATGGTATTCCTCCTTTAAATAAGTTCCACACTCACCTCACTCAAAAAGACTAGCTGTCAGCTAGCATAATGGCCTTTTTATTTTGTGTGTTAAACCTCAATCTTATAAAGCAGAAAAAATGTCTTAGATTTCAAATATGGGACTAGCATCCCAGTGCTTCCCCAACTCTAGCGCAGCCGCCATCTGGGATGAAGTATGATGTTTTTGACAATAGCATCACATTGAAAAAGTAAAGAGAGGGCGATAGGACAATCTATAAGATATCCCAAACACCCATCCCAAGAATCCTTCCCTTGGTTCTCACCTTCACTAGTGCAAGATATAAAAAAGAAAAAAATGTGTCTCGTATGTAGCTCAACTCAAACTGAACCAATTTTTTAGTTCAGTTTGGCTCAGTTCTTTAAGAGTGCTTAAGTTGGTTTTGTACCTGTCCATATTTGATCATGTTAACATATATAGAATTTATTCTACAAGCATGCATACTATACACATGCACATATAATATTATATGTAAAACATCTACATCCACATAACTAAAATGAAATTCAAATCCATAAGCATTAGGCATGCAGGAGTCCATGGTACTCCCAAGTCTAGTCATTTTCATCCAAGAAGGCAGACCATAGTATTTTATGACGAACTACCATAACCTGATGTTTTCATATGTGGCTCACCACGTTGAACGGGGTCTCACTGCCGTCATGACTAACCAATGTCTGCTTCATGGTTTGTCTTATATCCAGCCACTCGCCCACAACACCCACTTATTAAAACTAGTCAGAAAGCTCATCCAAACTTGGATGCTGAAAAGTATTGATCAATTATGGGCAGGGTTATGCAGAACTGACAGGATAGGATGAAACTGGCAAAGCCAGAAGTCCACCTCCACCAGGACTTGTTAGTTCTCAACCAAAATTTCAGCACTAAAACTGGAATCAGCCATAACAATTCATAGAACTGATTCCATTTCAGTAAACCTTGTTTGTGGGCAAAATAATCAGTATGGCATTTTGGAGAAAGATTGGTCAGGCAAATTCTTAGGACAATTATAAGTGTATTTTACTGATTCTTTTCTTCAGAGCGTTGCTTTATAATTGCTTCAATCGGGGTTTTTTGTGGCGGAGCAAATCAATTAAGTTCCCAAATTATCAAATGTGTGCAATTGGGATTGAACAATGCAGAAAGAACACACTACAGCTCTAGCATAGTGGTCATGTATCAAAACAGTACACCAGTACAAGGCAAGGACTCCAACAAAGAGGATCTGACTTAAATATCATAAAAAAAAACTAGAAGAAAACATGGGAAAGTAAAGTAATCAAACTTGAGCATTAAGAATAGCATTGACGGAGACAGTTGCTGCAACAAAAATAATTTTTGCAATTCCTGGTAGTTTCTTAATTTAGTGAGGACAGGAATGCTTGTCATAAAACAAAAGAGTAAAGGAAAACCGGCAAGACACTAATGTCTTCTAAATTTTTCACAGAAGATAACCAAACAAGCATAACATGCTTTGCATAAAGTACCTTAAATTCTTTCCCTTCATGGTAAAGGTCACCATGGGTGGTCAATTTCGGCTTTGTTTGATATTTGAAAAATGCATCATGACAAACCTGTGCAAAATTTTTAGTGAATCTCAGTCAAAAGAGGCAGTAGAAGTGACAGAACTGTAAAACAAAGAAGGCTACTAGACACCCATAACTATAATTGCATAATGTGAAATTAAAAGAAAAAAACACACACAAGAGCAGACCTGATAATCAATATCCATTTTCCCATTTTTGGTTGCATGCGTTCCCGCTGCTTCTGTTTCAACTTCTTGCTATCTTCTTTCTCAATATAGGCCTGAAAGTACAAGAGTAACAAAAACATCACAATATAATACAAACAAATAACAAAAAATTAATAATATCATTATCATAAACAATATCCCATCAATCTGAGGTCTCAATAATGCAGAAATTTGATCAAATCTTCCAACATATTGCATGTTCGATGTCAACCTTCAACAAGGTGAAGGAAAGCTCCAGGCCAACACAATGATGGCTGGGAACCTGAGAAAGGGTATGTAATTAGAAGAAACCATTAAATGAGTTGAAAAGGGGAAATGCATGCAAGCAACTACCAAAAAATGTTAACCTGCTGAGTACATCTTAGTTGGTATTCGGGCGCGGTGGTTTAAGGGGAGCCCAGGGTTCAAACCTGGGTCTTTAAATTTCAGCAGGAATAGTGGCAAGGACCTCAAAAAGAAAACTAGTTAAAGCTCAAGCACCTAGCTAGGATAACTCGGGGAGGAGTGGAGGCTGTTAGTGGTGAATGAAATGGTGGATAGAACACCAGGAGAGAATTCTTTAGAGATCTAAGAGTGATTTATGGCTCAGCACTAAGAAGCAAGAAACACAGGAACCCACACCCACCCCACCAAATAATTACAATTAGTAAATCATACTACCACTGTTACCTGACATATTTTCTCAATTTCTGAGGCAGCAATGAAATCAGGAAATTGAAAAGGCTGTTTTTCAATACCACTCTTTCCCTGCACATGGACCAAAATATGTAAAATCCAGAATATATAAAGATGGTAAATAATCCCCATCTCCATGCTCAGACCCTGAACAAGTGTTGAGAACACGAAAGAGGATGACAGCGAAGCAGACAATGCCTCTCCACCTACTCTGTTCCCTTCCCCACCTCCACTTCTCCTGCCGCTGCTACCAGCAACATCTCCCTCAGTGCCCATAGTTCAAAGAATTTGATGCACTGTGCAATGTTATTTCCACAAACACTTTGTACAGAATTCCCAAACTGTAATGAAAAAAAAAATAGAAAATAGAAAAGACTACTAAACTTTGTTATGACATGCCATCCTCTCCATTGATCCCAACATCATCACCCCATCTCTTCCAGACGACTCCCCAGACCCTGGCCCTCGCCGGCTCCAACTCCCTCCTCACCTCCCTCATGATCTGAGATGTGTATGAGTTGTTTTCTGATTTCTTTATTGACTACTTTGATTTGTAGATTGTGAATTGGAGAACTCACTTGAAATTCTCTGAAGAGGCAAAACTGTCTGCTGAAGCCAAGGATGTTGTCTGCAAATTGCTATGTAATGTGGAACAGAGACTTGGAACAAAAGGGGCTCATGAAATAAAGGTATGTCCTGGAAACACACTGACACCCACATATGCCCAAATGTTCATGCATAAATAGATAAACTCAAGTATGAAGTTGAGATTTATATCCACTTTTATGATTGGACTTAGGCACACCCATGGTTCAGAGGTGTTCAGTGGGAGAAGCTGTATCAGATGGAAGCTGCTTTCATACCTCAGGTCAATGATGAATTGGACACACAAAATTTTGAGAAATTTGAGGAAGTATATTCCTTTTCCATTATGTGGATGTGTCAGTTGGTGACTCACCATTGCAGGGAAGGCATGATTGGAATCAGGGTCCGGATCGCATTGGCAATCTGGCCGATTCTCAGAGAGTCTGACCGATCTTTAGTCAAATTAAAAAATACTTTTATTTGTAAAAAAAAATCAGAAAAAATATCTTCAATATTTACATATATATATTTATGATATATGAAATCATACACTATATACATATCATATTAATGTATAAACATAAGTAATATGTGTATCAATCATACATAAACATAACTAATATGTATATCAATCATATATTAATGTGTTTTTGTGTATTAACTACACAATCTTATTCAGTTCTGCTGTTTAGTTACTTGCTTAGTTGTAGTGTCGGCTTACCTCAAAAAAAATATTAAACTGGATTTGTAGTTAATTAGTCTAGAGTTCCAGTGACATGAAGTTCCTCTCTATCCATAGCATTTTATTTCCTTCATGTTTGATGTCTGCCAGGTTCTATGAGCTTTTCAGATTCAAGGGTTCTATATTGTTCGCTCAAAGCCTACATGAGAAAGAAGTGTGCAAGAAAATTTGTTGAAAACATCCGCTGGCATTAAGCTCGACAAAGATTCAGAAATAATCATAATGTCAACCTGTCTAAGATTACTTCCCATAACAGAAAATGTAGGACAATAATGCAGAAAAAAGTCATGCAACATTAAGAAAAGGACTCCAGAAGAAGTGGGTTGATACATCATTTGAAGGAAAAAAAATTGTCAAAACAGCACAAACAACATTCCATTCAAATTAGTCAGATAGTCATATTACTGCTTAGAAGGAGGTACAATGGATCTCATAGCACAAGACAAATCCCCTCCATAGAAAGAGGGCCTATCTCTTGTTTTTGCATCGTTTCCACCATTAAAGGCACTGTTTGACCATGGGTGGTGATCCCCTTCAATAAGAAGAATGCATTAGAAATAAGAAAAAGAAATGTCCAGCTCCATGTGCATATCAGAGAGTGCAAGTGCAATTACAGGTACCCTTTCCTCCAGTACTTTCTAACCTATTAAAAATAAAAAGAAACATTAAAATGCTAACAAGTCATCCATTTCTGATTCAAATTCTGATTAGTTACATGAAGTTTGGAATCAGAAGCACTTGTTTCCAACTCGGCATCCAACATGTTTGCTTCCAGGATCCACCTCCAGACATGCTAGAATCCAGGTCTATGGTTAGTCAGGAACAAAAAGATTATCACGATGTAACTCCACCAAGATCAAGGTATGGTCAGTTAATGTTTTAACAAGCAGTGTAACTACAATCTACCTAGCCTATTACCTGAATTCAAATATCTAACATGAGACATATAACTGAATACATGATACTTTTATATGGAAGGACCTAAAATAGTAAAATCAAGATGGAATAAAAGTTCAACCACCAACCAATTTAAAAATGGTAAATGTAAACTGCTTACTGATTTATATATGGCAGTCGCAGAAAGAATGTGAAGAGCTTCTCTAGAATAGACAAGAGAAAGAATTCTACGAAATCTGGTCTAGAATCTTCTGTCATCAATCTTTTCTTGTTATCTTCAGGAGCTCATAGTCAAGTGAGGATTGAAATTTAGGTACAACTTGGTGGGGGGGTTCACTGACATATTTCTTTTGAAACTTAGCATCTCATTCAACTCTCTTCCTGCTTTCTATGGCCAATAAGCCAATAACTAATTATGTTTGGGCTTCTCATTGCATAAACTTGAAAGTCTTGGCATAAAACTTGATTCTACTTATAGATTTAACACTCAAAACCTAGAGATTCCAGAAATATCACACAAAAAAAATTTCAAATTTCAAAAATCCTGATTAATATTTAACAATAGTATATATATAGGCAATTTCAAATTTGAAAATAAAAATATTTAACTGACCAATTAACCAAAAAAAGTCTATAAAAGAGATGGACAAAAGCAAGAATTTTTTGTTCTCTTTTTTCTGTTTAATAAGTGGTCATGCAGGGAGAATATAGAATGGGTGTTGAGGGAGAAAAGCTATATAATTATCAATTATAATAAATTGAAGATTATATAATAGACCAAGTATATTTACCTAAAAAATTTACAGATTTTCCCACATAAAGCTATCACAAAGCAGTGAACATATCAGAACATATCTCTTGATTGACATGAGGCCAAGAAAATTGGAAGAATAAAAAAAATAATCTTAATTCATTGTCAGAGTGTGAAAAACTTTAGAAGCAACATATTTAATGGACTGACATTCAACAAAAGTAAAATAAAATGGACAAAACAACATTAAAAAACTTAGGAAAATTCTGCTCCAACGGGGGTGATTATCAACACCCTCAATTTACCATCCTCAAACCCCCTGGACGTCCAATCACTTACTTTTTTATCTATGGCGCATCATAATTCTTTTTATCTACAGGGCACCATAACGTTTTTTTTAATCTATAGTGAAAAATCAACATTTCTTTAGTTAAGATCAAGGATTGGACAACCATGAAAGTAGCTCTTTGATGTTATATAGGGAGAATGTGGAAAAGTGACTGGAATTCTACATGCTTGAGATAAGCAAAATTTTCCATGATAAAGGGATTGCACAACCACGAAGCCATTTGATTTTTTTAGCAAGCTAAGATATCAAATGGCTTATGATAAAGGCAAGGCAATGTATGAAAGCCTTAAGTTTTATGAAATTAATCCATCTACAAAAAAGAAATTAAATAAATTCTTCAGTACCTTCTCCACGGGCAAGCGACGTACCTTCTCCACGAGAAAGGTGATGCAAGTGACGGCGATGGCGGTGAGCAGGAGCAGCAGGAGGGAGATCCTCAAGACATACGGCCAGCAGGAGCACCAAATGCATCGTCCTTGCCCCCCCCCCCCCCCCCACCCCACCCCTCCCCACCTCTCCCGAAGGCCTCCTTCGCCGCCACCATCTCCGCCCAGGCCCCGGGCTCTGCTCCGAAGCCCGCCCGGCCACCTCTCCTCCCACTGCTGCTCCCCACGGCCCCCTCACCAGCCCCCAAGCCCGCTGCCCCCACACCAGTTAGCATTCCCCCCAGCCCCCCCTGCTCCGACCCCATTTGCCCCTCCCATCTCTGGCCCCGCCCCGTTCGACCCCCAAGTCAAGCCCCCACCCGCCCCACCCTCACTCCCACTCCCTGTGTTGCCTCTTCATGACGGACACCCAAGAGATCTCCATGGATGCGGCCGCCAGCCTTCGCCGCCAAGATCTGCTGCTGCACACCTCTCCTCGTCCTCCCTGCCTTCCCCGTCCGCCCTGATGCACCCGTCGGCACTCCCCAACGAGAGAGAGATTGTTGCACGCCGCTGCAGTATCGCCCTCACTGGTCGGAGAGCAAGAGGGAGAGCTGGGGGATTTGGCGCCAGGGGATGGGGAACCAGGGACTTGGGGAGCACAATAGGGATTTGGCGCCTGGGGGAGGGGGAAATTTTAGGGGATTTGGCGCCAAGGGATGGGGAACGTGACTTTTGGGTTTAGGGATATTAATATTATATTATTAGTATCTATGATATTAATATTTTTAAAATATGTAAATTATATTTAAAATATTAATTTATAAAAAATAATATTAAATATCTATCAAAATATTAATTTTAATATATTAATATAAATATATGTGACGTCTCAAATTAATACCAAATATAAAACTATAAGTCTAGTATATTTGTATTAGAAAATCATTCAAATATTTACACTGTTCCATGCCAGTACCAATTTCAAACATATGTACACTAACATGGTGTCACTGGATTTTGGTAACGAAATTGAAATTTGAAATTACCATAATTATCAAAAAAATATGTTGATTCCAAAAATGTAGATATTGAGAATTTTGATGCACAGTTGATAAGAATTTTGATTGTGCGTGGTCCTTTACTTCCTCCACGCCGCCATGGGAGCGCCGACACTGAGCGGCAAGAAGAGGACCAAGAAGGGCGCGGTGAAAATGGAAAGCACAAGCCAGGAGGAGACAACGGCGGTGACAATGATCGCAAGCGAGGGGGTCAGCGTTGGCAACCATAGAAGCCAAGAGACGGCGACAGGGGGCAGGGGCAGGGGAGGAGAGGTTGAGGGAAAATGGCATTTGGGGGAGAGACGTGGACGGAGGTAAAAAGCACGCCAATTTTTTTATCATGAATTAATTTTCTATGTGGGAGGAAAATAATTGGTCATTGAACTATCACTAATTTTTAAAATTGATAAATTTTAATCATAAAAATTTGTAATAATATAATAATTTCTAAAAATATAATTTAATCTACTATTAAATATATTTTAATATGTGTTTTAAAATAAAAAATAAACAAAAATGTTATTAGAAATTAATACAGTAAACAAGAATGACAATCACCCATTCTTTGGTCTTTTAGATCAAAAGATTTTCGTTAATTTTCAAATAAATATTTTTCAAGTATAAATATATTGTAATCTAATATCTAATCATGATATGGATCGAGAGTTGAGGTTGGTAATTGCTCTTGATCTATACCAGATCAAGATTCGATCGTTGAATTTAGAATTCGTCTGTTAGATTTGAACCCGTTGTAAAACAATTTGATCATAAACTAATCGTTGGCTTTGCTCCCAATCTAAAATAATTTGATTAAGATTCATCTATTGAATTTGCTTTGAATCTAAGTTTAACTATTGGATGTAAGTTTGATTAAGATCTAACGGTTGAATTCACTTCCAATCTATATCTAATCAAAATCTTATTGTTGAATCTACTATCAAATATATAGATTTAAACCTGATCTAAAAATTAATCAAGATCTGTCCATTAGATTTACTCTGGATCTAAATCCTAGCCGTTAGATATACGTATGATGAAGATATGATGATTGTTTTTACTCCCAATCTATATTTGGTCAAGATCAAACTAGTGAATCTACTATCAATCAAAATCCAATTATTAGATTTCATTCAATCTAAAATTCGATCATTAGATTCGCTCTCGATCTATGTATACTTGATCTGTGGGTTTGTTACCAACCTAAAATAATATGATCAAGATCCCTACATTGGATTTGCTCTGGGTCCAAATCCTAATCGATGGATTTAAGTTTGAACAAAGTGTGACAATTGGATTCATTAATGATATTCATCTGATCAAAGATCAGACCTTTGAATTCACTTTCGATCTATATATATTTAATCAGTTAGATTTATTGTTAACAATCTAATCACTATCCGCAAATTAGATTTGTTACAGATCTAAATCCAGATCGTTGGATTTAAATTTAATCAGAGTTTGACAGTCGAATTCGCTCATGATCTAAATCTGATCAAAATCTAACCATTGAACATATTGTCAATCAAAATCCAACTGTTGGATTTCATCATGATAAAAAATATGTCTGTCAAATTCGCTCTCATTCTAAATCTAATCAATGAGCTACATAATATTAATGAGTATAATATAATATATAATCATATAAAATATAAAAGTTAAATATTACTATTTTGAATATATATAATAAATAAAATATAATATTTTTAAGCATAATATTTATCATAAATATATTCAACTAAACAAAAAATGTAACTTATAAATTTATATTTTTTATATATTTGTCTTTGATTTATTTTATTTGTATAATAATTATATATAATATATAATATATTTATTGAATAATGCAAATAATTATATCTATAATATAGCTAAACTACCATAATATAAATAAAGTAGGTAATAGTTAGCAACAATGGTTAATAAAAAATTAACTAAAAATAACTTATAATGTACACATATATTCAATAAACTAAAACTGTAACTAATGAATTTGTATTTGTCTTATTTATTTTTTGAAACAATATATAATAAATATAGATTACTATATCTATAATATAATTAAACTACTAATAAACAATATAACTAGTTAAGTATAAATTGAGGAGGAAGATATGTGTCTTTAAATAGCGACGGATCAGCGACGCAAATTTCTGTCGCCAATGAGGGACGAACAAATTCCAACGTCGACCTGTCGCTGATTAGCGACGGAAATGCTGCGCTGCTAATTCGCCGCCAATTAGCGACGGATTAGCGACAGAAACTTTCCGTCGCAAAACATCATAGCAAATTAGTGACTACTTACGGACGGAAAATTTCAGCCGCAAATTCGACGCTGAGAGCTACGGAAATTTGCGAGAAAAAATCTTTGTCGCTGATGTGTCGCTGAGTAGCGACAGATTAGCGGCGGAAAAATTTTCATCGCTAATACGTCGTTCTTTGTGGGGAAAGGCCTGCGAAGCAAATCTGTCGCTGTTCAGTGACGGATTAGCCATGAAAATTTTCCGTCGCAAAATTTCGTCGCTAATCATAGTTTTTCTTGTAGTGTCCCAGACCCGACGCATATTAGTATGTATATTTTTTGAATGATTTTTTTATGTTTTAAAAAAATATAAAATAAAAAATGTCATCTTTCAAAATCCAATTCTAAAATAAAAAATTAAAACTAAGAAGAAAAAAAAACCATTGTGTACTGTTGTGCAACGGACATAAAAGACAACGACTGTCATGCCCCGCCAATTTAGCAGCGGAATAAATCGGGGAGACATGAACAACGTGTATGGTAATATAAATTGCGCATACATTCGTAAATATCAGAGCAACCAATGAACAGTAATTGTAATAAACTCTTTATTTTATTGATAAATCACCTAACTATTACAACCACTAATTCTGAACCGAAACATAGGACTCAATAACACCATTACATCTGAAAAATATAATTTAAGCAAACATCTAACTATACTCTAAGGTACTAAGGACACTCCATCGCTAGGACTCTGGGTCGCTCATCACTTCAGTCCATTCCCACTGGTGTGCGTAGGGTCATCACCTGACTTACCTGAAACACATACAACAAAAACACAGGGTGAGCGATAATGCTCAGTAGGACTTAATATCTCGTGTAAACAAGCATGCTTTAAGTGATTAATGTCTTGTAACGCATGTTAATTAGAGAGAACGATCGTGTATAGTCAAGAGAGTAATAGAACATGATGGCAAAAGAATGATAAAACATCCAACAGTGATATTGCGAAACTAGTATGATAAATGATTGGCCATGTAACGAAATAGTATATATGGTTGCACTACGGTGCACTAGTAGAGATAGCACCTCTGGTCGAGCATCTTGTCAACCCAGAGGACGATAGCATAGTGATTGATATATTGATTGTCATAAATTAATCTAGATAGTAAACTGGCGCTGAATGCATGCCGTACACATCCTGATCATGTAACCCTTGCAAGGAACTAGCACTCTTCGGGAGCTCCTCCCAGGACCAGACCGGGCCCTATTGCTTTGGCATATAGTACTTGCTTGTTTAATTTAGACAATCAATTGTATGGCCAAGAGAGTACAAAGAAATAGATGAGAGTAGTAGAGAGAACGTGAATAGATGACAGTAAAGAGACTGTAGATGAGAGGGGTACAATCGTAAAATGACGATAAACACGATAGTAACGGTTGCACAGCACCAGGTCGGGTACTGGCAGTCTGGTAGAAGTCACAATCGCCCCTTAGCCGTGCTGTGTACACGGGTCAGGTGGTCCGGCGTGAACCCAAGATAAGAAGGAATACACTAAGGTTTGGATCGTACTGATCCCTAAGAGTGTAACGGGTTTTTGGGGTACAACCAGCTCGTTGACTAAGGACGTGCGCCAAAACCAAGAAGACTTACGGAGATCTTGACAAGGAGTCCATGGTCCAGTCAAGAGTATTCCCAGTGGAGAGGTGGTCCAAGTCAAGAGAAAAGTGTGTAGAAAACGGGTCCGTCGTGCCTCGAGTGCTGGAAGGCCAAGGGAAGCGGTAACGGTGTACAAATCATGCGAATAAAACGAAGACATGTGTCATTTAAATAATAGGGAAATTATTTAATTAATTTCACTTAATTACCAGATACATTATGGAGTAATTTACTAAAGTTTAAGGGCAACATGATGGTTAAGTGTGTGTGCAAGTGTATGAAATCAAGGAGCAAGATGGATTGTGCACCAAGCATTTAAATCAATGTAATAATGTTTATTAAAAATCATAAGTTCGAAGTCATTAATGACAGTGACTTGAATTGGGTTTAACAATAATGATTAATAGACATGTGTGTCAGGGTTAAAGGAAAAATCAGGATGCTGGCCGCTCTATTTCTATCGCGACGCCAAGGGCTGGCGCGATCAAGTCGCGACAAGAAGGGTCGGCGCGTTCAGGAATAAGGTCGCGACATGGGCTAGTGTCGCCTTTAAGTCGCGTCGCTCGTACAGGTCGCGTTCTTGTGAACAGGGTACTGGGATGAACCGGCAGCCAAGTCGCGACGCGTCGACCCGCCGCGTTCATAACGTGTCGGACCCCGGTGTCGCGACCTCTGAGATCACGGCGTATCCCGCCGTCGCGACCTCAGGAGGTGGCCCGAGCCCAGAAAAGAGGTTTTTGCCCTTTTTCTAGGTGGGTCTGTCTGACACATAGTCACTAAAAATTCAATAATAAATCGTATAGAGATCCAAAAAGCATGAAATCAGTTCTAAACGACCGTAGACTCATATATCTACTAACATGTACGGTTAATTTGAAAATATACGAGATTTAGGCATGCTTTGAACATGTTATATTCTGATGACCTAAACAGGCGCAGTCAGGGTTCAACGAATTTATTGGAGATGAATACTTAATGAAAAATTATGAAACCAGTGGCGCTTGAAAGCTAACACGAAGTAGTATTTTAGAGAATCTTATCATGACAGGACATCATGTGTGCACGAAGTTTAAAGGTTATCATGAAGAGTCGGGTACATGCAACAGACAGAGATTCAAAGATTTAATTCTCCCTCATGGAGGTCAAAATAGAGAAAGACCAGGGGCGTTTGAAAGCTAGTGTGATGTAGTATAACTGAGAATTTTATCATGGCATGGGAACAAGTACATGCAAGGAATTAGAGAAAACATGTGATTTCAGGTTCATGGTACAGCAGGGATTCACGAATTATATTCGCCCAAATGGATGAACAGAATACCACGAAACCATATGGCTTTTGAAGAGGTACATGAACTCTAGCTAGGGTAATTATTCCACGATTTTAGCTTGAGAGATTGCCTACCTTTTTCATGGAGTAAGAAAACCCTAGTTTGGATGACGAAAATCAGAAAATCCTCCTTGTTCAATGTGGAAATGAAAATTTTAAAGATTAAAATCTTTTAAGTTCTTTTTTATCGTGTTGTCTCATGTTCTCATGGATGCATGCGTATTGCGAATCCAAGTCCCGTCGGATGCTACATGAGCAAGAGTGACGTGAGATGAATCGGCAATTTGCATAGCGCGGGTGTGCCAGTCACCAAGGTGACAACAGATGGTTTGCTTCCGAGAGTCGGAGGGCTTTAAGTCTATTGTGCGCGCCATTTGACTTCATCAAACGAAAGTGGAGTGTCGGGTCCTGGACCAAAATCCCATCGTTTCCTAGACGCAACGACGTTAATTACATCCCTCTGGGAGGGAAAACCCTTGATTAATCGCCAGAAATTAGAAAGCCTTGTGGCCTTGATACGGAGACATCCGATGAACGGTGCAAAGTGCAACTTCAAAATTAGGCCAGAGTGATAAACAGACACGATGCCTATTCGAGGTTGCCGGGTCTTTTAATTAGATGTGATTGAGTCTTTTTACCCATTTGCCCATTTATTCTTTTCATTAACATGAAAACTCGGTCTTTTACTCTTTTGAAAACGTGAGATTATCTATTTACTTTCTTTTATTACAAAAAAAGAGTTTTATTTTGGTCTTTTGAAAACATAAGGTGGCCCATTTGCTCTTTTGTGTCAAGAAAGTAGTTTTCATTTATTCTTTTATTTCATTTGAGACATGTAAAAAGAGGGTTGGCCTATTTGTTTTTTTTTTACTTTTATCATGAAGAGATTTCTTTGATTTGGTCTCTTGCTGTTTAAAACCAGGTGCAACGTAAAGGTCCTTTGATTTGCCCATTTGTTGCCCTCATGATGAAACATTCTTTTAATCGGCTCTCTTATTCTTTTAAAGGGTGCAACGTGGTTCTATTCGCGATTCGGCACCACTCCATTAGACTTTGGGGGTTTCTTTTAATAGAGGAAAAGGACCCTTGCCGATTCGACCTTCATGGCAAAAATCCGGTAGCATCTCCCCTTATCTTGGTTGATAGGGGGAGAGCGCGGTACACACCCACCAAAATGGAGGCAGTACCAAAAAAGAGGGCGTATGTCAAATAAAGACATAACCCTAATGGCACATGGCGCCAACCCCCAAGGCAAGCCTTCGGTGGGGGTGGGCATCACCATGACCACACAAATATCGATTGGTAAATGAAGCATGTGCGGGCCTATATACCCGGGCATAGACATCACATTGTCTAACCCGGATTTAAATGAGCTTCTCATCGGTCCATTGTCCATTTCTTTGGCCCGAACCACATGAAGCATGGTTTAACTTCCATGGCCTGGCCAAGAGTGGGGGCTGGCTGCCGATTCGGCAGGCCTGCTTAAGGCTGCCGAATCAGAAGGCCGCCCACAGGGCTGATCAGCTGAAACCCTTCTTTTGTGGGCAAAAAGCCAACATTTTGGAGTTGGTCTCACCCATGTGAGGCGCAGTTCTCGGCCTAAAGGCAGGCTTATTGGGCTGTCCATTATAGGTGCTAAGTATGGGGTATGAGCATTGGGTGCTCAACCCTTAGCTTGCAAATGGACATCCCCTTAAGCATGAAATCCCTTAATGAGCCATTTAAAACAATAGAAATCTGAACTTTAGAGAGGCTCAAAACATGGATCTAATGGGTCTTTTGTAAGGGATAATAAGCAAAAGGGCATGAGCATTGATTGCTCAACCCCTTTGCTAGCAAATGGGGACATTTCTAAGGCAAAAGTGCACACTTGAGGGTGGTTCTAACAGTGGGAACCTGAGCTATTAAGGGTTCAAAATAGAGGGTTTAATGGGCTCTTTTGCATGCAATGTCAAGCTTTGAGCATGGGCATTAATTGCCCAACTCATTTGCTAGCAAAGGGGCATGCTCCCAAGGTGAAATGCACCTAAATGGACCATTCTAAACAGTGAAAACATGCGGTCTTGGAGGGTCAAAACAGGAGGTTTGATGGGTCTCTTACATAAGGTGCTAAGCAAGAAGGCATGAGCATGGATTGCTCAACCTCTTGGCTAGCAAAGGGGCATGTCCCAAGGGGAGAAATGCGCCTAAGGGGACTGTTTAAAAGCACAAATCTGAACCCTTTAAGTGGCCAAAACAGTGAGAAAAACTCTCACATTAAATGGGCAAATCAATAGGGATGACCCATCTCTCTTGATAGCACACAATGGGCAATTGTGGGCTCCAAGAGAGAGGGCGGCCCAACCAAGCAAGGGGGACTGTTCAAAGGCCTAAAACAGTCCAAAAATTCTCATGCAAGGGGAGCAAAGCAGGAATTTGATGTCATGTATAAAGGGCATACATGAGGCCCATTAATCTCTATCTCTCCCAAAACCTCATTTATTGAGGCATGGGGAGGCAAGAGGGTCCTTTGTGTGTCTTTTGGGATGAGAGGAGACCCACCATGTAAAAGGTGGTTCCTCACCATCCCGTAACCCTTTGTAGCACAAAACAAAAGAAGAATTTAAAACTCACACACACATGGTAAGAGGGAAGCAAGAACATTAAATGCAAGAGGGAGAAGGGAAAAACACAATGGACAAAAACATCTCTTAGCATAGAATGGGGAGAGGTACAAGAATGACCAAAGGAAAATGGAGGGAGGAGAGGAGCCAAATCGCCACCTCCTCCTTCTCTTCTCTCTTCTCTCTTTACATGATGTGACCACACATGGGGGTCCTCTCTCTTCTCTCTTCACCTTTGCCTCTTAGACTCTTCAAAGCTCCTTCCCTTGGAGAACTCCTCACGGGATGCCTTCTTGCTTGGATGAGAAGAACTCCTTCTTCTTCCCTTGGACACACACAAGCCTCCCCCCCTTTCCAAAGCCTCTTCTTCTTCTCCCTTGATGCCCACGCAAGAGCCCCAAGAGAGAGCTTTTTGCTCTCTTCCAAAAGGTTCTAGAAACCCCCCAAAAGTTGGCCCTTCCACACCCTTTGCAAGCCCCTTACTTTTTCCTTTTTTAGAAACACCTTTTGGGAGGTGTCATGTTTGCTTAGTCTCACCCCCTTGTATGGGGTGAGATGTGGGCTTAGGTTGATGGGCTTTAAGAGCCTTGCGCATGGGCCATGTATGTGGGCCCATTTTCTGTTTCTTCCTTTGTGGGGTGGAGTTGGGCCGGCCAAGAGAGCAATAGGCCCGTTAAAAAAAAAAGGGTGTCCACATTCAAGCCTCCTCCTCCTTGCTCCTTTGTCTCCAGCCCTTCTCCTCGTTCTCCAGAGTTCCAGGAACGAAAATGAGGTTTGGTAGACACTAATTAGAGGTCTATTAGGTTGCTTAAGAGTCCTAATGACTTAAAACTCTTCCTTTCCTTTCAAACTCTGAATTTTTACATTTATCTCCCTATTCTCTTGCATTTATCCACCTAATAAGATAGGGAGAGGTCCAATTTCGTGGGTCATGGGTTAGGATAGGCTTAGGACTCTTTTTTAAGATATTTACATCTTATTTTAGTATTTATCTTACTCTTATTTAATTTATTTATTAATTAACTCCGAATTTCTTATTTATCTCCCCCTTTACTATCATTATTCCACTTATTTTGCTTGGGGAGAACTTAAATTTCGGGACTAATAGATTTGGGTATGTCTAGGATTCTTTTTAAGATAAATAGAGGTCATATTGGTGCTTTAATGATCCCTTTTAAATTAAGAGATAATATAATTACGAATTTCACTATTTATATAGGTCTTCTATTTTTTATCCATATTTCCTCTTATCTAAATTCCATATTTTAGATTAGGATAGAGTCCTATTGAGTTAGGCTAAGGTTATGACTCTTTTTAAGATAATTTAGGAGTTAAAATAGTTATTATCTTACCCCTTTTTATTTATTAGTATTTTTAGGTACGAATTTAGGCTTAACACTACAAGAAAAAGCGGGATTACCGACGGACTGAATCCGTCGAAAATACGTCGGTATTCCGTCGGAAAAAGCGCCTTCCGACCGCTTTCCGTCCAAAGCTCGTCGGAAACCTTCCGTCGGAAATATTTGGTCAGAAATTTCCGACGGATGACAATTCCGTCGGAATTCGGTCGAAACCTCCGACAGATATAATCCGTCGGTAAAGCCATCAGTAGTTTCCGACAGAATTGCCGACGGTGTTTAGCCGTCGGTAATTTATCAGTTTCGACGGATACGTATCTGTCGGCCAATCCGTCAGTATTTTCCGACGGGATTACCGACGGTCTTTTTCCGTCGGTAATTTATAAGTTCCGACGGATACTTATTCGTCGGAAAATCCGTCGGAAAATACACATATATTTTTTAAAAAATAGGCAAATAAAAATGATTTGTCAACATTGCTACAATGTCAAACCTGCTACAATATTTATAAATTTAACAAATACTAACAATCAAAAAAAAATCATAAAATACAATAAATATAAAATCATATAGAATAATGAATACAAAAATCAACATAGATCTGCTGGAGGTCTTGCTGTCCCTGCCTCGCCATCGTCTGGAGTTGGATCTATATAAAACAAATTAAAATGAGAAACATTAATAATAAATAAAAGACATACAATATTTTTCAAAAATGAAATTTAAAACATGTGATTATTTCTCAAGCTTAATACAATACTATTTTTAGATCCATCATTTTCTTGGGGTTTTTAGATCCGTCCTTTGAATGCTCAACCCAATCCGGAGATCCAAATTGGATTCCGTCAGTTCCCACACGTCCTCAATACCTAATAATCTTATCATTAGGTATTGAAGGTTGTGTGGATATATGACAGAAAACAATTCAAAACATGAAATAGAAATTGATATTGCAAAGGTAGATATGGGGGGATTAAAATAATAAAAATTAAAGTAAAAAAAAATGAAGAGAAAGAGGAATGTATACAATTAACTTATATTAAGTTATATAAACTAAACAGAAATGAAGAGAAAGAGGAATGTATACAATTAACTTATATTAAGTTATATAACTAATCTTTCATTAGGCATCCCGCAGGGGGAGGGGGTCAGGTGGGAAGGGGAGGGGGGCCGGGTGCAGGAGGGAGGGGGGAGGGTGCAGGGGGAGGGGGGCATCGCACAGGGGGGAGGGGGGCCGAGTGGGAAGGGGAGGGGGGTGTGTGCAGGCAGGGCCGGGTGGGAGGGGAGGGGGCCCCGGGTGGGGGGGGGGGGCATCCCGCAGGGGGAGGGGGCCAGGTGGGAAGGGGAGGGGGGCGGGTGCAGGAGGGAGGGGGGCGTGTGCAGGGGGAGGGGGGCATCGCGCAGGGGGAGGGGGGCCGGGTGGGAAGGGGAGGGGGGTGTGTGCAGGCAGGGCAGGTGGGAGGGGAGGGGGGCTGGGTGGGGGGGGGGGGGGCATCCCGCAGGAGGGAGGGGGCCAGGTGGGAAGGGGAGAGGGGGCCGGGTGCAGGAGGGAGGGGGGCTGGGTGCAGGGGGAGGGGGGGGCATCGCGCAGGGGGAGGGGGGCCGGGTGGGATCCCGGGGAGAGGGGTGCCGGCGGCGAGCGCCGGCGAGCGGCGCAGGGGCGGCGGCGAAGGCGCAGCGGCGACCGGTGGACCGGCGGCGAGAGAGAGAGAGAGAGAGAGGAGAGAGAGGAGAGAGAGAAGAGAGAGAGAGGAGAGAGAGAGAGAGGAGAGAGGAGAGAGAGAGAGGAGAGAGAGAGAGAGAGAGAGAGAGAGAAGAGAGAGAGATGAGAGAGAGGGAGAGGAGAGAGAGAGAGAGAGAGAGAGAGAGAGAGAGAGCGGGAGAGGGAAAGAGGGGGGTTCGCGGGACAAGGTATAGGAGCTTTACTGGGATATTCCGACGGCAATATGTCTGTCGAAATATCCGTCGGTATGCTTTCATTACCGACGGATATGTCTGACGGAATATTGCCGTCGGAACGGCCGGCGGATATTCGACGGACATATTGCCGTCGGAATATCCGTCGGAATTACCGACGGACAATAATCCGTCGGAAATGTCGTCGGTAATCCCGCTTTTTCTTGTAGTGTAATTAATCTCCCATCCAAATTGGGCTCTCCACATTTGGACCCATCATTCCATGCTTGGACCACTTATACAACCCATTCTTAATTTTGTCTTAATGGCTTTTAAGTACTTCGAATTTTTCAACCATGTATTCTAATTTAAATCCATTATCATATTCATTCAATGATTCTTATTTTAATTAAATTTAATATTACTTATCCCAATATTGATAACCTTCATCCATCATTTGGCATCTGCTTTTGGCCAATAACTTATGTATAACTTAATTGTACAACCAATATACTTAATTTACTTAATGGGTTAATTATCCTTTCGTTAGAGAATTTATTCATGGGCCAAGATTGTCCATTGGTCCAAATATCATAAATTCATAATGGGCTATCAACCCATATATTTAAAGTCTACCCACATGGTTATTAGTTTATAACCCACTCTGGCTCATAAAATAATGGGTTCTCCGACTTATTCCTTAATTATAATAATAAGTCGCATAAATTCTTAACTTAGTCCAAATGATTTTTCTATGTTCCAATTCAATGATGGTCATTAGAGAGTATTATTTAAAGTATAACTATTATTTTTACGAAATTTTTATATGGTTTATACGCACGTGATAATAATGCGTACCTCTTTAATTGGTTGAATTTATTAATTGATAAAATTTCAATTTATTCATAATTTTTAATTAATGTATTTTTTCGGGGTATTACAACGACGGTGAGGAGTTACTGTGGAAAGATGTAGGGGGCATCTTCTTTCGTATTTTTGCAAGCAACAACGACAGAGAGAAGCAAAATCAAGTTATATATAACCTTCTATGGTTACTTAAACACACCAACATCGAGTTTCAATAAAACTTGTGGAAAGACTTTGAGCAAACAACCTAGTAAAAGACCAGGCAAGAGTAAAAATCTCATCTTTCACCATGCACCTCTCTGCACCTCAACACCCATCAATGGCCACCTTCTGAATCCTCGACTCCACTGCCTTCCCCTCCTCCTCCTCCTCAGGCAGCCGGCAGTCTCTTCCCAAGCTCCCTAGCACCAGCAGTTCAGCTTGTAGAGCCAAAAATCGAAGGCACCGGTTGGTGGGTGGTAAAAGGTGCTCTGTTTGAAGCAGAGCCAAGTTCCTGGTGACAGCGACGACACCGGCAGCCTTGCTTCAGCTGCATTCACCGCAAAAGAGATATGGACGAAGCATACATATCGGGTGGGGAGATTAACAAACATTACAAACAAAAAAATTGAAGAAAGACATCATGTCACCTGATGGCAGCGTGAGCGCTGTTAGCATCATGAAGTAGCACAGAGATGATATACAACGGTAGCAACAGGGACCTTGTTCCCGGAGTACTCCATCAATGGTGGTGGAGGAGAGAGCTATCTCCACGCTCGGTAGCTGGACCTCCGGCAACTTAAACTCTGTGAAGGTGTCAATATATCACAGGTTCAAACTGGGAAAATTAACGATGGTCTTCTGCATTGCACTATGTGCTTCAATATACTGAATCCATGGCCTAAAGCAGGCAGATATATACTTGGGCAAGAAGAAAGGCAAATAATAGCAATGAGCTAGAGAGGTGAACCTGCTATAAGAAAAAGGAAAATATCAATGTTGTACAACAGCAAGATTACCTGGGGCGCTGCCGGAGAGTGCTGGTGGACTGGAAGGGATGGTGATGATGTTGACAGTGATGATGGTGGTGAACACTTGCTGGGGGAAGGTGAAGGCGCCTGCTCGGGCTGTGGCGAAGGCTGGAGGGCTAGGGTCAATGACAGTGGTGGTGAAGATGAGGTAGGGATGATGGTGCTGGAGACACACTGGGGGAGGTGGCAATGCATTCTGGGCAGTGACGACAGTTGGTGGGGTGGAGGCAACTGCACGTGCTTGCCTGGGTGTGCTGTGACAGCTATCACACCGAAGGAGACGGTAAGGGTGATCTTTGAGCTTGCTGCGGGAGTGGCGTGGTCGTTGGCGGTGGAGACGTGGGCGGCGATGGTGGTGGCGAAGACCTGTTGGGGGGGGTGGCGACTTTTAATAAAATAGAGATAACTCATGAGTGAAAGAATAATTACCAAATGGACAACTTCGAGAGGTGGTAGCACGAGGCGCTTCTGACCTTGATGAACAACTTGAGAGGTGGTAGTACGTGGCACATCTGACCTCAAAAGGTGGATGCATAAGAAACTTCTGACATTGAGAGGTGGTAGCATGGGGCAGGTCCAACCTCGATGAATGACTTGGGAGGTGGCAACATAGGCCTGACCTCAGGAGGTGGCAGTACGGGGCATGTCTGACTGAACTCGGTGATTCAGATCAAGAAGAGACGATTATCTTTGACGGAGTTGAGGATGTCATGCAAAATATCTTTTGAGGTTGTTTTGTATTCTAGGTCTTTGGGATTAGCTTGCTCGAGGTGGTTTTGAGCTTATATGTGCCATCCTAGGTACCTAGTTAGGGAGTATTTTCCTTAGGCATGTTGATTGTGTATGCTGGGTGCCGCTTGTTGGGATGTTAAAGTGCACTTGAGCTCTCTTGTATAGTTGAGCTGCCTATGATTGTCATGGCGGCTCCTTCGATAAGTTGGTTGTCGTCTTGGTTTGGGCTAGGGGATCACCGGTCATCCATCCTCTGCCTCTTCTCGTTTTGAAGGTAGTAGTTAGTCAATTTCCTCTCCTCTTTGATAGGTGCTGGCGGAGCGTGAGCCTTTAGGATGGCCTCCCGAACTCAGAGGCTGGTGAAGGTCGTAGAAGATTTCTTTGCCAGTGATTTTCGGAGACCAACGTCTGTTGTGCCGCCCATCAAAGCCGAGGCAATGGTGTTTATGTCTAACTCCGGGAGGTGTAGTGTTTCTGAATGGAATCTTGCCATGCAACTTCAGAGGGATTCTCCCAACCTCTGATGGATAGTGAGGAGGAAGGCCAAGCTCTTTTCCATATGGGTATATTTGGTGATAACTTTGCCCCAAGCACCTAGAACGTCGAGATAGAGCTAGCAACTAAGGACTTAAACCAAGAGGTTGCCCCTCCCTCCAAGAGAAAGCTCAGCATTTCACCTCATCTGATGCCCCCTGGAAGGAAAAGAGTGTGTCAAAGCGGTCGAGATGGTTGGACGGATCTATGGTCTTACTGTAAGGCTTCATTTTGAGAATCTTCAAATGCTCTGGATGCGTGGCTGAGAGGATCTCCTTGGTGGAAGGAGGCTTGAGATGAGTCATCAAGGGAGAATCAAAGCTGGGTAGTTGTTCGCCTAGGTGCTGGACCTCCTATACTTCTTCCAGCTTCTTCTTCAATTCCCCTATAGAGGAAGGAATACTTGATGTTGGCTTGGAGGGTCATCCTACTGAGATTGGATGCACTAGGTCAGCCCGAGGTGGAGAAGAGGTATTGCCCAAGGCCTCAACATTGGAGTCCAATATGCTTGGAGGACTGGGAGGAGATGTTGGTGCAACTGTCTGAGGCGTGTCTTAGGTGGCTTCACTGGTGCCTTCCGCCCAGGATGAGGATGAGATTTGTCGAGTGAGGCCTCGACTAGCTTGGGAAAAAGTCGTCAACCCCTTGATGGCTTCTCCGAGCTCTGCCACCTATCGAGACAAGGATTGGAATTGCTCTAGGGAAACTGAGGGGTGGGGGTTCTAGAGCCATATAGTTAACTCTGCTACCTGAAGATCAGTTCCCTTCGATGGATGATCCCTTGCTTTTGGTGGGAGCCATGATGAACACGTCATTTCCTACAGACGGTGCCAATGATGAAACCAGTCCAAAAAATGCAAGGGTTCGAGGCGATCCAACCTCAAGATCCAAAGTTGAGTGCTCGGATGGATGATGAATGACGGGGAACAGAATTGTTGATGCTAAACCGATGACATTTTGAGCTTACAAGAAGTCAAACCTGGAGGTGGAGCTCCCGCGGTCGACCATCCGATGTCATAAGTTAGATGTCAGCCTTGAAGAGAGAAGGAATGGGAATTGTGTGTGAGAGAGAGAGAGGTCTCACTAGGTTGCCCCACTTTTACCTATGACTATGAGGTTGTTCTTATAGGTCGAAAGGAGAGAGGAGGAGACATGGTCTCTGCTTCGAGATTTGAGGGAGGAGTTGTTGCACTTTCCCTTTGGAGTTGCATTGATTGGAGCTGAATGTATACTGACTGCCTGTGACTATGCATTGAATATGCACTCATTGTGCATTGGCCCATTTTACATAGCTGTTACGGTCTAATTTCTCGCCATTAACTCCTCATGCAGACATAGACAAGACCTCTGCCTGACAATGTATGTTGATTATGCGGTACTTAGCCATTGGAGGCATGCAGTGATGGTAATCGATTATTGGGGGGCTGATGATCAATTACTAGGGGCCCGTGTGATGTACTTAGATACTAAAGGCACATAGTGGTGGTGATCAATTATCAGGGGGCCAATAATCGACGAGGGGCCTTTGTGCGGTATACTTAGCCATTGGAGGCGTTTAGTGGCAACAATCGATTGTTGAGGGGCTCTTGTGCAGTACTTGGTTGCTATTGGCGCTCAGTGGTGGTAATCAATCATCAGGGGGTTGATAATCGATTGTTGAGGTGCCCTTGTGTGGTACTTAGTCTCTGGAGGCACTCAATGGCGGTAATTGATTATCAAGGGGCTGATAATCAAATGTCGAGGGGCTCTTGTGCGGTGTTTAGACATTGGAGGCACTCAATGATGGTAATCGATTATTGGGGAGCCAATAGTCGATTGTCGAGGGGCCCTTGTGCGGCAGTAGCGATGAGGCTGTCACAGTGGCTGTTGGGATCGGGTCAGACCGAGCTGGGCCCATCAGAGGACGATAAGTAAAATATTCCCCAGAAAGACATCGAAAGTTCAACTTATAAGAGGACCACTGACCATTTCTTATCTGAAGATCCATTTGCGGAAACCTCCCGTCTACGTAGCAAATGGCTTTTTGAATCATGAATAATACCGAAATGTGTGTGTGTGTGAACACGGTCAAACAACTGTGTGAAAACACAGTCTAAATGACTGTGTGATGGGCCAGGATTGGGGTGGGTGGGGGGGATCTGAACACAGTCTAATTGACCATGCGACAGGGCATACATGTTAAGAGTTGGGGGATTGGATCAGATTAAAGCTACCTCGTCATCTAGAATTACTTTTCATTTGATAGAATCCTATGATTTAAAGGGAATCTTTATGGGCATCAACAACATCTACCAATTCAATCTCATCCATCTGCAGCGTATCCCCACAACAGTTCTTTAATTATTATACATCGGGCCCCCAAGATCAAAGCAAGATCTATGATGGATCACAGAATTTGTCGGACACCAATAAGCTCCCATCTCATCCCATGTATCAGATAGGGCTGCAAACGAGTCGAGTTGAGCCGAGTATTATGCTGCTCAAATCTTGTTCGTTAGTTTTTAATCGAGTTCGAGTCGAGCTCGAGCTTTATCGAATATTGAAATGGTTGTTCAAATTTGGTTCGTTTGAATACTCTCGAGTTCGAACTCTTAATGAGTATCTTAACGAGTCCAATTGAATTTGTGAGTTATGTATAAATAGATAATATATATATATATATATATATATATATATATGTATTATCCATATTATGTATATATAAGCCCAATTCAATTTACAAGTAAAAACCTAATTGTTTATAAGACCCAAATTTATCTTATTTCAAGGTCATACCCCAAGATCCTTCATATGTTACTTGTTTAATTATTTTAGTATAATGTTTAAAATATTTAACAACTATATTTATAATTTTTATAATTAAAAAATTAAACAAATTTGTTTACGAGCTTAAACGAGCCGAGTAGACATTTGTTCATACTCGGTTCGTTTATGAAACGAGCTTAAATTTTTGTTTGAGCTTGACTCGTTTACTTTACTAAAGGAGCTAAATTTGAGTAACATCTGAGTCAAATTCGAGCTCTTGTCGAGTGTATTAGTTCGTCTACAGCCCTTCATTTTATAATTTGTGTATTTACACACTCATATTTAATCTTTTACATTTTAGTATTTATAAGTATTTCGTACCTTAACAAAAATTCTTTTAAAATAATAAATATTAATATTTTCATATTTATAATAAGAAATTAATATAATCTGAATATATTAATGAGTAACTAATCGAGTATTTTAACGAGCATATTATCGAGTATCTTAACGAGCTGTTCGCGAACGTATTCGAGTCGAACATATCTCTGTTCAAACTCGACTTGTTTATGAATCGAGTTTATATTTTTGTTCAAACTTGCCTCGTTTATCTAATAAACGGGCTGAGTCGAGTTTTTATCGAACCGAGTTTCGAACTATTTGTCGAGTGTATTGGTTCGTTTGCAACCCTAGTACCAGAGTCTTATTTGTGTGCCCGCCCAACCAGAACCAGCATCGCATCACCTCTTGAGAGAGAATACATAGCTTAATTATAGCGATCCATCATCTGTTGGAGTACTTTTTTTTTATCTCTTTTTTAGATGGCCTTGCATGCCTTTGTCTATTATCTTATGTGATTTTATCATTTAGAGAATATTATCCATGGAAAAATAGTTGAGAGGAAGATGCTATGATGTTAAGTGTTAAGACACATTAAGATGTACAGTGTGGTGCATAAGAGCATCATGTAAAACTCTGTCTAAGGGGGGAAAAAAAAAGAGAGGATAAACAACACATTTTACCTGTAGATGCATTGCTTTGTTGTAGTACGTAGTACCAAGTAAAATCTCCATGTATGTATTGCTATTATTTATTATAAAATTTATAATAATTATTATTGGGCTCAATATCTTGTTCTGCAGGTCGAGAGAGCCTCGTAAACTCTCACCCTTCTTTTTTGTCATTACACCCTGTGTGCATCTGTCACGGACTCTGGTTACTTCCTGGCTATTTGACTGACTCCTCTTCTCTCCAGAGCCCACCACCTTCCCAACCTTCTACGCACGACATCGATGGTGTTTGCGTAGGTGAATCCTCTTTCTCTTTCTCAGTTTCTCTCTCTGTGTTTTCCCCTCTAAGCTCTCTCCATTTATTGGTGCACACAACACAAGCACAGGGATGGCCGGGCCCCCCTCCTTCTGCTACTGCTTCACACAGTCTAATTGACTGTGTGACGGGCTGGGGGGACCTGAACACAGTCAAATAACTGTGTGAAACATAGCCATATTAACTGTGTGACCGGGGGAGGGGGTGGTGGTTGGAGATCTGAATACAGGTCTAATTTGCTGTGTGACGAGGTGGGGGGGGGGGGGGGGGGGGGGGGGGGGGGGGGGGGGTCTCTATATATGGCCCCATGCCATGCATCTTTAGCATAACCCATTCGACCATATCAGCAGGGAGACAACAACTAAGACCCCCCTTTGTACATGTCCTTGCAGTTGTAACTCCTTCATTTGCCTTGGATCTTGGTTTTCCTTTCTTGGATTTGTAAAGGTGGTTAATTGTTAAAAGTAGGTCTCAGCTAGCTACGTTCATGGCTGGAGCTAGCTGAGTATATATATTCTAAAAGAGGATTGTTTAGGGCATGTCCTTGCAGTTTAACAATTCCTATTTCTCAAGCAGTTAAAACAACATCTCAGCATTTTGAAACTTATTACTAGGAACTTAGAAACTGTCATATGCATAAATTTCCTCGATTTGCACAGAGTCTCCCTCTTTTAAAAGGGCGGGAGATATGCACAGCATGCATATCTAGGAAATTTTCGACTTAGGGTTGGTAGGTAATACTCTCATAGCCTGAGCCAAGTGGGTTGACTCACTTAAAGGTTCTAATTGATGGAATATGTCTTATGATTGTATTTTGTGTGGTTCATGAGATGTTGAATTTGTTTTCGCTGCTTTCGTGTTGGTCCTACTGTACATATGTTGATGAGATTTTGATTAAAGCTTCTGTTTCTCTCTTTGCTTCCTGATTAATTCTTTTATATTCCTATTGATTTTGACGTGTAACCACATTCAACGTATTTCCTCATTACATTCTTCTATTCAACATCATCTCAGTTTCCCGTTGCCGACAATTTCCTTCATTGCACTTTCTGAGTCATGCCTTATGCTCCCTATGGTAACAGGGAACCTCATTTCTGAAGAAATGGTGTAAAAGAGATTGCTTCCCCCCCCCCCCCCCCCCCCCCCCCCCCCCCCCCCCCTTTTTTTGCATTTTTTTTTAACTTCACAGTTCTGATTCAAATCCTACATATGTTCCATTCTAGTGACGTTCTTCCCCCATTCTTATATCAGTTAATTCAACCTTTAAGGAATTTGCTGGTGAATTACTGCAAAGATCTATTCTAAAATTGCTACAAGAACATATTCTAAGTTCTATGGTCTTTTTATAACTTAACATGTATCAATCTCTCTTTTATCAGATGGTGGCAAAACATGAAAGAATGATTAGATGTAAAACAAATGGTTTCATTGCTTTTATCTGATAAAGCAAGCCAGTTGTTACCTTCTTTTTTGTTTTCTGTTAATAATTAGGTCTATTTTCTGAGCATATTGTAAATGGAATATCCTCGTTTCTTTTCTGACAATATTTTTACCAACAGAACAACTTATATTCAGCCCGTTTTACTTTTCTTTAACTAGCTCTCATGATCAGAAACTGCATTGTTTCAGTCTCTGTTTTCTTAAACAACGTTTCTTTATACCAATATTTTTCTGATTAACAAGTAGGTAAATCCCAGGAACACATGGCTAACTTCACCTTTTAACAGCAGATGAATCGACATAACAACTTGCAGCTCTTTTTATGTGGTCCAGGGTGAGAGAATCCATAAATGTTGAAATGGTTGTGCCACAGACATTGCTCCTTTTTACTTGCTGTGATGACTTGAAAGCCTCATGGTCCATTTTTTCCTCACTGTAATGCAGGTATGGATCGTGAGGAAGCATTGGGAGTAATGAGTATCATGTTGCAGTGTTTAGAGGGATTCAAGCAAATTTTCGCTTTCCTTTTGAAGTGTTTTGATCTTGATTTGTACAAGTCACCCAAGGGGCTCGAAAATCCTGAAGCCCTAGCACGGGAAACAGTTTGTATGTTACTTGTCATTTGTGATTAGTCTGGAACTTATTCTTTTTCTCCCAGGAAGATTTCTGGCATGCATATTGGTTATCTTAATTAACAATTTTGATCCTTGCTGTTTGCTGCAACTCTATTTGATCAGTCTCAATGGGTTTGTTTTTTTATTGAAAAGGATAAATTCAGTTTTGTTGTTCTCTTTTGATGACTTCTTTCACTTTAGATATGCTTCAAAATGGTGTATATTGCCAATGTAAACTCATTTATTTTTCTGATAACTTACATGTAGAATTGTGAAGAACAATTAATTGACTTAACACATGTATAGAAGTGTATTAGTGATTGATTTTACAACCCTGGAACTGTTTTAAGTGCGCAAGCTGACATCATCTCTTTATACTTTTTGTCTGCAGTTAGTGTAAGTGAGATAGAGGCTTTGTACGAGCTATTTAAAAAGATAAGCAGTGCTGTAGTTGATGATGGTTTGATCAACAAGGTAAATTATTCTTCAGGCATGCTCGGTAATGTGTGTACTACATGCCTGATACTTTTTCTGGTTTGAAGATTGATGAGATTATCATTTAGTTTTCTATCAGTTTTACTTCTGAATCAGTTCCATGTGTGTAGATCTGGCTATTAGTTGCTCAGGTATCTCAAGATCTACTGTGTGCCCATGTTACTTGTTTCAGTTCAACTATGTACTTATAGTGCTGTAGTCTTAGTGTTGCATCGATGCAAAAAAAAGGTAAAATTAGTCTCTGTTGCCATCTTGAAGACCAATACCTTCAACATTTTCAGGAAGAATTTCAATTGGCACTCTTCAAAACAAATAAGAAGGAAAGCTTATTTGCTGATCGGGTATGGCTCCATATTGTTGCACCCATCTTTTGTCCATTTGAAAGTATATTATATGTGAACTGGGATATTCATTTTAGCTATCATTTTTTTTGTAGAAATGTCTTTTTAATGTTATAAATGTTTTATTTTTCCCTATTGTAGTTGTGGCCACTTATGCCATATTTACTAGTTTGGTTGCAAATGTCATTGCTCTGAATGTTTATATTGTAGCTTGCTGACTTAATACTCTTCTTGGATTGCAGGTATTTGACTTGTTTGACACAAAGCACAATAGAACATTGGGTTTTGACGAGTTTGCATGAGCTCTATCTGTCTTCCATCCCAATGCGCCAATTGATGATAAGATTGACTGTGAGTTGCATCATGCTCCTTGCTATATTCATTAGGTACATTTTTTGTTGAAAGGAAAGTATAAAGCCACTTTGAGACCACAGTTAATATATGAATTGAGAACTACATTTTTTTGGTAATTTCTTTGATACGATCAAGGGAAGAAAAGTTTGAAAGTCACGTTGTGAGAATGTAAGGTTGTTTTTTTGGTTGGTGTCAGGTCCATGCTCACTAATGCAAGCAACCGAACATACTCACCCCAGGTCCTGGAAATAAAGCGACACCTTCTGACACAGAAATTGGGCAAAGTCATTCCTTACAAGAATTACTGTAAGAGCATTTCATTAAGTCCAAGCACAATAGCAAAGTTAATGAACAACGGTTCTGGTATTGAGTTGTTTCATAGAATTGACTGGTCCGACCTGGTTTAGTGGTAGTGATTAGAATCAGCCAGAGAATGTTATCCCTTATTTTTCAGATGAACGGTGGGATTGGAACACCCAATACATTTTGTTGAGAATTGACCCATAACAATCTAATTCTGATGATTCAGAATGGGATAAACTGATTCCTCAAGCATGCATGTGAGGGATACTGCTAAACTCCATCTATTGTGTTATGCCCTGTTTTCTATGCATCGACGACAATAATGAAATTTGATATGATTGGCATCTGACTGCCAATCTGTCAGTGTTAATTATCCAGTGGTTGCATGATCTCCACAGAATGTTGTGCCAAGATATGAGAACAAAACTAAGTGCATCTATCCTTATTGTCAAAATCTTGCCGCTGATTGGAGCTGTACAACAAAATGATAAATATACTGTTTCCCCTCAAACTCCCCAATCCTTAAATTGATTGATATGCTATTTTACCTGAGATAGCCGTGACTGATTATAAATCTTATTCCTGTACTGCAACATTTTGTACTTGTGTTTTATCTTTGTGAGGAGTTATGGAAAAAAAATAACGTTTCTAGAAGAAAATATCTTGATTTTGGAGGATTCTAATTCTGAATGTTATTAGATCTTTCAATATTTGCCTTAATTCTGGAACAATAGAAATATGTCGCTCTATGAGTAAACTGACAAGTTATCATTCTGCAGTCTCTTTCCAACTGTATGACCTAAAACAGCAAGGTTTCATTGAGAGACAGGAGGTATTTTTGCTCCTATACAAGCTGACTGTCCTCATTTTATTCTGTTTAGAACAACTTCACGAGATCATGACTGTTTTCAAATACTGATCATTTTTCTATTGTTTGACAACTGAAATTTGCACTTACTGTAACAAGCTTACAGTTCAGAACTCTTTATCATCACTGCTTAGTATATGTTTGACAACTACTTATGGTAAATATAAGTTAATCTGTTTATCATATATAATGTCAGTTATTTAGCTGTGAGCCAAACTACATTTTATGTGGACTTTGCAACTCCTACTACATCTCATATTTAAGGATTAGCTCTTTGGTTCTCTAGATTTATTTATTTTTAATCTCTATAATTATACATTTATTTGATAACATGCTTTTCATGGTTATTCTCAAAAAACTTGAAGGGCTCGTTCCTAATTTTCTTTGGAGTATACCAAGTGATGAAATGTAGCAGGATCAGAAGGGAAAGAAGGGAGAAGTGAGAAGAAGAGAAGAGAAGCAGAGATGGCGCAGAAAAGGGGCCTGGCGGCCAGACTAACTCAAACCCTGGCCGCCGCCCTCATCATCTCTTAAAAAGGATTAGGGTAGGTTAAGTCAGGGTTAATCATGATTCATGGCTAAAATACCCTTGCCTTAACCAAACCCAAAAACAATACTTAAGATCCAAACCCAATAACAGCCACGTGAACAATAAAAGAAGAAAAAATAAAGACAAAACTACCCCTATCTACACTCCCCCTCAAGCTGAGCATAGATATCAAACATGCACAGCTTGAACAAACGGTTCTGAAACACACCCTTTGACAGCCCTTTGGTAACGATATCAGACAGCTGATCAGCAGACTGGATATAGGAAAGACTTATCTCCCCGGAGTCCAGCTTCTTACGAATAAAATGCCGGTCAATCTCAAAATGCTTTGTACGATCATGCTGAACAGGGTTATTGGCAATGTTGATTGCAGCAGTATTTTCACAGTACAGGCACATAGGAACATGAGCTTGAACACCTAGATCTTGAAGAAAGAGGTTCAAGAACCATAACATCTCAGTCACTGCATGAGCCACAGCATGATATTCGTTTGCTTCTTGCTGCGCCAAGTCACCAAGTTACCTCCAAGGAAAAGGCAAATAACCTGAGGTTGACTGTCTATCCACCCATGAACCTGCCCAGTCTGCATTTGTGAATGCATCAATATTGAGATGAGTGGATTTGGAGTAGAGTAATCCTTTTCCGGGACAAGACTTATATACTTGAGTATCCGTTCAACAGCTTGCATATGAGTGGTGCGTGGGGCATGCATAAACTGACTAACAACACTAACAGCAAAAGTAATATCCGGGCGAGACAAAGACAAGTACAAAAGTTTGTCCACAAGGCGTTGATATGACCCTTTCTGATCATTAGACAAAGGCTGTCTATGAGAATTATTCAAACCATGACTGGTTTCAATGGGAGTAGCAGCACGTTTACATCCCAATTTGCCTGTTTCCTTTAGCAAATCAAGTGCATATTTTTGCTGACATACATAAAGGCCTTGCTGAGACTTTGCCACCATTATGTCTCAACCTCAAAACCTAGGCATTGAGGTGAGGGGACCCAACCATTATATGGAGAGGAAAGTCCATGAGATGTCCGATGTGGGACTATCTCCAACACCAAGCAAGTTGAGATTGTAAGAGGAAGTAGAAAAATATCAGGATTGTTAGGATTAATCCCTAAACATGATAAATTATGGGGGGAAATTCTAAGAGATCTTTACCTCTCTCTCTATTCCTATTCAATCATTTGCCTTGATAAGAAGATAGCTTTTGAAGTTGATTTACCAGACATAAAAACAAACTGATCTTGTGAAATATTAGTCACCGGGCTGAGTATCAGCTTCTCGGTTACATGCTCCTGAAGGTTCACAGTAAGACTTAATAGTTTAGTTATATATCTATGCATACAATTATACATATGTCCCATGTGTTCAAAGAAAGGTATCATGGAATCCATTCATCTTAGATTCCTTTCGTTTGGAATCTTGTCAAAAAGTTTAGTCAATCCTCTAACCAACATCTCTTAGCTCACCGTATTTGAGGAGGTATGCCATCTATCCTGGGATGTTAACTACATTTGACCTTCTTTAAGCATTCTCCATTTTAGAAATTCTAGACATGCAAACATCTTTGAGGTTTTACTAAACAAAATATCTTTGAAAATTATCTTCCTCCATGTAGGCTGGTTTTCCTTTTTGTGTTTTATCTTTAGACTTTGGAGTATGAAAAAGGACTTTCGCCTATAATTGGAAACTAAGAAACCACAAACTTTTATATTCATAGTGAGGGTAAGTGATGCTGTTCTTCTTGCCATAAGATACAGATTGTTCCTAAACTATGTGATTTATCATCCAAACTATTGTGACTTGCAGATTTTTGTGTCAGGTGAAGCAAATGGTAGTGGCAACACTTGCTGAATGTGGCATGAATCTTTCAGATGATGTTATAGAGAACATCATTGACAAGGTGCTCAACCTTCTTTCTTATATTCTGTGATCATTTCCCCCTTCTCCCTTGGTCATTTAGTTTTGCAGTTTGGTGAGGCAGTATTCTTTCCTTTTAGTTGACAAAAGGGAAATCATGTTTTCCAGAACAGCGAGCAGTGGTATATGCCTTCATTTATTTAGATATCTGTAAATCATGTTTTCCTTGTTCGTTGATGCATTCCCATCTTTATGCATGACCGATCCTGTGTTTCGAGAGTTACATGGTTACACTTGAAAAAGGGGAATGAAGTTCCCATGGTTTACAGTTTAAACTTGGAAGTCTCTTCGTTGGATCTCAAGTTCCTAGTTAGCAACATCCTCCATAAGAAGAATAAACAGACAGACAAAGGGAGGATCAGATTCATACTCTGTGGGTAGGAATTTTATCTCATGTGAAAATGATATAAATGGCACAAAAACATCTGAAAACGAAGGACGTAACCTTCATCCTTCCTTCATGCTTTACAAACAGATGGATTATTGGATATCTCTGTACCGCCATTACATCTCTCCATACAATAAACAATGGTTCTGCTTCTTCACATGTATGTCTCTACATGCAAAACCACAGGGATTCTTTCACTCCCAGCTTATGTAGCATCAAAGTATTTCATAGAGTCATTGAGCTGTTAGAAATATCCTTCAAGACATGTCCGAATTCATCTGATAGCCCCAGCCGCTGAAACCATTGACTCAATATTTCTGACCCTTCTTTGCCAATAGCTATTCCGTCTCTCTCTAGGTCCATCAAAAGAGATACTGCCTTCTCAAGGTTGCTCTCCTTTTGAAAAGCAGCCAGCATCAAGGCAACACATTTATCATTAGGTTTGATTCCTGCGCTTCTCATGTTATCCAACACACTGAGGGCATCATCAGACCGACCAGCAACACAGTAAGCATTGATAAGAAGAGCACAAATCTTAGCATCGGGGATAATACCTGCTAATTGTATGGCATTAAACACTCTCTGAGCACCATCACAATTGCCAACTGTGGAATATGCTCTTACAAGTGCCTTGTAAACTTCTTTAGCTGCAAATGTTTGCGCCGTGTCCATATCTCTCAGTAACATCTCTCCTTGTTCAGGCATTCCTGCTCTTATCCAGGCCATTATCATTGAGCCATATGCTCTTTTATCTACAGGTAGGTCAAGCAGCTTAATCTCCTCAAATGCTTTTCGTGCCCGATCGAAGTCACCAGCTTTGCTATACATGTGAATCAGCACAGTCAAGGTGACTTGATCAGGAGTGAGTCCTTTCTTCTTCATGGCTAAGAATGCATTCTCAGCATCCTGCATGCGGTTCCCCTTTGCAAATGCATTAATCAGGTTAGTATAGTCACGGATGTTAGCTTCAAAAGAATCTTCCAGTAGGGCATATTCCAACACCTGAGAAAATGAAGTATTATCAGGCCTGAAACTTCCAAATAGAGGAATCAATTTGAGATCTTCCACGAAGGAGAACAGGAGAAAATAGCAAATTGTTTGGCGGACGGTATCAAGCAATACAGGACACAGACTTGCTCCTTCTGCTAACTAAATGCTGAAAGGAACTCTAGATTCTGGGCGATCTTAGACATTTGCCAGCACTAACATAATAGATAAATTTGTGCTAACTCAGTTTAAAAATGAGAATCAGGGAAAAGTGTTACCAATGCAAACAAGTGGTCAATGTGAAAGTATTCTGTCATAAGATTAGTTGAAGTTTTTGCATCATTTCAAAATGGTTATGGGATAAGTTTCAACTCATTTCAAACTCAAAAGTGAGAGTGATATCAATGTAAATAAGCGATTCATACTTATCTTATAGCTTTAGTAAGTTTTTGTATCGTTTCAAAATGAAAATGAGAGAGATTCCAGTTATTGGGATGCCTAGGATGACAACCATTTTTGAAAGAAAATCAAGTGCCTCCCCATGCATGTCGGGACATTTTTAGAAAGGTAATATAAATTTTTTTAGACAAACGTGGTCAAAAGTTTGAAAGGACCAAAAAAGCTTTAAAAGTAGTGTCCTTTTTTCCAAAAAAACAGCAAAAGGTATACAAGTAAAATAACTTGCTAATGATCAATAATCCAACTGAAGACCACGGGAGTACACTATTGGACATTTTAAAATGCATTTTCATCACAGAAAATCTGTACTTTCTCAAATAATCTGTCAAATAAACAGATTATGAGAATAATCCATAATCCTTAGTTGTGTTCTCAAATGATACCCTGGAATATATAATCAAATACTGTGTGCACTGTACACAAACTCTTTGAAGCAAAATTCAAAAGTAGTAAGTGCATAGAAGCTTAACCTTTAAAAATAGAGGATTTTCCAGTGTCTTCATCTTCTTGAGAACAGAAAGCCAATCAGCTCTCTTGGGTTTCATTATCTTTACCCAAGCAGCCAACAAGAGAGAAAGATTACCATCTTGAGGAGAGAAGCAGATGATCTGTTTCATCAAAGCCTTGCAACGTTTTGTCATCATTGAAGGAAGTCGAGCAATTGCTTGCTTCTGCTCATCTGTTATGTTAAGGCCCACTTCAACCCATTGAACTTTTGAAAATTCCACTTCCTCTTCTTCGCTGTTGTCCCTTTCTTCGGCATAGAGAATTGGCGGTGTTGACCGGAGGGCTGACAGACGGGTGGATAAAAATTTGTAACACCGTAATAATGAAACTCTGGATAATTTTCTCAATGAATGCTTACAATCTGTCCTAGTGACACTGGTTAGGAAAGCAGCGGGGTGTGCCTCAGACAGGTTGAGTTTAGAATGGCAAAACATAGTGAACGAGAAAGAGGTAGAAATTTAAACCATTCAGGTGAGAGGATAAGGACAAAACACCGGAATGTTGGAAGCAAAGGATAGAACCCTCTGGACTGTGAAAAGCTGCAAGAGCATTGCACCGACTCAATGGTAGTTTCAATACCCACTGCCAAAGTAACCTCAGAGGAAAAGAACACCAGAATTTTCAGACACCATGACGTCCTGCAGGAGTCACAACATTCACATATGAAATCAGGCGTTGGAAAATTTTCTTTTGCTCAAACAAAAGATACTCAAGAATGTAACACTTATCAGCCTGTTGTACCGGGCTTGAGCCGGTCACCCCTCAGGAAGAACCAAAGAAGAAAAAGAGGTAAGGAAGCCGTCGGGGCCACTGCCGCCGCCCGCAGCCACCTCCGCCGCCGCCGCTGCTGCCCGCGGCCGCTGCTGCTCGCGGCCCACGCCGCCGCCGCTGCCGCTGCTCCCACAAGCCGCCGCCGCCGCTGGAAGAAGAGGAGGAAGAGGCCGTCGTCCCCTGTTGCGCCGCCGCCGCTGCTGGTGGTGGGCACCGCCGCCGCTCCCTCTTGCCTCAGCCGCGATGGAAAGGGAGAGAAGGAAACTCCCTCCTTAGTCCTTCCTCTCTTTCTCTTTCCAAAAACCACACAAAGGGAAAAGGCAAGAAAAGAAAAAGATAAGATAAGAGTGGGTAATATACAAAACTAATTCTATGTCCGTAAAAATTATTAGGTTTGAATTAATAAAATTTATAAGTAATATACATGAGGTTAATATTTTTTATTATTTATAAAAATAAATTTTAAATAAAGACGTGAGTTTTTAAGAATGGAGAGATATTTAATGAGGAAGAAAAGATAGAAAAATTATATTAGCAAGTTTTTATTAGTTATAGAAGGTGAGAGTGAGGTTGAGCGTTTTTTGAACGTTTAGATATATTTTGGGAAAGTTTAATAGGAGAGAAAGTTGGAGAGAGAGAGAGTAGGAAGATAATTTTTTTGGCAGGAAAAAAATCATCATGGCTGTCAACGTGGTAATATTTATAATTATGTTTTATTATAATAATAATATAAATATATATGTCCTCAAATATGTGAAATCATAGAATGATTTACTTCCAATGTGCTCATTTTTCAATATCCCATGTACTATAATAAGATTAGTGGTTAGGCTAATTAAGTATATTTCATATCTAACTAATCAAATTATTTTTTAGTAATACAGAAATAATCATATTATTTAGTTAATTTAAACTACCTGTATTTTTATTTTTGGGGAGAGAGATGTTATGGTGGGAATATGATTTCTTAGTTATTTGTTGACAATACAAAAATAGTCATATTATTTACTTCATTTAAATTATTTATATTTATATTTTTAAAGAGAGAGATATTATAAAGAGAATATGATTGTCCTGGTGCAGCCACGTGGCAGCACTAAGACTGAGTTATATTATTATAGTATAGATGTCAAATGAAACTTCTTGAAACTGAGTTTTTGAAACTTGTCAGAACGAGTTCCAAATGTGTCGAAAAGAGTGAAACTTGTCGGAACGAGGTTTTTCCCTCTTCCCAAAGAGAGGGGGTGGCCAAGACTCAAGAAAGAGATTTTCTGAAATTGAAAAAGAGCAAGACTCAATAAGACTGTAAGGCGGTCTAGAAGAGGGGTCTATAAGATAGTCTTGTGGAAAATTGTGTAAGACACAATATTATTTTCTTAAGTCTTAAAAGATCTATTGGAGTTGCTTATTGGGTCAAACTTATGCTTGTTATGTAAAGACTTGTTAAATAAACATGTATGTATTATTTACGACATTGTTTGATAACATTTTTAAGAGATTTTACTTTTTTGAAATCCTAAATCTCTTAAAAAACTCCTTTCCACTAACTTTTAAAGCCCAAAATCTAACACATCATCATTATATTTTTTATCTCTATCTTAAAATCTATTTTTACACAATTCAAAATTCATTTTACTTGTTTGATAATTAGAGGGAGAAAAAATAGATTTTCAATCATTAAATGATTGAACACTTTAAAAGTGTTATCAAACAATGCCTAAGACTTAATGAGCCTAATGGACTTGCCAACTTCTGATGTACCTTTTACATGTGATCATATGCTCGACATGTTCTTAGGCGGGTCTATTGGGCTAACTTTATTGCATCCATATTATGTGATACCACTAGTTAATTTCTTAATAAAAAAATCAACTAATTTCACAATAAAGTTTAGTAAAGTATTTTAAAATAATTGTAACTGCATTCATAATAAGTTTAAAATAACAAACAAATCATGAATCATATCATTTTTTATCCACTTCAAGTTAATCAACTCTTAAAATAAATAAATAAATAAAAATCTTCATTTAATCCATATAATTATAATTTTGATAAATAAATGACAAAAATGATTAAATAAATGAAATAAATGAACAAAAATGAGAAAAATATATGAAATAAAATGACAGAAATTTTCAAAAAATATGTATGCATGATTGTATTTTATTTTCTTCATATGCGATTCATTTCCTTCAATTGTGAGTTACGTTCTTTTATTTCGAAAGGATTGTCTGACGGTCAATCGATAGTATTCAGTTGTTGTGCTGATGTAATTAACATTGGTCTCGACAAGTAGAGAGAGGTCAAACAAACTTATAAAAATATGTCAACATGAATAAATAAAGACAAATAAAAGACCCATAATCCAAAGTTATTTTTTGGGACCAAATAAATTGAAAAGATAAAAAATGTTCTCTCAGAGCCATATTGAAAATTTGAACAGAACATCATAATTATACAAGCAAACTCTCCGCCATGTTATTCTGGAAATAAGAAAAAAAAAATCACCGCAACAATCTCTTAACATCAGGATAGTAATTAATTTCCCAAAGAATTGCAAGACATGAACAACTTCCTCACACAACATTGCAAATATACAGTTTTAAGAGATCAGAAAGAACATAGATGAAGTGCAGAAGCGATAACATTCCGTCTTCATTGGAATCTCAGGAAAAACGTACAAGAAATTATACCGTGCGGCGTGCACAGAGAAACCCAGATAAAGAGAGTTTGCCGTTGTTGGGCCGGGGACAAGTAAAAAGTTATAGAATACATTTGGGTTTATTGTTTATTTGGGGCCAAGAATATACTCCGGTCAATGTTGACTAAGACTTCGGCTTAGATAGTATAAATAAACTCTGTTGCAAATTAAGTGCATATGAGTTTCTCTCATGGTCAGACGCAGTTTTCATGAAGATCTGCCTGATCATAAAGCGAGTTTTATCCTATAAACCTAGCTATTACGTACTGATGCACGGAGTAAGTAATAGATATTATGATAGAAAATTTATATTCCAGGCATATGTGTGAAAATCCATTATATATATTTCCTAGTTTTTTAAACATGCACTGTGCAGCTAATGAGAGAAAGAAAAGTGGGTTTCTAATGGGGCTGAAACGGTGCTGCTAATCTTACAAACCTTAAAATCATGGTGTCAAGGTTGAAGGGCCCAGGACTATATGCACAGGGCTCCATTCCATCAGTTCTCCAACACTCCCCCTCACGGTCAAGATGGGACGTGGAAATCAAATTAAAAAGGATGTGGCACAAATCACCATAATGGGTCCTAGCCCAGCTCTGATACCATCTTACAAATCTCAAAACCATAGTATCAAGGTTAAAGGGCCCAGGACTATATGCACAAGGCTCCATATCCCATGGGTTCTCCAACAGCTAGCACCCAAACTTCAGGCCCATGAGAAAGGCGGCCCAGCGCGGGGCTCCCGGGCCTTCACAATTAATTAAGACTAGCATAAAAGCTATGTTGTTTCAGACTTTCAGTACAAGTGGATCCGTTATCCTCAGAAGAACGTCATAATCACATACATATATATATATATATGTGCATGGTTGAGATGGGATAAACATAAGGGTAGCTACGTACTACGCATAAGTGAGAACAAATGTGTAGTTTGGGAGTAGATTCTACGTGGCCGCAGAAGAAAGCATAGAGAGGAAGCTGGTAACTTGTATTTTGCTGTGGTGTTAAGGGGCGATGATCAGAGATGGCTGTAGAATCTCTTGATTCCATCACGCTCGATGATCAGCCGCTACCAAGTTCAGCAGCAGGAGGGGCGGGCAGTGAGAACGGTGGAACAAGGCTAAAAAGAGGGAGGAGGCATGCACTTACCAATTACCATACCACACTAAAAATAAAGCAGCCGCCTTTCCATATCATCTTCTTAAAGTTCAAAGGATCCTTCTACACGACCTAACTAAAGAGAGAAGAAGAAAAATGATAAGAAAAGAAGGGAAAGAAGATAAAGGTACCCTCCGCATGCAGGACAGTTGTGGAGTCTGTGGTTTTCTTCGACTTTTTCTCTTTCTTTTAAGCTTTTCTGCGCATATATGCATGTTCTCTGCATGTTCTCTCACGATATTGATCACCTTGAGAAAAAGCAAGGGAATTAGCAAGGAAGAATCATTGGGAGGAGTTGAGGCTCTCATTAGTCATGTGAGAGACGGTATATTGTGCGCATATACCTAATAAGAATATCCACACAAATATAATAAGTGCACTTTAATAAGTATAATTAATAAATATTTCTAAAAAAATGAATACAATGTAAAATTGATAAAGGGGCCATCGTGCCCACAGTACTGCTGCAAGGGATCAGTTGGGTGCTTGCCAAAACCCCCCACAATTAGACAATTGTCCTTTTCGTACGTAGCTAATTAATTGCTGTATAGAGATGAAAGTGCTACGCTAGCTTGAGAGAAACTTGAGTTCCATTATATTTCGCTTTATGAGATCGAGGATATATATTTTCCATCTGGAAAAAAAAAAAACAGAGAGAGGAACAAATGCAGTTTTTTTTTTTTTTTTTTTAAATATGGAAACCACCCTCTCCATGCATACGATTAGTATGAATGTCCTGGGGCTATGTATGCATCCTAGTTTACATCGTCAGTGGGATTTGGAGGTGCAGTCCTTCAAATCTGGACTGCTCCCATTTGGGAAGAAATAGTGGAGCTCGCAGTCGAGGTGCGTCCACAGCTTCACAGGGAGCAACCCCACCCTCCACCTCGTCCTTGCCCGCCCTCTCAACGACAACTCTATCAACCCCCTCCTCAGCCCTACTTGCATCTTCTCCATCCCTCCCTCCTCAAGCTTCGCCCCCGAAGACGCCACCACGTAATGCAGCGGCAAAGTCCCGTTCTTGGGCACCTCGAACGCATCCGCCCGCAGCCTGGCGATGGTGGTCGTCCGGGCGAACAGCAGGTCGAACTCGGCCGCGGAGAAGGCGGCCGCTGTCCTGCCGTTGGGGTTGGCGGCCTCCATGTCGACGGTCAACAGGACGTCGAGTAGGCCCTCCTGCTGGTCGTAGGCGAGGTGGTCGAGGTGGGTGGACACGACCCTGACGACGGGCGCCTTGGGGCGGTAGGCGAGGTAGACGGAGATGACGGCGGCGCCGGCGACGACGACGGCGAGGGCGAGGGCGGCGCAGACGCTGGCGAAGACCCAGACCAGGGGTTTGGTCCGCCTGGGCTTGAGGATGCGCTGCTGCTTTATCATGGGGTGTGGTGTGGACTGTGGAGAAGGGGGCCTGCAGCCAGCCTGCCAGCACAAAGCAGAGAGAGAGAGAGAGAGAGAGAGAGAGATATGAGTGCTTGCTTTGGCGGTGATGGTGGTGGTGACGATGGCGACGGTGCCTTTGTTTCTTTACGGAAGAGTTTTGTGCGTTCGCTTTGTTAGAAAAGGGAGGCGGGTTTCGTCAGCTAAAGTACTGTACACTTACACTGTTTACTCATGAGTTTTGCTGCGTCTCTAATGCACTGTTGTTGTTCTTGCAGGGAAGACACGCATGCACGTTTTATGTGTCAAGGCTTTCTTGTTTGATTTAAACAACAAAGAAAAATTGCCTAGTGATGTCGTATCGGAGGGGGGACGAACTATGAGTATCCTGTGACGTTATTAATAAAATTCACCCTTCCTTGAATTGGGGGAGGAAAAGGAACTGCCTTCTCTCATCTCTTCTCGTCGGCAAGTTCTATGAGGAAGGCCACTCGCTGTTTGCAGATCGTTACTGAAGAAACAGGAGGAAGCCCACTCGGGCATTTTCGAAGTTGGACTCATCTTTGTGGATCAACAGTGGAAGAGGAGAAGGCCCACTCACTTTGGCCTTTTCCAAGTTGTTCTCAGCCTGGATGTTCAAGATGGCCCAGCTAAACCCAGGCCCACCCACGGGCCCCGTCATGGAGGCTCAACTCCACCGTCATCGTGGTGCAGCAAAATTTAAGTGAAACGCACTGCCCGCCACGTTGCTCCACCTTGCTGGTCATTGTGCGTATGACGAGGTCGTCCTTGCATACAATGATAACAAGCACTATGTACCTCTGATTCTAAACAACTTTATTTACCTACCTACCTCCTTTGAGCATAGAACATAAATATGTGACTTCTGAAGCATATATAGCCTCCTATGAATATCCTAAGCAGAAGGGAAGCATCCACAAGACCAGGAGAACATATTTAAGCTCTTGGGAGTATATGCATCTCTAGACTCCTTATGCAAGTCTTAGGGAGCATATACTATCTCCAACGAGCATCCTAAGTAACTGGGGAACATTAACAACACCAGAGGAGTATGTTTAGGCTCCGAGGAGCATATGCATCTCATGGAGAGCATATGTAGACTCAGGGGAGCATATATGTAATCTCTAGGGGAACATGTACATCCCTAAAGAGCATCTGAAAAAAGGCTCAGGGGAATATATATATAGTCTAATGAGCTTCCTAAATAATATGATAGTATCTACAAAATTAGGAGATTATATTTAGGCTCTGAGAGTACTTGTATCCTCTGGAGAACATCTCCAGATTCAAGAGAGCATCAGAGACGAGGCATTTTCGTCCAATTGGAAGAAATCGAATGTGCGTAGTGTGCATCATCATTGTACGCGCGCGAGGGGGGGGGGGGGGGGGGACCTCGACGTATGTGCAATGACTAATAGAGTGGAGCGACGTGGCCCACTAATTAAAATGAAAGACGTGTTTCACGTATATCTTATTATACTGCAATGCAATGCGATAATTATTTTTCATTCTACAAATATGAACATCGACGCGGGGGCTCTCGAATTCGACGTCCATTAATTCCTAGCTCTCTCAAACTTGTGCACATTCCACACCCTTGTTATGAGATCGAGCAAGTAAAGATGGATAGATAGATATTATTGTCCGGTACCCTTTTTATGGTGTACAATTTCTTATAAGACCGACCACTGAAATAGTTTCATCTTGATTTGAAACCCATGTAAAACCAGATAATAATTATAACGTGCGTGAGCCATCTCCACTTACTTTTTTGGTTTAAGTATGTTTTGTATTGGAAAACCTTTGACTCGGATGGCCGAATGGTTTCATGTGTTTCGTCATGTAACATATCCATTAATTGTTGAACTGGGTTGTAATAATTAATAATTGGATTCTTTTACATATATACTCATGTTAAAAATATATTTTAGACTATAGTTTTTCTTATTTTTAAGTTTACACTAAAAATCTTATGGGATGAAGTTTATTGCATTAGAAATTTTATCGTCACTTGTTATCACAAAGGTACAAAATACATTTAGAGTATTTTTTACTGACTATTAGATATTATTTGAATATTTAAAAATTAAATAAAACTGTTTTACTACGACGGACAGGCATTATAATCTATTTTAATAAATAAGATTACGTCATGCACTTCCATTAAGAATTTCTAACCGTTACGTTAAGATTCGTCTACCAAAATTTTTAGTGCAACTGAAAAAAAAAAAGGTGTATTACAGCCTAATTATAATTCTAACAAAGATATATATGAAAAACCCTTAATAATTAAATAGGTATACAAATAGGGGCGCGATTGAGATGTAAGGGCCTTTTTATTTTCTGGATAATTTATATGAGGATAGCCTACCTCTGTATAAATTAACCATGAACTTAATATGGTAATCTCACTTTAGCACTTTAAGTATGTTTGGTATTAGGATAGATCGGAGATAAAGTGAGTATACCCCCGATCCATCCTAATATCAAACATATCTTTTTAAAGATTATCTATTTATTTATCTCTCTGATCTTCTCTTCTCTTTTATTTTATTTTTTGACAAGTAAAAGAAGTATAAAGCTCCAGTCATTAAGTAAACATTAACCACTACATAGGAGAAGACTCCCAATCCAAACAACGAAACAGAGAGAACATAGACAATAAAATAAGAACCCATCTGGAGAAAGATAGATACATAACCCCACAAACAAAGCATACTCTTCCAAACTAAGATGTAAGATCGAACACCTTTGAACAAAATCCGTGCAGTATCGATGAGACGCACGTGATGAGAGTTGTCACTAGTAGAGATAGGTTACATTATCTTGGCGCAGCAAACCAATGTAAATAGTTCGCAAGACAAACACCCTACAGAGATGTGCGGAAGATCCCTATTCTACGAGTTAAATTTAAAACTGCACGACCCCAAATGAAGGGCCTCCAACGATCAAACAGCCGTGAACAGAGACACCTAAAAGGCTCGATAACACGCGGGCAAGTCGGAGACGAAGGAACCTGTAAATGGCGGGAATAGAGATCTCTGGTGTCAGGTGATTAGTAGCTAAAAGGGGGGGAACCCACTGCAAACAAAAAGAGGAGGACTATAATAACTCCTCTCAAGGCAAAAGTTACTTAGCCCTAGGGGATTGAAACAGAATGGATTATGGGATTAAGAGACGATTGAACAGATACGGAGATAGACTAAAGAGGGTGAGGTTTGGCGATGCAGAGGAGAGCGGGTAGGCCCAAAAGAATCATACATAGTGCCGGCAACCCTTTCTTACGGGATGTCTTGCAATACTTTACCTGCCGGTCACGATCACATTGCATGGATATATATGACCAGAGATATTAAAGAAGGCTATTTATAAATATGTAGAATATGTATATTAATGAGATATATCCCACAACCACAACTGGTCCCGGCAAGGTGGTTATCCATCAGATCATTAAAACGGCCGGAGTTGGAATTCTTCTTACAAATTTATGGAATACTAATTCAATGCAAGCTCCCTGTTCACTGGCCCATTGGATGCCCTGTCCGGTTCAAGGATCTGAATTTTGGCCTTGATAGGTCCTTTATGCCGGGCCGACTACTAAATTTGGCCCTGCTATAGCGCCTTCAAAGAAGAAGTGAAGGAACCAAGTAAAAAGAGGGAAGGCGCGCACCAAAGAAATTTAGTCCCACGTAAGATACCCCTCGGTTATTTTTAAAATAAGATCAATAGTCTCAAGTTGTAAGCAGACCCACTATTGGGATGATGATCTCTTATGGCGGCTCCTTTACAACGATATAGCAAATGTAACCATAGAAGTTGTAGTATTTATGACGAGCTTGAGGTAGAGGGCGGAGTCGTAGGGAGGCACGGAGTTGGGGGGGGGGGGCTTGTTGTCGAGGTCCCAGAAGATGGAGATTGGTTGGGGGTGGCACCCACCTGGGCAGCTGGGCTTGATCGAGCTCGCACTCGGACAACAGAGCTGGTGTATTGGTGGTCGGGTGGCCGAGGGAGAGGAGATGGCGGAGGAAGGTGGGTGACGAGGAGGCAAAGGAGAGATAGCAGTGGTACTAGGGCGAGTCCTAAGAATCACAGCTGTCTGAGACAGCCCTCTGTCTTATCTTATACAGAGCAGCGGCGAAAACCTTGAGGAAGGTGACCATGGCGGGGGATGAGTAGAGATGTCATGCTGACCGTGCCTAGTACCCCCAAAGCTCCAGACACGATGCAACTGCATGACTATAACACACAGGTATATATGATACGGTATAACCAACTTTGATTTATAATAACTCTTGATATTGTCGTAAAAAAGTTGGTAAAAGACTCCTAGTGTCACCATAAATAACTTGATATTTATCATGATCTAATTTGTCGTTATAAAAGTCAGGTAAAAGTAAAAGACTCCTAGTGTCACCATAAATAACTTGATATTTACCATGACCTAATTTGTCGTTATAAAAGTCATGTAAAAGACCAAGATTTTACAGTGAAAAATTGGGTCGTCGTTAATATCAGCCAGATTTTTTCTGACGACCCATAGAATCGCTATTTTAGAGTCTCCTCCTCCTCTGTTCGACTCATCACCTATTTGCCACCTTCAATCTAGGGTTTCTCCTCTCACTCTAGATCTCTCTCTCTCTCACTCTCCCCTCCGGCTGCCGGGCCCTCCCCTGCCCCCCTTGGTGCCCTTTTGTTTATGTACTGCAATCTCTGAAAAAACTTGTTGTACCTTGTATGCCTCTTCAAATTGAAAGTGCAGAGCAACAATTCAAGAAAATATTTTCCTTTTCAACTTTAATAGAAATATATTTGTTGACTAGGTCCCTAGAAGGGTCACTAACTTAGCACATGATCTAGCTCATTTTGCTAAATCTTCTTGTGTTTAGGGATCTTGGGTTCCTCCACAGCTCCATCAGTGTTGTAATACTTATGTTGCCTTACTTTTTGTAATAGACTCCATTAAGTAATATAACTCTCTCTTTTTATTGTAAAAAAAGAGAGACTTTGCTGAATAAGAAATTGATGGTCATGATTGGTGCTACCGAGAATGATATACATCAGGTCCCAGTATGCGTAGTCCTCCGCTTTTGAGAAAGCCCGTCTTTCTATCCTAGGTTTCTCAGCAGCCGCCTCCGCTCGGTGGGGAGGGGGTTTCCTCCACTTTTGAGAGGAGCTCCCTCCCCCCGCCTTTGTCAACGTTCGTGGGCGGTGCTCCTTCCGACAGCCTAGCCGTTGTTTGATTCCCCACCTTGGTGGGAGTTTCTGTTACTCTATCAAGGGGTCTTCCTCCTCTTCGCGGAGGTTATCTTTCTCTGGTGACCCGACGATCCGACGATCCTTCTCCGGTTGTTGGAGATCGGCAGAGTAGTGTTTCTGTGTCTCGTTTGTTCTGTTCGTTGTGCAGGTATGTTATTTGTTGGTTTTGGTATCTTGCGATCTAGTGGAGGACTTGACGAAGTCAGTGCTCGTCGCCCCTGTTACACCATCGTATCCATCATACCCCATGGTTAATCTACCCAGCACTAGATAACACTCTGGTTTGGCGGCGGCGGCGGTGGGGGGGGGGGGTGTGTAGGGAGTGGGTTAGGAAGGGATATGTTGGAGGTTAAGGTGGAGTTGTGATTTGGCCGGGGGGGGGGGGGGTTGGGTAACCCGGTTAAAATATAAGTTAACTGGATAAATATGGGGTTAAAGGAGGGGTAGCATATCCTATCTATCTAGGGAGGTTAGGCTAACCTTTATATAACCCCTGGTCTCAGTTAACTATTCCAAACTATATATTTTTCTTTAAAAGGAGGGTTAAACAACCCCCGATTAAAATAATCAAGGATATATTCTCTCCTCTCCAAATCTCTCGTTAAAATAATCGGAGGTTGCTTAATCCCATTTTTAAGATAAAATAATTTGGAGAAGGGAAGTGGGACCCAAAGATTAAAGAGAGTTAAGATAACTTATCAAGAAGGGTGAGATACCTTAATCTTATATTTACCTCCTTTTACTTGCAAAATTCTCAGGTTAAGCAACCCTTCCACCACATTGTCATTCCTCCCTAACCACATCCGTGTCCCTCCTCTAACCCCATATATATCTCCCCAAAGTCACATGTAGACCACTATACCAGGGGGCAGGGCGGCCCGTACAGTTGTTTACTGGAGAATCAGTCCTATATAGTCACAATACTTTTAATATTTCGGGGAAGTTGTGTAATGTTTCTGACAGAGCCATTTAGGTTAAACCAGACTAGAATAAGTTACAGTGAACTAATTCTTCACACTCGCAGTACTGCTGGCAGAAGGCGTCACCATAAAAGATGTTCATTCTTGTAGTGTATCCCTATCGTCCGTGTCTTCAACGTCAGTGTGTAGTACCATTTGCCATTATATATAATTAACTTCATCATTAAAATGTGACCGTGTTTAATTAGTTGGTGCAACTAATTAATTCAAACTAGTAGCAACACATCATACGAATTACGAATTAGTCGACGGAAGAGGTGAACAAGAAAGAAAATTATGGACTTTTTTGAAAGTCCCAAGGAAAATATGGTAATTAAGGTAGGCTTGACCAACTCAAACCTGCCTAATTAATAACCCCATTAAACACTGGTTGGTAAGTGTCAACATAGTTGGGATGGATGAGGATCCAAGTTGACGAGAGAGGACCATCAACAATTCTCTAGCTGCAGGTTGGTCATCACTTGGGCGGAGCTACTGAGACGAAAAATTAAGAAAAAAATAGGCGGCCACAGGAAAGCAGGCCTGGATGATGGCAGTCTCAGTGTGTGTGTTCTTCTTCTTATTCTTTAAATTATGCATGAAGAATCAGATACCACTACTTAAAGAGTAGCACTAGTACTAGTATTAGTAACTTAATTGGAATGCATATATATATATATATATATAGTCTCTTTGGAGGTCAGACTATATATGGTCAAGCTTGTGGGGGAGGCCAAGAAAAAGATAGGCTGCAACAAAAAAAAAAATGTTGTGAGTCCAACTGTGACGTCGACGGATCAGGTGTGCATGCAATCGAGAGCTACAAGGTCCGTCAATGGAAGGCTCCTTCCGTTGGTCTGCCCTCTTCTGTCCGGCAAGGACGGCCACCGACAAAAAAAATCTTCTTTTCTTTTTTGCCTTAATAAACAAATCATTTCAACAAATGTACCGCAAAGAAAAATGTTTGTAAAATGCATGTGGCTCTGGCACCCTTCTTTATACATCATTCTTAGTGTCGTAGATAATTAGCATACGTAACTGATGCCGGTCGTCATCAACCGACGAGTCAGACCGACGAGATCAACGATCGACCACGCTAACGAACCGACAACTAGGTTGTCGAACATCGTCGCCGTGGGCAAGTCAATCACGGTCGAGAACCAACTTAACCAAGCACTATATCCGGACGCTCCTGGCTGGCGCCAGATCACACTTGTCCAAGAAAAGGATGAGTCCCGTAAATCACGATCCCCCAGCTGGCTCATACCCGCTTTGGGCAGGTGGCTATCAAGGCGGGATTCTCGAAGCCCCAGCTGGCGAGGATTCCCTGAATGGCGCCCTTGCCTCACGGAGGCTCGTCCACCACCATCCTTTTCTATCCAAATGACCAAGCCCTTATAAAAGGCACGGATACCCTCAAGAAAAAAGGTACGCTATTCATAGCACCAGAACTCTCACACTCTCTTCTTCTCTTTGCAACTCTTGCTGACTTGATCGTCGGAGTGCCCGACCACCGAGGAGTCTCGGTGGTTCTTTGCAAGTCAGATTCTCTTCGCCGACGATAGCGCGACGCGGCCAATCCCTCGGGGCCTACTCAGCTCGACTCCGGCCGACAATCTTTACTGATTTTTCCAGCAACAGTAACTATAAAGTAACTATAAAAATACGTCATCATTAATCACGTCATCGTGTTGGAATTAATATCACCAACTGCAGTACTACTGACATAATTAAAGAAACAATAAGTTAAGCTTTCATGCCTATTTATATATCTCTGTGTCTGGTTTGTTTTGTTTGGCTGCCTAGCTATGCATATATTCTATGCACCTATCCATCTACTCATCATCAAAGCTCGGTTCCAGCCAGCTAAACGAGGAAAAAAAACTAAGTATATATGGAGCTAGCTGATCACCGTCAAGCTGGATGAGCATTAACTATTCTGCAACTTGCATTTTGGGATCATCCTACATTTATTTATCTATTTTATTTTTCCTTTCCCGCAATATTCTTCACACGCGCGCCTACTACGTACGTACGTACTCTCCATCTATGAACAAAGATAGCTAGTTAGCCAGTCTCAACGTTTTAATTAGTTAAAACAAACGACGGCAATATTGCTCAGTGTCTTACTAGTCATGCATCACTAGCTAAGAGGATACCTTCAGATGTACTCCATACATATGGGGTGCTAAGTAAGTGTGTTCCCCATTGCAGTGTGAGAGGCTGTTGGATGTGTTAAAAAGGAAATTATATGATATAGAAAGAGGAGAGATTAATTAGATTTAGTACATGTAAGCTAGCTGGCTAGCTAGAGATATTGTGAGGCATTTTGAATCTTCTCATATCATCGTGTGTGGTATCGGTATAGGATTAGATAGATCCTTCTCTGAGGGGTGCATGGCCACAACAACCGTGTCGAATGGGGACGCAGAGGGCCGTGTCCCAGGCGCAACCATGTCCACGATCACACAGACGATGGAAGAGAGGAGACGGGCCGACTTGATCAACACTGCATGGCATTTAATTGGTTTGGTGATCAGGACAACGGCACCGTGTTTGCATATGGGTCAGATTCGGGAGTTTCGTGGGCCATCATGGGCCCATTGCAACTTGGACGAAGCCAGATCACACCCCCAACTCATCAACATTTCACGTTGGACAAGGCAAAGCAGGTGGTTGGGGAGGAGATTTTTATGTAAGCGTCAGATCACATGATGTGGAGGCCAAGTTGGTCAAGAAGCCAACCCAAAACCCCGTTTTGTTTCTGACACGTAGCTAGAAATTGACATCATCATCTTTAATATTGTTATATATACACATATATGCATGGAAGAGTACCCCTAGCTCCTAAGAAATATTGGCGTTTGACTATACATACTCCAGCTGGTCCCCAATATTCTTCCGACAATTAATTAAAAGAAAGGGTGGCCTGCCTCCATTCCCTTGTCTTATTTTACATCCTGGCCGGCCAACAATTAAATTTAAAATTGACTTTCCAATTTACACATCCCAACATATGTATATGCAGGAGTCAATATTATTAATTTTTCGTGTATATATATATATATATACACCCACCTGATTTTAACGTTAGTACGACAAGTTATAAGTAGTTGGGGTCTGACCGATCCCTCCTTGCCAAAATCGATCCCTAATTAATTGGGTGCTAGCTCGAACTGAAATTGGTGGTCAGGATCGCATCATATTAAGCAACAAGAGCTAGCTGGAGTGGAAGTACATCTAAAAAAAGGATAAAATAAGCATATATGGATGCATGTGTAGTTTAGTTTGACCGACACGCTCGTCTGCGGTCCGGCCGCTTGCATATATGTATCATGATTAAGGGTTCTTTATGAATTCAATATATATTCCCCTAAGAAAAAAGGTCGTACTTGGACTTAAGTGAACCTTGATTTATATAAATTGTTGGAAATGTTCCTGATACTTTCAAAAAAGTTGTAATTATGTGTCATATAATTAATATACTCCTCAAGTTAATCTTTCTAAAATTAATTTAATATAGATATACCATCCTCAGTGTGTGTTTATACTAATTTTTGACTTTAGATACCCTATCGTCAGTTGTTGATCACTATTATATCAATCACTATCATCAATCGTGACCAGCCGTCGACAAATATAATAAGTCATCCTCTTTCTTGTCTCCCTCTCTCCCTGTAGACTCTCTTCTACGGTCGGAGAAACCATTTAAAAGAGAGATGTAAGACTTCCATGTGGGACTATTTTATTATTATTATAAAAATATATATTTTATAAATATTAAAAAATAATTATATACATAAATTCAACTACAAATATATTTATTTTTCAAATTTTATCATCATTTTAAGTACATAAATATTAATAAAATTATTTACATTTAAATTAATACAAATTTTAATTTAGACTGAATTGAATCGAAATAATTTCAGTTCAGTTCGATTTGAGTTGGAAAGGGGTTCGACTCGAGTCCAAAATTGAAAACAAATTGGGCCCAATCGGCCCATGCACAACCTCCTACTTTCATGTGTAAAAATTAAAGAAGATGGATGTAAGACTTCCATGCATAAGTTGAAACACCTGAATATTTTCTGTCACATTATTTTTACATTTTTTATATATTTTTTTCATTTCCTTGAAACCAAATTGGATGACTAATTAAATTCATGGTGTTTCTAGATTATTTAAGAAGAGGAAGAAGAAAAATTCATTAGAAGAAGAGAGAGAAACTTAAAGAAGAAGAAGAAAAAGTTGCGTGCAAAGAAGGAATAATTAAGAAGAAGAGAGAGGGAGTGAGAGAATTTTTTTTTTAAAAAAAGAAACCTAATAAATCGGTGTTGTAGAAACCGATTTTCCTATTTTATATTTTTTAAATGAAACAATAAATCGGCCGAGACTGGCAGCGGGTGACCGATTTGGAGTAATCGGGCATCTCTTGACCGATCGATTTGTTCTAATTGGTTGGTTGTAGGATCGATTTCAATAGTCTATAATTTTTTTGAACGGCCGTACCAATGTATACGCTGACGTAGTTGATGATCAAAAGTGTGCTATTATGTGAATTTAAAATTTAAGAGTGCTATTTAATTAAAAAGATAATTGATTAAAATAATTTTCCATAAAGAAAATCTAAGAATATATAGACAGATTAACTGTACTTTACTTTTGTTCTGTCAACACTCTACCGCAGGACTCGGAGATGAAATCTCTTTTTTTTTTTTTAATTTTTAACTTTCACAGGTGAGGTTAAGTCTTTCATACTTTAGCTGGACATGGAGATCATATATAGGTTATTCATGTTTTGAAACTTTTTTTGTTTGAGATAATTTAATGAGGGATAATTATGAGAGAGATAATTTTTAATATGATGTGATGTGACAGAAGATGTATAATTATCACCATTTTACCTCTCTTTTGACATTATTTATTTATGTATAAGGAGAGATATATAATTTTTTTAAAATAAAATATTAATAAATAGTAAGTTATCTCTTAGGATAACTTTTATCTCCTCTCCATAAAAGAGATAATTAGCTATCACCCTTTTATTTTAGATAATTTTTATCATTTAAGATTAAACTAAACAAGTTATCCAATTATCTTCTTACTCAAAATTGGTGCTAAATGGAGAATAAAAGTGTCTATCTTGATATCCAAGTCACCGGTCTGAAGTTAATAATTAAGTGTTTCTCAATCACCAAGCATGTTTTCGTCCAATAAATACTACTCTGTAGCCTTCTTCGTAGCTCCATGAAAAGTTGAGATCCTCTCGACCCTCCGCAGGAGGGGGGCTCATCAATATCATAGGTGAGGTAGATTTTTTTCATATTAATTTTTTATTTTAAAATATTTTTTTTTATATTTTACACAGAAATTAAAATAAAAAAAAAATCTACCCGGCCCACCTATAATACCGACCGAGCCCCCTAGCTCCTGCAGGGGCTCTAGAGGATCCCAACTCCTCCATGAACGATCTTCCAACCCTGCCAGCTCAACCATCGAACTGTCTTTTGAAGTCTTGATAATTTACTTTCTTTACTCGTTTTGAAGTCCAGCTATATATATACAATGGGGTTCGCGTTTAGGAGATGGGCAAAAGGAAGAACTGGTTTGTAACACTCTTGAAGCGATCGGCCTATATATTCATCTGACGCTAAATAACTAAATGTGTCTGAATTAAGCTGTACTGCTGCTGGTCATGGGATGATGTGACAGATCTAGTGCACATATATATATATATATACGTATGAAATACTTATATAGTATTCTGTGGCTGGCAACGGAAACAAGTCACCAGCATCTCCATTTTATAAGGTGATCTCACGAGTCTCCTTCACCACCTAGCTTATACATAATGTTTGCTGCTGCTTCTTAATTTGTGTGGACGCCTATAGCTAGCTACGTAGTCCAATTTCCAGCCCTCTCCGATCGACCGCCCAATTAATACCAACTGCCAGGAATATAATGGACCCCTTTCCTTGTATATATCTAACTATATATATATTGCGGACATATCCAGAGGTTGAAAAGTAGTGTGAAGTGGAACTGCCTGATCGATACACTTTTGAAAGTTAATGGAGGTCTTGTGGGAACGGTGAGAAGAGTCTACTACACTACACAGGGGGAGCAAACGAGTGATCAGGAGGTCTCGGGTCTTATATATATATCCTGCAGAGGTTGAAAAGTAGTCTGAAGGTGGAACGACTGCATGCGATACACTTTTGAAAGTTGATGGAGAGTGGGAACGGTGAGAAGACCCTATACATGCAGGGGAGTAAATGAGCAATCACACTAGTCTTGGAAGAAAACTCTCTAGATCAAAAATTGGTTGGGAGAATACTTGAGCACCAAAGAGACCAGGTAGTGTTTGAGGGGCAATACTTGATGCACACTGTGTGCGTGCCTGCAAATCACACTCTGATAATTGGTTGGGCTAACAGAGCGAGATGACAAACAATCAATGACTGTCTGATTTACGAGCGCGCACATCAGTGTGCGCCAAGTATTGCTCGTACCTAGCTTTGTGATCTTAATGGGTTTAGGTGTCAGGGGAGGATTTTTACTTATCTTCCAAGATCCCCTGATCTTTTTAGTTCTCCCCCCTTTAATTATAGAGCGCCTGATCTATTTTTTTTTTATCATTTCAAACCATCCAACGATCCATTACGTATTTGAGATCAAGTCTTTCCAGAGGTATTGGACTCTAGCTAGTGATCTAGGGCCACTCTCTCCCTCCTTATATATATATGTATTTAAACTATTGATCACACTAATTAATTATTATTATTTTCGTAATTGATCAATTAGGCTAACTTGGTGTTAGCGAGGGGGATTGGTTAATTGAGTGTTACTTCTTAAAGTTAAGAAGATTATATTTCAACTCTCAGTCTCGGACAACCTGAAGCTGATCAGGCCTGAACAAGTGTGTCCAAACAGCTGTAAGTTTTTCATGCATTAATGAATCAACTTCCAACCATGGAATATTATATATCTTAGACAGAAGACAAGATATAAAGGGGCCATGCATGACACATCCTTTTGTAATTGCCACGTTCCCTCGAGAATTTAAAGACTATATATTGATAGGGAGAGTTTGAATATATACCATCCGGCCGGATGCGTATATTATAAACAATTAATTATTGAGCAACAGATGTCTAACCTCAGAGACAACCGAGAAAAGGATTGCTAACTTTTCTATATCATTTAAACGAAAAGGAGGCTGACAAGCACACACGTACACAGGAACTAGCATAGTGTCTCTCTATAGCTAGCTAGCTGGTATATGGAGAGGTCGTGTAAAGAAATGAGATTTTTTCACATTAGTCTTCATAAATATTATTAATTTAAGATTAGTCTCTCAAATTTAAATATTATCATATAAACTCCTCAAAATATCTTACTCTTGCAAAAAAAAAAAAAAACCCATGTAGTTGGACGACATTAAAAAATTGGATATTTGATGGAATATATTTCTTCTTTCCCTTAGAAGCATTTGTGAAATACTTAAACTACCCTCCTCTTCACTCCCAACCCCTTTATCAACTGCGACTCCTCCTAGACCCACCGCTAGATGGCAGAATCCTCCCCGACTGTTGGCACTCTAGTACCTAGACCTTTGGTTCAACAACTTCGAGAGGCTAATTAATCCCGCCATCGCTCTTAAGCTGACCCTTGGTATGCCATCTTCCTCCCCAACAACCGCCTTCGCAGAGGCAACATTTTCCCCAACCTAGACAACTTCACAAATTCCCTCGACAACTACCTCACTGACGTAGTCATAGAAGCCACCTACTGCCTCCCTAGGCTGTTGGACTTCACATTCTCCTTCAATTACATCACCTCAAAGGCGCCCGCATGTCAAGCGGTGGCGAGGCGGCTCCTTCTGATTAATGACCAGAGAAACTGTATCCATAGAGAATTGGACTAGTGGTCATTGTGCGAGTGTGCCTCCTTTGTTCTATGCCCTATGGACTGCAGCAAGTTGCAGTGCCGTGCTGGGAGAGTGGGGGGACAAACTTTGCCGTTGTCTTCGGTCCTTTGGGTGCCTAGAGTTAACAATAGGAGGTGCTCCCTATCACATCCCCCTTCATCAACCGTCAACAAACCACCACAAAGATCCTTTGATAGTAGCCCCCATAGTCGCACATCCTCTCTAACTGCGCCACTCTCTCTCTATCGCGCTTTCTCACTCCCTCACGCTCTCTCTTTCACTGTGCCACTCTTTGGCCCTGTCCCTGTTAACGTTGCCGAGAGTGGCATCAAAGTTGCAGTTGGGGCAGAGGAGTCAGGGCTACCTGCTATCACAACATTAGGAGAAGCATAGGAGGATAGAGGCGGGCGCCCGGAGAAGCAAGTAGGCGCCACAGAAGAGGGCATGGTGGTGCTTGGTGGAGATATATAGTGTTTGTAACATATGGTGCTTTGCAGATCATCCTTAGTAGGTCTAATGTGGTTGTTGTGGTATTGTGTGAGTTAAGCATGATTCCTTTGTAGCATTTTTGGGCCTTTGTTTTTATTGAATTGAGTTTGGTGCTCTGGTTGTGAACGCACCTGGTGAGGCTACTCTATTCTTAACGCGGTCAGGTTGAGTGACACATTCAGGATTGTATCGTGGTCGATTGTTCTGATGCTCTTTAAGACAGTTAGTGAGAGGGTACATGTCCCGTAAGAATACATGGAGCTTCAGTGTCACGGTCCCCTGACAGACCACATTCATGTCGTGGCCTGTCGGGCAACGCGTTCATATATTTTCGAGGCCCTTTTATGTTGGGGCACCTATGGAGCAAGGGTTTCCACCCTTACTCCGCTAGGCGACTCCCCTAGAGTGATCATTTACAGGGCTTTGAAGATTTGATTGTTTTTGGGGTTCTGGAGTTGGATTTGTGTAGGTGGCGGCGGCCAAATCATGAGAAGGCCCCCATAGATGTCGTTCTTCGTTGTTTGGTAGGGAGGTTCTTCTTCTCTTGGCATTTTTACGATCTCCATGGGTTTTTCAGCTAGAAAAGACTGAGTTTGGCATGTTTAGATAATTACTTACTTCATTTACAGCGTTAGGAAGATTTATGGTTTGATAGAAGGTTGGAAAAGGTGGTTTGGCCGAGGTTTTGGTCAGGACTATATGTTTTGCAGTTCTGTATGTTGTCATGGTTGAGAGACCTGATGCATTTTTATCGCGGTCTGCTACCCCTATGCGTTCTTATCGCAGTCCCCTACCCCGACGTGTTCTTGTTGCAGTCTACTTGTCTGACATGTTCAGATTTGTTGTCGTGGCCGTTCGTGTGACTGCGTTCTGGTATGGCCTCTATGTGCGACGTGTTAAAGTGTTGTGCCAGCTGATTGTTAGCATTTCATATTTGGTTATGTTACTCGAAGAAAAATGCTTACAATATTTTTCCTAACGAGTATGGTACGTAGTGTCGACACTTAGTTACTTATTTGTTACCTCCAGTTAAGAGCCTCGACTATTGTGTTTGTCTTGCACTTTGTGTGCCGACAGGAGTTTAGTCCCAGTGCTACATGTGCTGACGGGGTCTTTTAGTCTTCCCGGACTCCCCTTTTAGTTCCTCTTCCTAAAAAGGGAAAGACAACTGTTGGACATCATGTGTGGTTAGAGTGCACTCGTGGTTGGGGGATTGGACACCGACAAACGTGCTATGCCCCAACTAATCCTGAGTTAGAGTTGGTGTTGCCCCACTGCCTCTCCTATTAGAAGGTTACCTATGGGATCTATAGTCAAAATGTGTTTCAGATTGCAAGACTAGGAGGTTGTCTGTGTGCTCTTGTACGGGTCAGGTTTTGGCTTCGCGGACCAATTACTATGTCCCTAGTGTAGTGTCGTACTAGCCTACACGTGGTTCTTAATAACATGCGGTGGAGTGTTTATTTTCTGTTCAATTACTTTATTTACTTTAATTCAGCATGATTAATTGTTATCTTGTTTATTATGGTTTATCGTGTGTTTTGGGGGAGCTTCCCTACTAATCTAGTGACTTTGAGGCTCATACACCTACTCCTTTTCAGGTGAGAGTGAGCATGAGAGTTTACAGTCCCTGACCGCAACTCTGCATTAGTGAGCGGGACCCTCTTCTATCCAACAGTTTGTAAGTTTTGTGTGCCACGGGGTATGCCCCTAGCTTGTGTACTTTTTCTTTGAACTTCCATTATGTATGAAACAATGTAATCTGATGTACATATTTATATCAGTGCGAGTATTTTACTTCTTTTGTATATTTCCTACTGGAAACGTATGATGATTACTCTTTTGAGATTTCGTGGCTCATAAATTGGCGGAATTCATTATGGATCCTTATAAGACCTCGACGATGAGAACTGCCACAGTGTTGGCTCCCCATGTCCCTCGACAAGGCCTCCTCCACCTCCCACATCGCATCTGGTCTCTCCACAAAATTGACAGTATGGGAAGGAAGACGTCGTCGTGACACCAAACTCGAGCCTAATGAACATTGGAATGCGACGGAAGACCACAAGTTTCTTGGCGCCTGATCATATGTTTTTAATAGGGCTGAATAATGTGCTTCCATGGAAGTTGAGCATTGATGTGGAGAGGGCCAGGTGTTTCAAGGATTGAGAGGACATCTCACATTGGTCGGAGATTCGGACCTCTCTCGCCATCACCCCTTGGGAGAACATAGCTTCAAGAAGGAGGAGTTCTCCCAACCATATATCCTCTTCTCTATATATCTCTGGTAGCGTAGCTTCTCTAGAGCTCAAGCTTGCCCCTTGTCCAAGAGACCAGCTCTAGGAAGGAGGGGGAGGGGAGAGGGATGTCTATTTAGATCTTTTCACAAATTATGGTCAACTTAATTTAGATTGAGTTTAACTTTGTCGACCGAAAGAGACGACAAGAATTATATTGTTTAACGACAACATATGTTGAGGGACTTTTATGGCACCCCTTGAATTTGAAGGACTAATCTCAAATTACACGATGCTTGTAAAGACTAATTATATGCAAAATCTCTAAAGAAATTACTAATAGATCGACTAGAACATCCACCATTTTTTGGGCGCCTTCTCATCAACTCCATTTGATTGATTGGACAACTAGTTGAGCAATTTCCTTTTGGAGCAGAGATTTTCCGACAGAATGGCGTGAATAAGTCTTCCTCCTCGTTTTTATTGGTCTAATAGGGTGATTGGTTGTAGTTTTTTTATCATTTTTTTCTCTTAAATTTAAAAAAGAAAGAGGAAAGACAAATAGATGTGTTTGATAAGTAATTTTTTATTTTAAAGAAGAAATTTTATTCTATGTAAATCTCTCTCAAAATAAAAATAAGTGTGGACCAGTTTTTTTTTTAAACACAACACTGCTCTCCTCTCTCCTAACTGTGCCCCCTCTCCCCCCTGTGAACCCCACCCCCACACCCCCATCCCCCCCCACCCCCCACCCAGCCACCCCCTCCCCCCCATTCCCTCCCGACCCCCCCTGCGAACCCCCCCTCCCCACCCCCCACCCAGCGCCCTCCCCCCCATCCCCCCCCACCCCCCACCCAGCCCCCTCCCCCCCATCCCACCCTACCCCCACCCCCTGCGCCCCCCCCCCCCCTACGCCCTCCCCCACCCCCTGCGCCCCCCCCCCCCCTACGCCCTCCCCCACCCCCTGCGCCCCCCCCCCCCCTACGCCCTCCCCCGCCTCGGCGGCTCCCCCTCTCGCCCCAAACACATCAATATAAATTTTAAAATTTTTATTATTTTTATCAAACAAATAACATCACATTTTCATAATTTTAAATTTAAAGTTAAAAACAAACTCAACATCATTTTGTAGGTAGAAATATTTTGTTTTTTAAATTACTCCCAAACACCCTATAAGAATTAACAAATAATCTCTTCCCTGCACAGAAAAGATGGTGATTTGGTGAAGGCGTGGGCTGTGCGTTAGTAATCGATGCATGGTACGTAGTTTCTATGATCTCATTCTCTCTCTAAAGAACCAGCTGGATCCCTAATTAGCGTACGTACCTATCCAAAGAACTCAATAGTTGCAGAGAGAAACTTATAGCTAGTTGTAGCTGGATCAACTCTTTGTAAGAAACTCATAATCTACAAAAGACTGCATAAGACCCAAACCCTGCCTCTCTTGGTTGAGTTTCCTTATGAGAACTAGAATCTTCTCGAAAACATAAAATCAAGGTGTATGTAGGGGTGTACAACGGTTCGGTTCGATTTTTTCAAATTGAAAAAATCGAATCGAACCGAATCTCTTTATTGAACATTCGGTTCGGTTCAAACCGAATTCAGGTTGGCCTGACGTTTCTGGGGTGAAATCTGACGTTTTCCTGAGAAAAAACAAGTAAAAAGTGGGATTTTGCAGGGGGAAGTGAGTTTCGAACTCGCGCCACCCGCGCGCCCTCCGCACACCACGCCATGGAGATCATCTGCGCGCTTCCAGCACTTTTTTGTTTAATTATATTATATTATATATATATATATTCAGTTCATTTCGATTCTCAAATCTGAAATCGAATTAAACTGTGTGATCCTCCAAACCGAATCGATCGATTCGATTTTTCGGTTTGAACTATAATTTGAACAGCCCCTAGTTGCATGTTAATCAACTCTTCTTCTTCGCACTTCGTGATGGCTTCATTGAATGTGGGAAGGTGGGCAGTTAGCGGAGAGCTCCTCTCAGCGACCATTAATGCGGGTTTGCGCATCTTGTGCTCCTGGCAAGCCCCTCCCTCCGTCCACCTACACACGTCACCTCTCTCTGATCACCACCACAACACCTCTCTCTCTCTCTCTCATGGATATGTACGTGTCTACATACGACACCAATTCGCCGTCACAGCATGCTATAGTCTCTCTCTCTCTCTCTCACACACACACACACTCACAGAGAGAGAGGGCGCTATATCTATATATACATACGCAGAGCACACAACTCTGCAGTGCACTAGCTGCGCCTCTCCTCCCCAGCACTATTCTCTTCCTTGTTCCTTTTTGTTTACAAGTTTCGGTGGGCATGGATCACAACCACCATCACGAGGAGGAGAAAGGGATGCTCCGGGTCACTACCGACGCAGACGCCGGGAATCAGGTTTCGATCGACGTGGACGTCCCCTATGGAGCGGCCGGCTTCCGCTACCGGCAGCCGCCCGTGAACAGTCTTTCCGCCCGGGAGATGGAGTCCCTCACGGCCATCGGCGACGCCCTCCTCCCCGCCCTAGACCTCCCGGCCGGTGTCCACAACGACTCCCTTCGCGAGTTCTACCGGCTCTCTGCCTCCATGGCCGGCACACCGGAGATGGTAATATTAATTATATATTTCTCGACAGTCTTCGTGCTGCATATTATATATATGTATGCACGTATAAACATGCCCATATATATATATATATATCATTTCTTCTTCTGGATCAACTCAACTACCCAATTGGTCGGGTGATCACAAAAATTAAGATCATGTGCTTTTAATTATTTGTCCTTAATTTCTTAATTCCCCTCCTCTTCTTCTCCTATATATATGTACACAACAGAAATTAAGTGTTCCCTTGCAAGCTAAATAGCGTTATTAGTTGAATATTCATTGTGGCCATATATGCAATGGAGCTGCAGGCGGGGGCGTACTTGTCGGGGAGGCTGCAGCATGTGATGCTACCGCTGCTGCGGCTTGCACTGTGGTTCATGTCGACGTGGTACGGGACCTTGGTGATGTGCGGCAGGAGGAGTCTGTCGGCGAAGTTTCCGTATGTGAGGAAGCTGTCGGAGTTGCCTGTGCGGCGGCGGGAGGAGATCGTCTTCGCCTGGTCGACGAGCTCCATCTACTTGTTAAGGCTGCTCTTCAGGTCCCTCAAGTTCCTCCTCGTCTTCACCTATTTCACCCAGGTAATTACTACCGATCTGAAATTAATTAACATATATGCATCTCTCCTCCAAACATATACATATATGCATGACGCAGCCATATTTTTCCAGTACTTAATTTCCATTTGCATATGTGGTACACATTTTTACAGAACTATTTAACTATCCCAACCATATGCATACGTGCCATCTAATTCCCTCCCTATATATATATATACACGGCGCACAGGAGATCTCTGTGCTTTTTGTTTCATTTGGATCACGGTGTGATTAATATTTTAGGAAAAGTAGGGGAAAATTAAGGAGAAATCTAGAACAGTGAAATATTAATGTCACGAGTGGATCGAGTTGGGACGGGGGAGGACTGTTTGGGGCGTCCTAGGTCACTTGCCCCTTGCGCGCATGTGTCAAGTACCGGCCGGGTGAACTGTATAACGCTAGCACGTAACCACTGTGCTCACGGCATACATTGTTGGTCGGTGATGGGGGCGCGCACACCCCCCCTGCCCATGGTGTGTGCCCAAATCTCCTAGTATTTTATAGGGTTTGTCATATATATATATTCTTAAAAATATAATTAGATTATAATTTATTTTATTGTTTTATTTATATCAAAAAGTCTGTTAAATTAATTTTCTTCACTGGAAATCTTACCATCACGTATCCTCGAGTATATTTAGATAATTTTTTACTTGTTACTTTTTTAATGACTATTAGATTTTTTTTTGATACTTTTATCTTGAAATGTTAAATAGAGTATTTTATTATGATAGAAAGATATTATGATCTATTATTTTAATAGATAAGATAAAGTCGTGCATCACAGTACTTCTATCACGCACATATGACGACGACAAGATTTTTGGTGTAAGAAAATACATCTACAAAGTTTTTACTATGTAAATATAAAAGTAAAATAGATTATGATCAAATTATATAGGATAAATTAATTAAGAGTATATAACATAAATATTTTTATTGTAATAGGATTTAACGTATACTGTAACAGAGGATAACACTTACTATATATAATGAGTTACAACTCTATCAGAGATTAAAAAATAAGTTAAATATTTAATAGGGACTCTTAATTAATTTATCAATTATATATATTTTTAGTAAAGGTATATATATATATGTATATAAATCCTACTATATATTAGTATAAAAAACAAGGGTCTCCTCGTATTACCTATCCTGTTAATGAAGAAAGAGATCATTATGCATTGCCGACTAATATATCGTTTCTCTCTCTCAAGGAAAGAGCGAAAATTTATTGGGAGAGAAAAAAGCAGGAGAGTATTCATAAGACAAATAAAAGCAGCTCCCTGATCTCCACAGATGTGCGCTCTCGCCAGCCGGAAGAAATTATATAAACTGTCCATTATATTAGCCTTATTAGTTTTCGAACCTTCCTGTATTAATATTATTTTACCATATTTCCTTTCTTGTCACCTTGACTCCTAATACCCACGACGCTTGCTGGTGTAAAATTTGTACTTATTTAAGGATAAATAAAATCAGTGGGACGAAGCCCAAAGTTAAACTTATTCCAGTATATATATGGTAGGCCTCCTGCTGATCCACGCGTTATACGCACACGTCACAAGAATTAGTACAAATAGTGCTCCGAATTAAATAGATATCCTTTTAAATAAGAAGCCGCTAGCCACCTCGCTATACCAAAGTACAGCAATGTTATAATTAAAGTGATGTACAAAGTTGGCTAATTAAGTATATAGATATATAACCATGCATATATACAACTAGTTATATATGATTGAGCAAAATTTACTTGTAGCTAGGCACTAGACATTGATGCACGTGCCGCCCACAGACCACGTTCTGCGATCACCATGCTAGCTATCATGTAGAAATGTTGTTATCCGTACATATGTCGCTATCTGCATATACATAGTATTCTACGTAGTCTGCATGCGTGTAGCATAGGCCTACGAGGTAGCTGTATACGCAAACATAAATTTATGTACGTACGTTTCCCGGCGTGGTCGTTGTCGGCGATTAGGCCTCGCTCCGCGTGCGGCGGGCCTCTCGCAAATTAACAAAGCGGCCGGGCGATATATGGCTTTCATGTTACAATATATATATATATATATATATATATATATCCACATATCTTATCATAATAATGTCCCCATTGTACACATGCGTAGGTCGCAGCATCTAGTGTGCTGCTCCTTTCTACTGTTCTACATCTTAGTAAACACTGACCTCGCATGGCACAACTGTTTCCTTAATAATAATGAGTGGTCGATATAGCACCATAGAGAGATATATATTTTTGAGATAGCGCGATTACCGTCCGACGTGTCAAACATATTAACATGTATAGTTAGAAGGGACCACAAAATGTGGATTCCGCCATGTGACAACATGTTTGCGGACGTTGATGACCACACCACAGTTGGGTGGGTTTAATTGGACCAGATGGTGATGTGTGTAGAGCCAGGGAGGCACGGATGAAGGTACCCATCACGGGCAGGCAGTTGTGTTGCATGGTCCATTCCCAAATCTCAAAAGTTAGGGGTCACCCCCCCCCCCGGTTGGTTTTATCTGCATTTATTTTTATGTAATCTTATTTTTCTTAGATTTGAGATATCAGTTTTCTTAGTTAAATTAGAAGCCATATATAATACATATTTATGTGATTATAATAATTAAATTCACACACATTACATTCATCGTATATACTTCGTCATCATCTGTTATTATTATTATTATTTTGAAGTTGGGGAAAAAGTGTGAAGGCACTGGAGAAACTTCATGACGTGTAAGATCAGCCACCAGGAGGAGTCTGATCACCACTTACACATTTGATAACGTTCTCTATGAAGCAGGCCAGCTTGTTCACATTTAATTAATTATTCACGTGATCCTGATCGGACTGAAGTTGATCACTAGATACGTTCCCTTTTGATGAGAATTCTGAACCTTCAACCACTTTCAATTACGAATCTTAACTGGGATCATATTTAGTTCTGACCTCTCTAGTTATATATATATATATATTTCATGACATCTTTTTTAATTAAGGTTTTTTTTTAAAAAAAAATATTTATTAAAATATTAATCTAATACATCATCAGGTGAAAATTTCTTATAAATTATTGACGGTGAAAATAAACTCTTGATCTCTTCTTAACGTAGATGGAATACTACTACTAGACCATTTCTTGATATACTAATTAACGAAGATTCCCCTGTATATCTAAACAGTACTCGATATAGATCGATTCCCCAATTAATTAACCTACTCCTTCCATTATCCGCACACACTAACATTCTCTCTCTCTCCGTAGATCGTTAAATACAAAACATTATTAATGATGAAAACTATCGAAGGTTAAGTGATTAATTATATCCTAAACATACTTGTGCCAATGGATTTATGGACGGTCACCTTAATTAATTAACTTGAAGCGACACCCTCTATAACATGATTTACTTGGGTTGACCGTGTTCTTCGGGTTGTGGTTGGCAGTGAGTGAGACTTATATCCAACTAAACAGTGCTGAAATATTGATATGACTGCCCAACCTCATGATACGGAATTAAGTACTATATGATTAATTAGTTAGTTGGGTCTGTAAGATCACACTTTTCTAAAAATATAAAGTCTTTCAACCACCCCGGATACGTACATCAATTCTGAGATAGCCTGTTGGATATTATGTGTGTGTGTGTGCCAAATTTCTCTGTACATACATATGTACACCCCTATATGTTTACATATATCTAGACTTCTAGACTACATGGTAGTATATAAGAGGTATATACATGATAATTCAAAAAGATTCATTCATGAAGTATCCTTTTTCTGAAGTCCATATTCATATATATATGCAATAAAATTTTAAGATGCATTTTTATGTAATAAGAACTTTAAAGACTAGAGGACCCCGGTTGGGTCAATAGATTAGAATTCTTGCTTAAAAGCAGGAGGTCCCGAGTTCGATTCCTGGGGAGTTTACCTGATTTACATGTAATTCTCGAGGTGTGTAAATCCGGAGTTTTTCCGGTCAAGTGGGGTAAGGGCAATATGGATATACGGAAAGTAGGAGCTGCCAAGTTCTGACTTTGGAGTTCACGAACACCAATCTTTGAGCCCACAAAACCACACGGGACGAGATTTCCTCGTTATCAAAAAAAAAAAAAACTTTAAAGACTACTCATATGAGTGTGTATAACCCAACTTAGTGATCTTATGAGTTGGGGTATATGCTTGTATGACCAATTGGATGCATGCTGATTATGATATTTAATTTAGAGGACCTCTTTGAGTTGTGAGATATATCCTGCGATCATGTATCTTGTCATCTATGGAGAGAGAGCTTAGACGCTAATACACCTCTTTCCATTAATTATATATGTGCTGTTAAACCCATCACGACCTCTCATTAAACCAATATAATTTGATTTGAAGCGTCTTACAATTAAGCTGATCAGAAAGCATACTCTTTAACGTTTTTGGCATTCAGCCGAGGAGGAGCCAATTATAATACTCGATCCAATAAATTAAGTTGTTTGCGTGCTTAATTACACACACGAGTTTACCAAATTAAGGATTTGAGCAAGCATATATATCCTGACCGTGGTAGTTCTATTTCCTCGTCCCGCTTTCAGGTCAACGAGAAGAACGAGAATCCAACATGGAAGGCCATCGATTACACGGGGCCCGACCCGGATTTCCTGGACCAGTTCCGAAAGCCCCCCGAACCGGAGCGGATAACCGAACCGGGGGGCGACGAGGATCCGGGCGAGTTGAGCAGGGACTTCGGTCCCCTTCACCGCGCCCTTGTCCACTTCGACCAACCCCGCAGCGCCGTCTCCGCCGCCCTCGCCCGCGCCGGCCTCTCACTCTCCGACGCCACTAGAAACGACTATCTACTCCCCCGCAATATCAACAACAAGAACAGGACCCTCCCCACCATCCGCTGCGATGTAGTCGTCGTCGGCTCCGGCTCCGGAGGCGGCGTGGTGGCCGGCGTCCTCGCCCGGGCAGGACACAAGGTAGTGGTGGTGGAGCGGGGCCGCTACCACGCCCGCCGGGGGCTCACCCTTCTCGAGGGCCACGCCATGGACAACATGTACGATGGCGGTGGTTTGATCACCACCGACGATCTCGGCGTCTTCGTCCTCGCCGGCTCCACCGTCGGCGGTGGCTCCGCTGTTAACTGGTCGGCGTCCATCCGGACACCGCAGCATGTCATGGCCGAGTGGTGCAATGTCCACGGCCTCGAGCTCTTCGGTAGCGACGCCTACAGAGAGGCGCTGGACGCGGTGTGCTCCCATATGGGCGTCCAGGCGGTGGCCTCCAATGAGAATCTCAATAACTCCGTCCTCAGACGGGGCTGCAAGGAGCTCGGGTACCCGGTGCAGACCATTCCCCGCAACGCCGACGCCGACCACTACTGCGGGTGGTGCTGCTTCGGGTGCAAGGACGGCCGCAAGAAGGCCACGTCCGAGACGTGGCTGGTTGATATGGCCGAGTGCGGCAACAGCGTCATTCTCCCTGGGTGCTCCGCGGTGCGGGTCCTCCAACGGAGCCGACCCGGTCGCCGGCGCCCCGCAGCAGCTGGGGTCCTGGTCCGGTTCGACGAGGAAATGGCGGCGGGGGAGGAGGGAACGTACGTGGTGGTGAAGGCGAAGGTGACTGTGGTGGCATGCGGGGCCCTTCGTACGCCGGAGTTGCTCCTGCGGAGCGGGCTGCGGAACCCCAACATTGGCCGGAATCTCCACCTGCACCCGGTGGTGATGGCGTGGGGCTACTTCCCGGAGATGGGGTCCCGATGGCCGGAGGAGGAGAAGAGGAGCTACGATGGTAGCATCATGACGGCCATGTCGACGGTGGTGGCCAACATCAAGTCGGGAGGGTACGGCGCCGTTATTCAGACGCCGTCGCTGCACCCGGGAATGTTCTCAGTGCTGACGCCGTGGACGTCGGGGGCCGACGTGAAGGAACGGATGTTGCGGTTCTCGCGGACGGCACACATATTCACGCTGGGGAGGGATCGGGGTTGTGGGGACGCCCGGGGTTTCCCGGGTTCGCTCAAGTACAAGCTGCGGGAGGACGACGAGGAGAACATGCAAAAGGGGGTGGAGAAGATGCTGCGGATTCTAGCGGCGGCGGGGGCGGAGGAGATTGGAACGCACCACGAGGCAGGGGAGCGTCTGAACGTGAAGACGGCGAGCTCTCATGAGTTCGAGAGGTTTGTGACGAGGGCGAGTCAGCGGGGGAGGCTGAGGAATGGGGCGACGCCCTTATGCTCGGCGCACCAGATGGGGACCTGCCGGATGGGGGTGGAGCCGCGGACGTCGGCGGTGGACCAGAGGGGGGAGACCTGGGAGGTGGAGGGGCTGTACGTGGCGGACACCAGCACCTTCCCGACGGCGCTGGGGGTGAATCCCATGGTCACCGTCCAGGCCATCGCCTACTGCACGGCGCAGTCGGTGCTGGAGGTGCTACGGAGGAGCAAAAAACAGCGCGTCACCTCCAACAAATAACGCAGCACCCACCACCGGAGCCGTGCATCGGCGGTTCTCCCGGATGACAGGGACCAATCATCGAACAGCTAGCAAGCGCACGCACAAACTGCAGACACACACACACACACAACGGAGGCACAAATTAAACAGTGGCTTAATGATCCCAATTCTATCTGATTTGGGATGGATCTGGGTCGCATGCAGCTGGGGAGAGAAATGAGATAATTGAAGTTGGTACGTTATACTCTCTTCTTCAGCTATATACGTGGCCTGTTTCACATCAAATCGGGCCTTGCATCCACCGGTCTGGGATTAATATTTACGCTTAGCTACTTAAGCCACCATGTAATGTTTGCATCTACGTACGTACGTACCCGGTTGGGGGTAGATCAGCATATAAACTGCATGCTTGCTGTTTACTTTGTCCGTTTAGTCATGTTTTATTTTTAATTTTATTTATTTTTCTGTCTTACAGATATATATATATATATACAGTAATTGACTGGTGTATATATTTTTATTTATTTTTCTGTCTTACAGATATATATATATATATATATATATACAGTAATTGACTGGTGTTCATGAAGAATTATTTCTGTACAAAAAAACTAGATCTGTCTTTGTATATGTTCATTCACTGGTCTGGCATTATATCGTTCGTCATATATATATTATATATATAATATATACAGTAATGACTGGTGTTCATGAAGAATTATTTCTGTACAAAAAAACTAGATCTGTCTTTGTATATGTTCATTCACTGGTCTGGCATTATATCGTTCGTCATATATATATATATATATATGGTGATGCCAAAGTTAAAGAATTATTTAAGTCCCATATGTATACTCAGTGACCGTCTGATGTTAAAAATTGCACGTAGATCAATTGTGTGTACAAGTCCGGACCCATTGAAGTATATGTATGTATGTATGACAAGGTGATCATGGTCCAAAGCAGAGCTTACAAAGTGCTTGGTTACTAGCTGGAGAACTTGTCCAACTCACTGGCCAACCAACGGAGAATATCTAGAGACCTCTTTGATAATCTGATAATTTATTTCCGGATAAGTTAGTTATGAATAGGATATTTCAATTTAAGAGATTTTTTATTTGGTTGATAAAGTCAGGATTGATAATTTTATCATATCTCGTTGGATGATCTCATGCGGCTACAGTTATCAGAACTTAACAGTATTTATTGATGATCAAATCTTGAAAAATTATTCAGATTATCAAAACCCAGTTTCAATTTCTCAAAGATTGATAAACTACTTTTATCAAGGGGTGAACATAGTCCAGATCGGTCCGATTCATCTTAAAAAAAAAAAAAAAAAACGAACCAACCGAAAATTTCTGGCGAACCGAATCAGATTCAATTTGGTTCGGTCAAAATCAAAATAAAAAAGACATTTTTAAGAGTTTGTGAGATCAACCTCTCAAAGAAAGATCAATGAATTAACCTACTGTTCATCTCAGTTTCACAATATGAAACGGAACCGAATCGAAAGGATGTCCAACCTGAACCAAACTGAACCGTCGAACCGGTAGATTCGATTCGATTTTTCAAATTGGACCAAAATTTGAACACCTCTATTTTTATCTGGGATTATCAGAGTATCAAAGGCTCTCCTAACCTATTGCAATAATGAGAAGATTTAAATTATTATTTTTGATAAGAGGGACGAGAACATGTCAAGTTTCATGAAATCATTTCCTGTGAGCATGTAAGATACATCATTCAACGTCCACCAAGGTGATCATCTCGATCGAGAAGGGCCGGGGAAACATAAATATATGCTACACGTGATAAATATATGCAATACATCCTGCAGGCTAGTAAGAAACAATTAATTAAGGGGAAGTGAACGACTTACTTAATGAAATAGACCATGCGATCTCCTGAATTTATAGGTTTGGTTATGTGAGGGTCTACCTTATGAGAGAATTGGGAGGAATTTCTTCTTCTTTTTATTTATTTATTTGGGCAATGGAGGAGCGATTGATCCGGATCGTAAAACTATTAATTTAAATTTCGAGAACATGGCATCGCAGTCCCATATACAGTTTTGCTCCTAGTGGTGTAGTGTGCTGAGGTGCGAACCCAACGCATCATTATTTGCGTGAGGTTAAGGTCTGTACTTTTATAAATGGGCCGGGCTGTTAAGGCACATCGTCCAGCAATAGAAAAGGCCCGGACTCACCCGGGCCACTATTTCACTAAGTTGTAATCATATATGTTGAAGACTAATATTGGGAAGAGATATCTTGTAGCTTGATCTTAACCTTATCAAAGTACTGCACCTCGGAGGGGAAAACCAAGGACCAAGTTTGTCATGAAAAGCTTGGCTGATACATCGATCCTGTCGTTAATATAAGTTACAGCTGCAACTCCAATTTTCAACTTCCATAAATGAAAATAGAGGTGTACCAGAGACCTTTACTTCATGAATGAGGATCTTCAGAGTACACCGCAAGATTGAATTATGTCAGTATAAAGGGAGGGATTAGAGTTTTACATTTAAATTTATTTTGTGTAAATTTTTTTACATTTTATACAAAGATCGAAACGTAAAATTTCATCTCACCCCCTTGTACTGACAGTAGTCAATCATGAGGTGTATTTAGAGGATCCCCATTTTTACTTCATTAGTTGTACCTTAACCGGATCGGGATTTTACTACTCTACGGAGATGAAGGGAGCCTGCAACGTGGATAACCTTCTCATGCCTTGTGCACCGGTTCGGACGATAGTGGGCCTAATTTGGATTTGTCACATGGCGTGGGCTGTGTCGACGTCGAGTACGTAATTCTGGGATAGTACTCTTGCTCCCTTCGCGAAGCGTTTTGGGCCCAACTTGCTTCCGATAAACAACGGTCATGGGCCGGCGTGTCGTCCCCATCTGAATCACTATTTGCACGGAGTGGAAGCAAATTAAGAGGCACGTAAACGTGCATGTCGATCGATATCGAGGTTGCTTAATTGTTCGGGCCAGGTGCATACCAAGAGGGGAAAATATTAATACCCGGCCACGCTGGGTAATTAACACCAAGAGAGGAGGCAGATTCAAATCAAGTGTGAATAAAGGTCTTGGAGTGGGGGATGATGCTTGGAGATTAATGTAAAAGAAGGGAAATATGCATATGTTAGATCATTTCAAGGTTTTTCGCCGGACCCCAAGTATCTGTTCTGCCAGGCGACAGCGTTATCACCATATATAACAAACTCGTGCACGCAAATAAGTTTGATCTAAAGAAGCAGATGGAACTTTTGCTGTTGTACGTTCGTACGTACGTACGTGTCTAATTAGCATACATATATGCCTGCCTGGAGCACTTGGGTAGGTTGTTAATTTGTGGGAAAGATGAAGAGTTTTGAAGACTACTTAATTGAGATGTGATTAATGATGCAGCATGGTCTCCATCTCTTTTGCATTCCCTCTCTCCTTCCCACTTGCTTTTGGAATTTGTGAAGACATTAATGCTAGCTAGATTGGCGCTGAAAAAAGAAGCCGGGCGACGTTGCTTGCCGGTTTCGCATGATATTGCAGCAGTACGAGAGGGGAGACCGATGACCGCAGCGGCCAGACATGCAGGTTCCACCTTCATCTTGCTGCGGGCCATCAATTAATCAACAGTATGTCCCACGGTGGGGAGCCCATATGAATTGGACCATCATCATATCATATAATATCTATACTACTGAAATATTAGGGCTGGTAAGGTCCACGTTCTCCTCGTCCCGGCCGAGATAGTGCAACAACAAGAACTAACAATTAGCTTTCTTCCGCAGAGGAATTGATATATTGGGCTGAGGCGTAAGAAGAGGCCCAGAAGGCTCACAAGTGCAGGAGGACGCCGACTGACTTAATGAAGGATCCTTATAGCTAGTAGCTAGCTAGCTAGCTAGGATTAATTGGTCACAGAGAGACCTAGCTAGTCAGAGAAGTAGATATCTACATACACAACTACGTGTCTAGAATTAAACACTATGTGATCAGGTCCCCGTGCACGCATGATCGGCACCCTCTCTATATATATAATTGCTCCATCTATCTAGCTTAGAGGGAAGGTCATCTGGACTGGAATGATCAAACTGTAATATAAAATCAAAAGTGCGCTGTTGGAGTCGTAGAACGTACACAAGCGTACGTCTGCATGATAATTTGAGGCCCGGGGGAATTTCCAAGTCTGGGCCTCATATATTCTTGGAGTACGGAATATATGTGTAGAGCACTTCGCCCGTGTGAAGCGCGCTGGTGTGAGCCGCCCAATAGAAGCCATATGAATACTAAACGCACGAGTCCCCTGTATAGATTCATTGGATCTTTATATATATATATATATACATAAATCGATCCCTGCCCCACCCCAAAATGTCAACCCCTAGATTTTCAAAAGTCGTCTCCCTGGACCCCTAGCTAGCTATCTAGGTGATTAATACAAGTCCAAATGTCTGACCGCATGCACCCCACTTCAACAATCCATCCAAATGTTGTGGGGAGCAGCTAGCCAGCTGCGCACAGCTGCTGGATGGGCTTCTTTAATTACCCGAGGAATTAATTAGATTAACCAGCCAAACATTAAGTGCCAGTCGGCCTTGCCCATCGTTTTACTGATTAATCAACGTACGTCATCAGGTTAGATGGGTCTGCAAAAGAGCTCGCCGTTAATTTCTGAGCTAATTACGATATCGAAGAGGCAACCCATGCTGGTCACAGGGCAAATTTATAATCGTTAGAGGGTGGGTACGTGTCAGTTTCCATCCACATTTAATCTGCAAGAGAGAGAGAGAGAGAGAGAAGCAGAGTGGAAATTCAAATGGGACTGGTCAACTCCCACTTGTTCCTGGTCCAGTTTGTTCTACTTATAGCATTATCTTTAAACCCTTAGCTGGTCTTGTTTAATTATTAAGTCAGAGTAGACCAGCAGAGAGAGAGAGAGAGAGAGAGAGGAGCATGCGGCTAGCTAGCCAGCCAGCCAACCAACCTCCCTCTCTCTCCTTATTAATAAATTAATAATTACAGTTACTCTAGCATATTTGTGGAAACTTAATTAGTTGATGGAACGGAATTAACTGTTGGTTTTGTAAACACATGCACGCCTCTGGTTACTAATCCTGTGGGAAGCAACCTGCAACCCCATCAACTTACAAACTAAGGAACCGATTAATTAAATCATTTGATGAAGAGTTAGATCTAGGAGCTACATGTACAAACGTACGTACATGTGCTCTTCGATCGGTTATCTACACGATCATCCACTAGGTTGGCTTTGTCTGTAATTAATTACTAATACTCATCTTTCCGATCGTGCGCCAACATCTCTCTGACGTAAGTGTGAATTTGGCATCTTCTGGTAGATTCATGCATACCCCCCCCCCCTCTTTTTTTTTTTTCTCTTTTTAAAACCATGTCATAGGCGTAGGTCAGCAGACCACACAGGAAATGCCTTGTCCTCTTCTAATCTGATGGGGATTGGGGACCCAATAACCAAGTCTAAAAAAAAAAGAAAAAAATTAAAGGGAAAAGTGCTCGTGTCCGGGGAACAAATGCTCCACTGTGGAGGCATGCAGTACACGTATTTGATCATCTTCTTCAGTTCTTCTCTCTGTTACATTCTCTGGCCACCAGGTCAACTCCATCAGCAGCCACAGATTTAATTTATAATTAGCATATGAGAGGAGGAGGTTTACAAGCATTAATTAAAGTCATAATATATACCACAATCAAGTGCATGCCCCATTGCCCCTCCTTATTATGGTAGATGCCCTCTTGCCTGAGGTGGATGCCTTAATAATCAAATCTAGTCTAGCTTCGATATGCACGTCGGAGAACAATTCTGCGGGTACCCATCACTAATTATATAAGTATAGGTGCTATATATATATGTATATATATGAACGTGGACTTTTGGGTTTTTGCCAATCGGTTTTTTTTTTTTGTAATCAAAAAACCCCGATTGGGTTTTTGCCAATCGGTTCTTTACAAGTTTCATGCTTGTAAGCTTATACTATATATATATGTCTTCCATGCCACGGTGTCAGATAGCTAGGTAAGTTTTTAATTACCTCGTCTTTGGCCAACTACTCGTAATTTGCAGATCCTTCAAGATATATTATGAGGCATGTAAACATATATTAGTTTTTGTGACAAGTTCCCCCACAAGGCGCACGTATGCAAAAGAGTGCTAGCTATAGCGCCTTAAATAGCTAGGACTCTCTGCTTCTTTCCACTAGCTAGCAAGCCAGATCTGCGTACTGGAGACGTTGTTCAAACATCTCCGCTCGCAGATTTCAGTAGATCGCATATCATCGACTAGATTTGTCATATGCGATCCTGTGAATCCCTTTTCACTATAGTCCACTCATGCATGATGATGCCCTATATCTATATAATGATATTATTAATTGTGGGCCGGCTTTATATATATCTGGATCGATCGTGTGGCCTACAAGGACGATTAAGATTAGCTGATCTCTGATGTGTCCTTCCTAGCTACCTTTTCCTTTCCACTCTTTCTTTTCCTTCGAACCCCACCCCGGCCCTCTCTCTTTCTCTCAAGTAGCTAGAACATGTATCCATGAACACATGTAATTACGTTAACCATGAACGTTGGATCAATTAATTTGTCACATGAACAGTATCACTAATTATCATCTGCTACGCCTGCAGGTATATATCCAGTCAATATCAATTTGGTGGCCCGGCCACTAGCTAATTAATTAATGTAGGGACAAACTTAACCACCTCCACCCGAAGGGATCGATGAACGATGTTTAGAACCTAGAAACCAGGGGGCGAGCTGCTGGTTAGAGTACCTACGCAAGATCACATCCCAATAATTGATTATTCCAATTAAGTCGGAGGCGTCATATATATATTAATGATGTATGTATATATGTGTATATATAGCAGGCCGAGACATGCATGCATGCAACAGGATCAGCTAGCCAGCTACTGGTTTGGACGTACCAATTATATATATGCCGTCCTTAAGTACATCATATATATATGGCCGTTAATAGCTAGAGCAATATTCAGCAGGCCACTCATGGAATGTTTATTACAAGTCAAATTAATTAAGGATGTCATGGGAGGTGATAGGGAAGGTATTGCATTTAAGCTACCTAGATCAGATCGTAAGTACGCTAGCTAGCTAGTAGCTGGCATTCGTCTGTCCTCACAAAAGTATGTTTATCGAGGTCGCTAGCCAGTCTCGGAGGCAGCTTATATGCAAACAGCGACGTATATATATTAAGCCGTAAAGTGAGGGGACGACTCAAAGGCGACGGACGACTTTTCATTAGAGGGTGAGGATGAAAGAGACAAACCTATATAATTGGAAAATAGTTTAGTAATATTATTTGGTAACACATTAAAATAACACACCAATTAAAATACACCACAATTTCATCATTTATGAAGTATTTTTAATTTTTTATTTCAGTTGCTAATATGAGTAAGCTTATTCCAGAGCTAATTAAAGACCCCACCTTCCACCATACGCAATTTAATTCATCAAGTAACTAGCCTTTACCATATACATATATGTAGTCAAAGTCCAAAAGGAGGGAAGGGGAGATGCATGGGTTCCTTAATTAGTGTTTGTGCTAAATGCGCAGTTCGACCATCTTGGTTGGAGAATGTCAAAATCTCGTCACTGATCATAGTTATTGGAGCCGGATGACAGCAGCGGGCCATTTGTACGTATTACATAAATATATTTACATAAATTAACTTGAGGAACTTAACAATGAGTGTATATATATATGTAGTGTAGCTTGAATGCATGGCCGTCATAACCCAGTAAAGTTATTGCTCGACCGCATCTATGAACCTGGATCGTGAGGATTCTTCACTCCAACCAATAACTAATGATTGATTGTGAGTTATATGTATATCCTTCGTCAAGTTAGCAAATTAGCAAAGATTGGAGGTACATTAACCATCACCATAAATTCGGAGAATGGTGAACGACTAGGACCACCATAATAAAATCTTGCCCCTCGTTAATTGATGGACGACATAAGAATGTAAAGTTTTTTGTTTTTTTAGATAAAAAAATTGTAGAGGAAAGATTTAATCTCGAAGATTGTGAGGAAATGTGCATTTATAAAACAAGACCCACCTCTTACTTTCAAGAGGACTTTTTTCTAAGAAAAATGACAAAATCTCAAGAACGAGGATAATATTTTTTAGGAGAGATACACTAAAATTTCACATATCTTTAATAACATCGTTTGTGGGAAAATTATGTACTCATATTGCGCAAAACCCACCTTTTAATCTCAAGAAAATCTTTTTCTAAGAAAAAAAGATAAAACTTAGAAGAATGAAGACAATATTTTGTTAGAGCGGCACACTAAAATTTCACACATATTCAAATATAATTGAATTGTGCACTGCCTGGTATCTATATATATGTCCAACTTTTCTAAGTAAGAGTGTCTATGTATATTAATTACTCTCGAAACTCGACCGTCTCGGAGTGCCGATTCCGAATTGCGGTAACATAAATTTTTTTGATACCCGGGTAAAAAGTTATGGCCAGTGTTTTTCCTGAAGGGGTGGGAATAATCTGGAAGGGGTGACTATATATCGGCGATGTTTGTGCACCCATATTTATGTCCTGGGGAGGAGTTCTCGCATCGAGTTGGACACAACTTCTGATTGCAGTGACAGGCCGACTTCGTGTGATTGCCCCGCCAGAGATTTGCGTAATCGAGCGCGACATTACTGCTAGAAAACCGTGGAGACGGGGAGATTATCGGCTGGAATCGAAAGTTCACAGTGGGAAACACAGGTTTTTCAACCCCAAAATGGCGTCTTATTGGCTGAGGCAATAGGATGCGATGAGCGCCACTGAGTGCCGATTCCGAATTGGGGTCCTATAAGCGATTTCGATAACCGTGCGGAAAGTTATGCCCATTTGAGCGAAGGGGTGTCCGTATGCGATCGCATCGGCGGCCCGCAACCACGCTCCCGGAGAGAAATTTGGGCACCAGACTGAAAATCTCCGAATCCGACCTTGTGCTGACCGGGTCGAAGCGCCGATTCCAAATTGGGGCCTCGCGGGCGGTTACGATCGCCGGGCGAACAAATATCCGTCTCTTACCCAATGGGTGCGACAATCGGTGTCCTAGTACACATGCTCTGAGAGACAATTTTGTCCCCAGAATCGAATTCGGAGAAACCAACGTTGTTTCAACTGTCTCGGAGTGCCGATTTCGAATTGTGGTCACATAAGCTTTTCTGATACCAAGGCGGAAAGTTATGGACAGTTCTTTCCCTAAAAGGGTGGGAATAATCCGCAAGGGGTGACTATATCGACAATGTTTGTGCACTCATATTTACGACCTAGGGAGGAGTTCTCATGTTGAGTTGGACACAACTTCCGATCGCCGTGACAGGCCGACTCCGTGTGGTTTCTCATCCAGGGATTCGCGTAAACGAGGGCGATGTTACTGCTAGAAAACCGTGGAAATCGAGATCGTCGGCTGGAATAGCAAGTTCGGAGTGCAAAATGAAGGTTTTTCGACCCCGAAACGACGTCTTATCAACTTCGGCAATAAAGTGCGACGAGCGCCTCTGAGTGCCGATTACGAATTGGGGTCCTATAAGCGATTCCGATAATCGAGCGGAAAGTTATGCCCATTGAGCGAAGGGGTGTCCGTATGCGATCGCATCGGCGGCCCGCAACCACGCTCCCCGGAGGAAATTGGGCACCAGACTGAAAATCTCCGAATCCGACCTTGTGCTGACCGGGTCGAAGCGCCGATTCCAAATTGGGGCCTCGCGGCGGTTACGATCGCCGGGCGAACAAATATCCGTCTCTTACCCAATGGGTGCGACAATCGGTGTCCTAGTACACATGCTCTGAGAGACAATTTTGTCCCCAGAATCGAATTCGGAGAAACCAACGTTGTTTCAACTGTCTCGGAGTGCCGATTTCGAATTGTGGTCACATAAGCTTTTCTGATACCAAGGCGGAAAGTTATGGACAGTTCTTTCCCTAAAAGGGTGGGAATAATCCGCAAGGGGTGACTATATCGACAATGTTTGTGCACTCATATTTACGACCTAGGGAGGAGTTCTCATGTTGAGTTGGACACAACTTCCGATCGCCGTGACAGGCCGACTCCGTGTGGTTTCTCATCCAGGGATTCGCGTAAACGAGGGCGATGTTACTGCTAGAAAACCGTGGAAATCGGCAGATCGTCGGCTGGAATAGCAAGTTCGGAGTGCAAAATGAAGGTTTTTCGACCCCGAAACGACGTCTTATCAACTTCGGCAATAAAGTGCGACGAGCGCCTCTGAGTGCCGATTACGAATTGGGGTCCTATAAGCGATTCCGATAATCGAGCGGAAAGTTATGCCCATTTGAGCGAAGTGGTGTCCGTATGTGATCACATCGGTGGCCTGCGACCATGCTCCCACAGAGGAATTTGGGCGCCGGACCGGAAATTTCTGAATCCGACATTGTGTCGACAAGGTCGAAGTGCTGATTCCGAATTGGGGCCTCGCGGGCGGTTCTGATCACCAGCCGAACAAATATTTGCGTCTTACCAACAGGTGCGACAATCGGTGTACTAGTACACACGCTCCGCAGTGCAATTTTGGCCCCAGAATTGAATTCCGTGAAACTAGCGTCCTGTCGACCGTCTCGGAGTGCCGATTCCGAATTGTGGTCACATTAGCTTTCCGATACTCGGGCGGAAAGTTATGGCCAGTTTTTTTTCAAAGGGGTAGGAATTATCCCAAGGGGTGACTATATCGACAATGTTTGTGCATCCATATTTACGAACTGAGGAGGAGTTCTCACGTCGAGTTGGACACAACTTCCGATCACCGTGACAAACCGACTCCGTGTGGTTGCCCTGCCAGGGATTCGCATAATCGAGGGCCACGTTACTGCTCGAAAACCGTGAAAATGGGGCGATTGTCTGTCGGAATCGCAAGTGCGGAGTGTGAAATGAAGGTTTTTTGACCTCAAAACGATGTCTTATCGCCTGAGGCGATAAGGGTCGATGAACGCCTCTCAGTGTCGAGTCCGAATTAGGGTCTTATAAGCGATTCCAATAATCGAGCGGATAGTTATGCCCGTTTGAGCGAAGGGGTGTCTGTATACAATCGCATCGGCGGCCCACGACCACGCTCTCGGAGAGTAATTTCGGTGCCGGACTGGAAATCTCTGAATCCCACCGTGTGCCGACTGAGTCGATGTGCCGATTCCGAATTGGGGCCTCACTCACTGGGCGAACAGATATCCGCGTCTTACCCAACGGGTGCAACAATTGGTGTACTACTACATATGCTCCGCAGTGCAATTTTGGCCCCGAAACTAAATTCCGAGAAACCCACGTCCTATCGACCATCTTGGAGTGCCGATTCCGAATTGTGGTCACATAAGCTTTTTCGAAACCCGGGCGGAAAGTTATGGTCACTTGTTTCCCTGAAGGGTTGGGAATAATCCGGAAGGGGTGACTATATCAGCGATTTTTTTGCACCTACATTTACGACCTGTGGAGGAGTTTTCGCGATGAGGTTGACACAACTTCTGATCGCTGTGACAGGCCGACTCTGTGTGGTTGCCCCGCCAAGGATTCGCATAATCGAAGGCGACGCTACTGCTAGAAAACGTGGAAACAGAGACATCGTCGGCTGGCATCGCAAGTTCGGTGTGCAAAATGAAGGTTTTTCGACCCCGAAATGACGTCTTATCGGCTGAGGCAATATAGAGCCGACGAGCACCTCTAAGTGCCGATTCCGAATTGGGATCATACAAGCGATTACGATAATCGAGCAGAAAGTTATGCCCGTTTGAGCGAAGGGGTGTCCGTATGCGATGACATCGGCGGCCCGCGACCACTCTCCTGGAGAGAAATTTGGGCGCCGGACGGAAAATCTCCGAATCCGATCATGTGCCAACCGGGTCGAAGTGCCAATTCCGGATTGGGGCCTCCCGAGCGGTTACGATCGTTGGGCGAACAAATATCCGCGTCTTACCCAACGGGTGAGACAATCGGTGTACTAGTACACATGCTCTACGGTGCAATTTCGGCCACAGAACGGAATTCTACGAAACCAGCCTCCTGTCGACCGTCACGGAGTGTCGATTCCGAATTGTTGTCACATAAGTTTTTTCGATACCCATGCGAAAAGTTATGGCCAATTCTTTCCCTGAAGAGGTGGGGATAATCCGGAAGGGGTGCCTATATTGGCGATGTTTGTGCACCCATATTTACGACCTAGGGAGGAGTTCTCGCGTCAAGTTGGACACAACTTCCGATCACCGTGACAGACCGACTCCGTGTGGTTGCCACGCTAGGGATTCGCGTAGTCAAGGGCGATGTTACTGCTAGAAAACTGTGGAAACGAGGAGATCGTCAGCTGGAATCGCAAGTTCAGAGTGCGAAACGAAAGTTTTTTGACCCTGAAATGACGTCTTATTAGCTGAGGCAATAAGAGGCGACGATCGCCACCGAGTGTTGATTCCGAATTAGGGTCCTATAAGCGATTCCGATAACCGAGCGGAAAGTTATGCCCGTTTGAGCGAAGGGGTGTCCGTATGCGATCGCATCGACGGCCCGCGACCACGCTCCCGAAAAGAAATTTGGGCGCCGGACCGAAAATCTCCGAATCCGAACTTGTGCCCATCGGGTCGAAGTCCCGATTCTGAATTAGGTCCTCGCGGGCGGTTACGATCGCCGGGGGAACAAATATCCATGTCTTACCCAAAGGGTGCGACAATCGGTGTCCTATTACACACGCTCTGAGATGCAATATCGTCCTCGGAATCGAATTCGGAGAAACCAATGTTGTTTCAACCGTCTCGGAGTGCCGATTCCGAATTGTGGTCACATAAGCTTTTTTGATACCTGGGTGGAATGTTATGGACAGTTCTTTCCCTAAAGGGGTGGGAATAATCTGCAAGGGGTGACTATATCGCCAATGTTTGTGCACTCATATTTACGACCTAGGGAGGAGTTCTCACGTCGAGTTGGACACAACTTCTGTTCGTTGTGACAGGCCGACTCCGTGTGGTTTCTCATCCAGGGATTCGCGTAAACGAGGGCGACATTACTGCTAGAAAACCATGGAAATCGGAAGATCGTCGGCTGGAATCCCAAGTTCGGAGTGCAAAATGAAGGTTTTTTGACCCCGAAACGACGTCTTATCAACCACGGCAAGAAAGTTCGACAAGCGCCTCTGAGTGCCGATTATGAATTGGGGTCCTATAAGTGATTCCGATAATCGAGCGGAAAGTTATGCCCGTTTGAGCGAAGCGGTGTCCGTATGCGATCGCATCGGTGGCCTGCGACCATGCTCCCATAGAGGAAATTGGGCGCCGGACCAAAAATTTCAGAATCCGACATTATGCCGACCAGATCGAAGTGCTGATTCCGAATTGGGGCCTCACGGGCGGTTCCGATCACCGGCCGAACAAATATTTGCGTCTTACCAACGAATGCGACAATCGGTGTACTAGTACACACGCTCCACAGTGCAATTTTGGCCCCGGAATGGAATTCCATGAAACTAGCGTCCTGTCGACCGTCTTGTAGTGCTGATTCTGAATTGTGGTCACATAAGCTTTTCAGATACTCGGGCGGAAAGTTATGGCCAGTTTTTTTCCCTAAAAATGTAGGAATTATCCGGAAGGGGTGACTATATCGGCAATATTGGTGCATCCATATTTATGAACGGAGGAAGAGTTCTCACGCCGAGTTGGACACAACTTCCGATCACCGTGACAAACCGACTCCGTGTGGTTGCCCCGCCAGGGATTCGCATAATCGAGGGGCGACGTTACTGCTAGAAAATCGTGAAAATGGGGCGATTGTCGGTCCGAACCGCAAGTTCGGAGTGCGAAATGAAGGTTTTTTGACCTTGAAACGATGTCTTATCGCCTGAGGCGATAAGGGTCGACGAACGCCTCGCAGTGCCGATTCCGAATTAGGGTCCTATAAGCGATTCCAATAATCGAGCGAATAGTTATGCCCGTTTGAACAAAGGGGTGTCTGTATGCAATCGCATTGGCTACCCGCGACCACGCTCTCGGAGTGGAATTTGGGTGCCGGACCGGAAATCGATGAATCCCACCGTGTGCCGACTGAGTCGATGTGCCGATTCCGAATTGGGGCCTCGCTCACCGGGAGAACAAATATCAGCATCTTACCCAACGGGTGCGACAATTGGTGTACTACTACACACGCTAAGCGGTGTAATTTCGGCCCCGAAATGAAATTCTGAGAAATCCGCGTCTTATCGACCGTCTTGGAGTGCCGATTCCGAATTGTGGTCATATAAGCTTTTTCAAAACCCGAGCAGAAAGTTATGGTCAGTTGTTTCCCTGAAGGGTTGGGAATAATCCAGAAGGGGTGACTATATCGGCGATGTTTGTGCACCTACATTTACGACCTGTGGAGGAGTTTTCGCGACGAGGTTGACACAACTTCAGATCGCTGTGATAGGCCGAATCTGTGTGGTTGTCCCGCCAGGGATTCGCATAATCGAAGACGACCCTACTGCTAGAAAATCGTGGAAACGGGGACATCGTCGGCTGGCATCGCAAGTTCGGTGTGCAAAATGAAGGTTTTTCGACCCCGAAATGACATCTTATCGGTTGAGGCGATAAGAGACGACGAGCGCGTCTAAGTGCCGATTCCAAATTGGGGTCATACAAGCGATTACAATAATCGAGCGAAAAGTTATGCCTATTTGAGCGAAGGGGTGTCCGTATGCGATGGCACCGGCGGCCCGCGACCACTCTCCTGGAGAGGAATTTGGGTGCCGGATGAGAAATCTCCGAATCTGATCATGTGCCGACCGGGTCGAAATGTCAATTCTGGATTGGGGTCTCCCGAGCGGTTACGATCATCGGGCGAACAAATATCCGCGTCTTACCCAATGGGTGAGACAATCGGTGTACCAGTACACATGCTCCGCAACAGAACAAAATTCTACGAAACCAATCTCCTATCGACCGTCACGGAGTGTCGATTCTGAATTGTTGTCACATAAGCTTTTCCGATACCCATGCGAAAAGTTATGGCCAGTTCTTTCCCTAAAGAGGTGGGGATAATCCGGAAGGGGTGACTATATTGGCGATGTTTGTGCACCCATATTTACGACCTAGGGAGGAGTTCTCACGTCAAGTTGGACACAACTTCCGATCGCTGTGACAGGCCGACTCCGTGTGGTTGCCACGCTAGGGATTCTCATAATCAAGGGCAATGTTACTGCTAGAAAACTGGGAAACAGGGAGATCGTCAGCTGGAATCGCAAGTTCAGAGTGCGAAATGCAAGTTTTTTGACCCCGAAATGACGTCTTATTGGCTGAGGCAATAAAAGGCGATGATCGCCACTGAGTGCTGATTCCGAATTAGGGTCCTATAAGCGATTCCGATAACCGAGCGGATAGTTATGCCCGCTTGAGCAAAGGGGTGTCCGTATGCGATCGCATCGACGGCCCGCGACCACGTTCCCGAAAAGAAATTTAGGCACCGAACAGAAATCTCCGAATCAGACCTTGTGCCCACCGGGTCGAAGTGCCGATTCCGAATTGGGCCTTGCGGGCGGTTACGATCGACGGGCAAACAAATATCCATGTCTTACCCAAAGGGTGCGACAATCGGTGTCCTATTACACACGCTCCGAGGGGCAACTTCGGCCTCAGAATGGAATTCGGTGAAACCAACGTTCTTTCTACCGTCTCGGAGTGCCGATTCCAAATTATGGTCATATTAGCTTTTCCGATACCCAGGCAGAAAGTTGTGGCCAGTTCTTTCCATAAAGGGGTAGGAATAATCTGCATGGGGTGACTATATCGGCGATGTTTATGCACCCATATTGACGATATAGCACCCTTGATTTTTACAATCCAAATAAATTAAAATTTTTATTTTAAATAAATGAGGTAAATATATTTAATTAGAATAAATGATCCAAACCTAATTGGATGGGCCCAATTGTGAGAAGCCCATCATGGGATGGGAATTAAATATCCTAATTTTGGATTTAGTTAATTAATTAATAGTAAAGGACTAGGATAAGCACTAAATAACTTGTAATTATCTAAAACAAGAGCCCTTAGCCCATCCTAACCCTTTGGCCACGAGATTAGGCCTCATCATCATCCCAATTAGGTGGATAATTAATAGGAAAATAGGAGATAACTATCTATTTTTGGAATTTGGAAGAGAAAGAGGAGTTTTAAGCATTTAGGACTGTATTTGACATTAAAACTCTTCCAATTCAACCCTAGCTAACCCTAGAACGCTGCTGGAACCTTGGGAGACGAAGGGAAGGCGATTTTGGACGAGAAGCTTGGAGGAGAAGGGCTGGAGCTAGGGTTTTTCTTCTCTATTTTTCGTCACCAACTAGGGATTTCTTTACTCTGTGAAAAAGGTAGGCAATCTCTCATGCCAAATTCGTGTAAAAATTACCCTAGGGAGACTTCATGATCCCATGTAAAAGCCCTCTAGTTTCGCTCTATTTTGATCTCCCGTGAGGGAGAATTAATTCTTTGAATCCATGTCAGTTTCATATATCCAACCCTTCATGTTTGCTTTCAAACCTCGTGTATTCTTGATCTCATGCCATGAGAAAATTCTCATAAATACTACATCATGTTAGCTTTCAAACGCCCCTAATTTTTCTAATTTTCATTATGTATTCATCGTGAATTAATTCGTTGAACGTTGACTGCGCATGTTTAGGTTACCAAAATGTAACCTAATCAAACCATGCCTAAACCTTGTCCATTTTCAAATGTACCTTAATCAAAGCATACCTAAATCTTGTCTATTTTCATTTAAAACTAGTTTTGTAATTTTTGGATCATCGTACAGTTTTATATTGAATTTAGAATGACCCTGTATCAAGCAGGACTAGCCCTAGAAAAAAGGGAAAAGGGCCGGACCCTTTCTGATATCGCGACAGCGCGACCCGCCGCGATATCATCAGCGTCGCTCCCAGAAGGCCGCCGCGATTTCCAATGCGAACCGAGCTAGGCTGGCTGGTTCAACTGTCGTGCCCGGGCCGGCCGCCGCAACAGTAGTTGCGACTGGGACCCCCGCCGCGTTTTGATTGATACCGCGCCGTAGAACCCCGTCACGACCTGATCGCGACGGGCAACCTCGTCACCTCTTTGAAATTCCTGCCAGATCAGTAAATTATGTACATGTCCCTGCTGATTAGGCTATATGGCCCTTATTTAGCCATGATTACACCATGTTATAATTACTTCGACTTGGTAAATTAATAATGGGTAATAATTATATAAATTTAATTATTTAAAAGTCATTTACACGATTTATCATATTCTCATAGTTTCTTTACACTTACACGCACATAACATTAGTATTTGCCATTTTACCATAATAAATTATTCAATAATGTACCTGATAAATTAGCAAAATAAATGACTAAATTCTCTATTTAATTAAATTCAATTGTCTTCGTTTTATACGCGCGTTTTGAATACCGTTACCATTTTCCCTCAGCCTTCGAGCACTCGAGGCACAACGGACCAGATTTCTACACACTTTATCTTGACTTGGACCACCTCTCCATCGGGAATACTCTCGACTGGACTAGAGACTCCTTGTCAAGGCCTCTGTAAGTCTTTTTGGCTTTGGTACACGCCCTTAGTCGACGAGCTGGTTGTACCCTAAAACCCGTTACACTTTAAGGATCAGTATGATCCATGGCCTTAGTGTGTTCTTTTCTTACCTTGTGATCATGCCAGACCATCTAGCCTGTGTTCATAGCACGGCTAGTGGGCGGTGATGATTTCTACTAAACTGTCGGTACACGACCTTGTGCCGTGCAACTGTGACTATCGTTGTTTCTCATGTTTTACGATATTGTCCCTTGATGAACAGTCCATCCCCATATACTTTTATATTAATTAAATGCTTATTTTGGTGATAAACAAAACTTGTCAAAAGTCTTCTAACCCTGTTTTATTTTAGCCTTAAGCACAAAGAAAGTCAAGCATTTGTGGTAAATACTTACATACTTCATTTCTCAGAAGAGCCATAACGATTCCTTCATTAGCTATAACGATCTCCTCTCAAGTTCAACGATTTACTTGTAAGATTGAATAACCTTGCTGTGTCAAACAAGTCGATATATAACAACTCTGTAAGTTATCGTAACGACTTCTTCAGAAGTTATAACGACTTGCTCATTATAACAACTCTGTAAGTTATCGTAACGACTTCTTCAGAAGTTATAACGACTTGCTCATTATAACGACTCTGTAAGTTATCGTAACGACTCCTTCAGAAGTTATAACGACTTGCTCGTCATAACGATTCTGTAAGTCATCGTAACGATTTCTTTAGAGAGTTATAACGACTTGCTCGTCATAACATTCTGTAAGTCATCGTAACGATTTCTTTAGAGAATTATAACGACTTGCTCGTCATAACGATTCTGTAAGTCATCGCAACGATTTCTTTAGAGAGTTACAACGACTTGCTCGTCATAACAATTCTGTAAGTCATCATAACGATTTCTTTAGAGAGTTATAACGACTTGCTCGTCATAACGATTCTGTAAGTCATCGTAACGATTTCTTTAGAAAATTATAACGACTTGCTCGTCACAACGATTTCTTTAGAGAGCTACAACGACTTGCATCTCATAACGATCTGATAAGTGTTTCATATCGATTTGTTCAGAATCAGAACGACTTGCCATGTTTTCATAACGATTTCTTATATCATCTGTTATAGAACGACTTGGTTGTGGTAACGATTTCATAAGTTATCATAACGACTTCTTATGAGTCTACAGCAACTTGATCATATCGATTCTATCAGACTTTCATAACGACTGCATAAGTCATGTTTCTATTATTATATGTTTATCTTGATTTTATATACGTTGAATAGTCAAAGTCGCATCACGTCTGTTTGACTGCCATGCATTTAATAAAGACTGAACGTATCTCTGCATGGACACAGAACATATCTTCCATTCTCGTGTATTCTCTGCATGCATCTTTTAGAACGATAAGTGTTACTACTATATTTGTGTCTATCTGCTCTGACGTTGATTGACATCTGGAGATAGTATAGCTGTCTACCATTAAGCTCAACCTTGCAGAACCTTAAGGATGTACTATCCTACAACACTGACACAGAAAGAACTTCAAGCCAGCTAAGAAGATCTCATCACTTTGCGTGCTCCAAAGAACAAAAGACTGTCGACAGGAAGTTTCTACAGATCCTTCAGTCTAACGTACACCAAAGCTGTGAGACAACGGTCATCTCTTCATCCTCATTCAAATTGGAGATATAATACAAGACGAAGTTCCGAAAACAAGACGAGAAAAAGGAAGCTTTATTGACATTCAAGAGAGTCTAGAACTCTGCCTCTTTCAAGTCTTCAGAAGATCACTAGAGCCAGAAATTCTCTCCTTTCGATCTTGGCTCCTAGCTTCTTGTGCTGTGAGAAGAAAAATCAAGGAAGAGCTAGATTAGTTCTGAGAGAGTCCACATTGTGTAGATCTTTGACTCTCAGTGCTTGTAGCTTCAGATTGAGTTTTGTAAAAGCTTGATCCAGGGGCTAGTCATTTCCTTCAAGATTTTCTTGTGTTCTTCCCTTCGTATGTGAAGGAAGACCTGGTGGTGTCCAGGGTGGTGTTTTTCCCTTCGGGAGTGAAGGAAGACCTGGTGGTACCAGGGTGTTGTGTTCCCTTCAGGAGTGAAGGAAGACCAGCTAAGCTGGGTGGTTGTTTTTGTCCATAGGGGGACTGTACCCTAGTTAGTGAAATCCTGAGAGTTGCTCAGGGACTGGACGTAGGACTCCTAAGGAGAGGAGATCCGAACCAGGATAAATCTGTGTGTTGTGAGATTGTCTTTATCGTGTGATTGTTGCTTTTACTAACCATTACTAATCCCTTCCAAGAACTTTTTATGGTTGCTTGAATTCAGGTTTTATCAGATAAATTTTATTTTAAAGACCCATTCACCGCCCCCCTCTGGGTTTGCCAACCGGGCAACAAGTGGTATCAGAGAGAGTCTCTTCGACAAAGAACAAGATCCAACGATCTGAAGAGTAAAGATCCATGGCAGCCCAAGGTCACTTCGAAGGTCAGTCTGTCAACAGACCTCCTTTGTTCGACGGTGAAGATTATACGTATTGGAAGACCAGGATGGAATACTTTCTACAAGGCCACGACTATCAAATCTGGTCGATAGTGGAAGAAGGTGATCTGGTCGTCACAAATGAGAAAGCACAATGGACAGATGAAGATAGAAAGAAAATCTCCTTGAACTGTAAAGCTAAGAGCATTCTATGTTGTGCTCTAAGCAAGAAGGAGTTCAACAGAGTCTCAGCTTGCAAATCCTCCATGGAAATGTGGGAAAAGCTAAGGATTACGTATGAAGGTACAGACAAAGTAAAGGAGACAAGAATCGACATTCTTGTCACTCAGTATGAAAGATTTCAAATGCAATCAGGTGAGTCTATTACTCAAATGTTTAGTCGATTTACTGACATCACTAATGGTCTAGCCAGTCTAGGAAAGTCATATGAGATTGCAGATATGGTAAGGAAGATTCTCAGATCCTTGCCATCTTCATGGACGGCAAGGTCACAGCTATCGAAGAAGCTAATGACCTTAAGAGAATGTCAGTAGAAAAACTCATTGGGTCTCTCATGGCCATGAAATAAATATGGAAAGATTAGGAGAATCCTCCAGTAGAAAGAAGCAGTCCAATGCGCTTAAAGCTAATGGGGACTCATCGAAGAATCCTTGGATAACAGTGAAGATAGCAAAAATAGTGATGATGAAGAAGCCATGCTGTCAAGAAGATTGCAGAGAATCTTGGCTAAGAAGAAGAAGTTTCAGTCTGGTAGGAGGTACTTCAAGAAAAACAAAGATCTCAAGAAATCAGATGGAAAAGATCAAAAGAGAAATGAGCCACTTTGTTATGAATGCAAGAAGCCTGGACATATCAAGGCAGACTGTCCAATGCTAAAGAAAAATGATCACAAAAAGAAGGACAGCTCCAAGAAGTTCAGAAGATACAAAAAGAAAGCCATGGCAGCTGCATGGGAAAATAGCAGCGACTCAGACAGTGAGTCAAGCTCCAGCAGTGAAGAAGAAGAAGCCAACTTAGCTCTTATGGCAAATACCGGGGATAAGGTAACCTCTGATTCCTCTTTTGATTCCTGTAATGATTCAGATTCCGATAATTTGGAAAGTGCCTTTAATGAACTTTACGATAAGTATAAAGAAGTGTCCAAATTACTTAAGCTTAGCAAGAAAAATATCACCTGTCTCGAAAATACCAACTCAGATTTAAAATCTGAAAATGAAGAACTAGAAAGACAGATAATGGAGCTTAAGAGGAGAAATGAACTATTATGTGAAAACTTAAAAGACAAGACAATCAAATCATTAAATTAGAAAAACAGGAAAGCTCAGATGATTTAAGAAAAACGGTAAAAGAATTAAATGAAGAAAACAATACACTTGCAAGCACCTTAGAAAAGTTTACAAATGGGAAGAACTCCTTATTACTAAAGGGTGCTAGACGATCTGGTAAAAACAAACGAGGTTTAGGATACATACCTCCAGTTAATGAAGAAGAAATGATCTATCCTGAAAAATATCCAACTCCTAAATTCACTCCAGAACAAGATGTAGCATATAAAGCAAATTTGAAGTACATAGAAAGAGTAACAATAACATCATGCTGTAGTCACTGTAACAAGCTAGGACATTTAAAATCCACCTGTCCAACAAGACATAAGAAGTGGATAATAAAAAGTAAAAGTAATGATACTGACCCATCAGGACCCAAAGAACTTGGGTACCTAAATCTTGATGTCTTTATTTCAGGTTAATCCTCGAGCATCCAAATGGTATTTGGATAGTGGATGCTCAAGGCACATGACAGGAAACCTGAAGCTTTTCTCCCATCTCCAAGATGAAGAAGGAACAGTCACTTATGGAGATAATGGAAAAGGAACTGTAGTTGGGAGTGGATCAGTAAACAGCAAAGGAAAAACAGTCATAGAAGATGTGCTGTTAGTCAAAGGTTTAAAGCACAACCTCATAAGTATCAGTCAGTTGTGTGATAGAGGACATCAAATCAAATTTCAAGAGTCAAAATGCAGCATACTAAAGGATGGTGCAGTCATCTTTGAAGAAAATAGAGAGAAGAATCTGTACGTGCTCTACCTTGAAGAACTCAAAGAGCAAAATGTGTGTTTGGCAGCCAGCAAAGACAAATCAACTGATCTGTGGCACAGAAGGCTAGGCCACTGCAGCTTGGATGGCTTGAGCAAGCTCAAAAAGAGGAATCTTGTGGAAGGTCTACCGAAAATCAATAGTAAATTAGAAAGTGTCTGCAGACCTTGTGCTAAGGGAAAGCACACAAAGAGTTCCTTCAAGTCAAAAACGGTGGTGACCACCTCAAAACCCTTAGAGCTCCTACATATGGATCTATTTGGGCCAATGAGGACTACCAGTCTTGGAGGAAAGAATTTCGGATTTGTTATAGTAGATGACTACTCAAGATTCACATGGGTATCATTCTTAGAACACAAAAATGATACTTTTGATAATTTTGTTAGCTTCAGCAAGAAAGTCCAGAAAGATCAGAAGTTCAGTATAGTATCCATTCGATCTGATCATGGTGGTGAGTTCCAAAATGAAAAGTTTGCTAGATTCTGTGATGATCAAGGAATTCAGCACAATTTCTCAGCACCAAGGACACCACAACAAAATGGCATAGCCGAACGGAAGAACCGAACTCTCTTGGATATGGCAAGAACTATGCTTTGTGAATATGAGTTACCAAGATATTTCTGGGCAGAAGCAGTCAACACAGCCAGCTACATTGTCAACAGAGTCATGATCAGGCCAATCCTGAAGAAGACTGCATATGAGCTGTTTAAAGGGAAGAAGCCAAAGATCAGCCATTTCAGAACCTTTGGATGTCCTTGCTTTATTCACAACAACGGAAAAAGGGATATTGGTAAGTTGGATGCCAAATCATATGAAGGCATCTTCATGGGGTACACCTCTAAACCCAAAGGCTATAGAGTGTTTAATAAACGTACCTTATTGATTGAACAGTCTGTACACATTATTTTTGATGAAACTAATCCCTCCTTGAGAAAGGAAGTAGAAAGTGATAATGATGATGCAGATGAACTGTCCAATAAACTGAAAGACACATCACTTGAAGATAAGGATGATCCGCCTCTGGAAGAAATGCAACAAGAAGAAATTTCTCATGAAACTCTTCCAAAGGAATGGAGATACAAGAAAGATCACCCACCTGAAAACATCATTGGTGATCCATCGGTAGGGGTAAGAACAAGAGGTAACTTGATTCCTTGTGATTACCTTGCTTTTGTTTCTCAATTAGAGCCTAAGACAGTCAATGAAGCCTTAACTGACGAATCTTGGATAATAGCAATGCAAGATGAATTAAATCAATTCAAGAGAAACCAAGTATGGTCACTTGTTCCTAGACCATCAGACCATCCTGTGATCGGCACTAAATGGTGTTCAGAAACAAATTGGATGAATCTGGTGTAATTCTAAGAAACAAGGCCAGACTGGTGGCTCAAGGCTATTGTCAAGAGGAAGGCATAGATTTTGATGAAACCTATGCACCAGTGGCTAGACTTGAGGCTATTAGAATGTTACTTGCTTATGCTTCTGCATTAGATTTAAAGTTATTTCAAATGGATGTTAAATCTGCATTTCTAACGGTTTTATAAAAGAAGAAGTTTATGTGGAACAACCGCCGGTTTTGATGATACAGACTTTCCGAATCATGTTTTTAGATTGCATAAGGCTCTATATGGTTTAAAACAAGCACCTAGAGCCTGGTATGAAAGACTTAGTTCTTTTCTCCTAAAACATGGTTTCAGTAGAGGTCAAGTAGATAGCACTCTTTTTATAAAAACAAAAGTCAAAAATATACTGTTGGTTCAAATTTATGTGGATGACATCATCTTTGGATCTACTGATGAATCCTTGTGCAAGTATTTTGAAAAGCTAATGCAGGGAGAATTTGAGATGAGTATGATGGGAGAGCTTAACTACTTCCTTGGACTTCAAATCAAACAAGGAAAGGAAGGAACTCACATCTGTCAAGCAAAGTACACCAGAGAACTGCTAAAGAAATTTGGATTTGAAAACACCAAGCCACTGTCAACACCAATGAGTACATCAACTAGGATGGACAATGACAAGGATGGTAAGAAGGTAGATCAAAAGATCTACAGAGGTATGATAGGTTCATTACTTTATCTAACCGCAAGTAGACCTGATATATTATTTAGTGTATGCATGTGTGCTAGATATCAAGCCGACCCTAGAGAATCACATTTAATTTCTGTCAAAAGAATTTTCAGATACTTAGCCAGGACTCATGATCTAGGACTATGGTATCCAAACTCCTGTGATGTAAAATTAGTAGGATATTCTGATGCTGATTATGCTGGATGCAAGGTAGATAGAAAAAGCACCAGTGGATGCTGTCAATTTCTTGCAGGGTGTTTAATCTCATGGTCCTCAAGGAAACAAAATTCAGTAGCACTATCTACAGTGAAGCCGAGTACGTAGCTGCTGGAAGTTGCTGTACACAACTCTTATGGATAAAGCAACAACTGAGGATTTTGGACTCAAAGTCAAGAAAATTCCTCTGCTGTGTGACAACACCAGCGCTATCAACCTCACCAAAAATCCAATTCAGCACTCCAGGACCAAACATATTGAGGTCAGATACCATTTTATTCGTGATCATGTAGCAAATGGCGATATTGAAATATCGTTTATTGATACAAACAATCAGCTAGCAGATATTTTCACAAAGGCCTTACCTGAAGAGAGATTTACATCTCTTAGAAGGGAGTTAGGCATGTGTTTTTGTGAAAATCTTCATTTAAAGCTGGTATAAAAATTCTCAGAATTTAAGAAGGTTCTCTCTCTCTCTTTTTGTGGCAAAATCAATTCAAAAGTCTCAGTTTAAGCGTTCCGTCCGATAAGTCATAGTCCTTCAAGGCGGTCAACCTCGCTTGTCGTTTTCTGACGCCTCACCTTTTGGAGCATTTATATTCTTTAAATCAGTGCGTTAACGATTCCTCTTCCTCATTCACCTTTTCCCTTCTTTCGTCCCGACGCATGAGCCGATGCCCTAGCGACTCTTGCCTCTATCCTCTGCAAATTTGAAGCTTCCATCTCCTTCCCGCGAAATCGTTTGAGGATTTCTTCTCTTCACCCTTCTCTTCAACCCTTCAAACCTTCTCCTACCTGAATCCATGGCCGCACCAGCTATTGCCGGCAGTGTGGGTGGCTACAGCGCCGAATACCTCACCCCAACGCAAGAGGAGCGTTTCACCTTTGTGAAGACAAAGCTCTGTGGTCACAAGGAAGTAGATGTTTCAGATCTGCAGAAGAATGGAATGAGCAGCATCATTGAGAAGATCAACCAGATGAAGTGGAAAGGGCTTACCACTTGCTCAGAGGTAAGTTATCCGGACCTGGTAAAGGCGTTCTTTGTGTGCTTAAGAACAGAAGAAGATGGGGCCCTCGTTTCTTCAGTCAAGGGCACCCTAATCAGAATCGACCAGGAATTGCTTAGGATGCTATTTGGAGTAAGCACATCCGGTTTCAGTGGAATTCATTCAGTAGAAACCCAAGAAAGGGTTTGGGGATTGTTGGGCCAGGGTTCAAGATGAGGGATGGCAAGCTAGATATCAATCAGTTAAGTGCCTTCAACCGCCTCCTTCACTTTATTGTTTGTCAGATTTTGGTTCCCCGAAGTGCAACCTTCTCCTCTTGCACTAAGGCTGACTCCGACCTGATGTACTGGGCCATTAAAATGAGGAAATCAATATGGCCGCAGTGATGATAGAGAGAATGAAATTTGCCAGGGAGCAGATTTGGGACACTAAAAGCAAGTTGAATGTGTCCCTGCCCTATGCCCATTTACTCACCACAATCTTCAGACACTTCGGTGTAGATGTCTCAGGGGCAGTTGTGGAGAAGATGGGCCAAGCTATCAGGTCCAGAAATTTAAAGAAGAGCGGTTTTTCAGTAGTCAATGGGGTCTGGTTCAAGGCCTCAGTTGCAGAAGGTGAAGGACTCATTGGTGAGCCTTCAGTTGCTCAATCCCAGTTGGAGGCAGATTCTGTGATGCCCGAATTGCCACTGGAATCAGGTTCTGTTCCAGTCTTTGTAGAAACAGAGCAGGAAGGGCCATCTATGGCCAGAAATCAATCAGAGGCAGCAACAGCAGTGAGGGCAGAAGAAGACAGGCCAGCTGCAGCAGATCTAGTTGTGCTTCATGCTGAAAGGAGAATTGAGGACATTCTCCCAGAAGACATCTTGCCTGTTATGGAGGAGTCTGTGGCATCAGGCCACATCTTTGAAGAAGGTCCAGTGGAAGAAGAGCAGCAAATTCCTCAGGATGATTCGATGGAAATGGATGCTCCCTGTCAGGGGGAGCTGGTGCTGTTGCAGAAGATGCTCCACTTGAGGGGGAGCAATCTCAAGAGAAACCAGTTGATGCACCTCCAGCCACAGAGATCAGGAGAAGAACAGAGAATTCTGACAATTTGAATGCTAGAGAAGGGGAGACAGCTAGTTCATCAAGTTCTGATGAGGACATTAATCCACCTCCTCCAGCTACAAAGGGCAAAGAGAAAGATATAGCTCCTGAAGTACCCCTTTTAGCTGATGCACCATTGAAAGACAGGTCAAGCAAAAGATTGTCATCAATTTAAAACCTGTGATTGAGAGGTTGGATGTTCAGGTGAGCTGCTTTGCTCACTTCAGTCTGATGTGAACTCCATCTTTCTAAGCCAAGCTTCAGCCCGCAAGGAATTGGTTCAGATTCGCTCTGCCATGACATGGTTCCATCAGGAAATGGGGACCATGAAGAATATGCTATCTGACATTCTTCAGGCTGTTGGAGCTCAAGCTCCTGCTCCTCCAGCAGCTCAGGAGCCTCACTCAAGTGTACCTGAGCCCTCCGGGCAGTCAAGCAGCAGCAGCAGTAGAAGCCCAGCAGAAGGGCCAGCTAAAGAGTCAGGGCCATCAGGGCCAGCTGAAGAGTCAGGGCCAATCAGGGCCAGCTGAAGATCCATGCCCTTTCCCCTCACCCACCCCTTTTCCTCCTCCTCCTATCACATCCTCCCGTTTTCTTCTAACTTCTCATCTTTCTTCTGCTCAAGAATTTGAGGCCCCTCCAGCATCCTCAGCTGGAGCCTCATCCTCTTCTGGTACATCTTCACTTCCAGAAGTAGGATCTCTCAATTCTGATGCATTTCTAAACCCCCCCTGCACCTCCCTCCTTTATCACTATTATTCCTACAGATGTCCAAGTCGACTCTCCCTTTCTTGATAAAATTAAGGATGATTTGAAGAGGTCATCCTTAGATCTGTGCTAAAGGTAGGAGACCACCTTTCCAAGACAGACTCTTCCAGTACTGTCTCCAAGAAACGGAAGCTTTCTTCCTCCACCTCTCCTCTTTACCCTCCTTTGTGGTTTTCTCTTACAGTCACCCACAAGCATACCTCTCTGTACAAAGAATATCTTCAAAGGTTGTCTTTGCCACTCTTCACAATCTTCCTTTTCTTAACCTCTCTGACCACTTAGATGTCATTCTTCCCTATACTCCTCTGTCTAAAGCCGAAAAATCCAAAATCTTCTCCTCAGCCCACTCCAAAACTGAGGAGTAATGGGCTAAATCTCATAAAGATTTGTACAATCGCTTTCTTCAGGCTAAGGCAGCAAGGTTCCTCCCAGGGATCACTCCTTACCCTTTCTGAGTGGTTCAAGTTTCACCACCAGAACACCTGGGCCCCTGCCATTCAGAAGCTAATCAAACTGGTCAGGCACTTCCAAACATTCAACAACTACAGGTATCTCAACAGATTACCTGAAGTTCAGCTCAGCCAGTTCAAGAGAGCCCTCAAGGTCCTAACCCACTCTGAGCAGTCTGAGGAAATCAGAGTAGATTTTGCAACTCTTCATTTACCTGAAGAGATTTTCCTGCCTCAGATTCATTTCTTGATCATGGAATCTTCGGTTGGTTCAATCATTTTTGAGCGTTTTGCAAGAGTTATGGGCAGAATCAAGATTCAGAAAGGCCTTCAAGTTGGTTTTCCTAGGTTTCTTTTCCGGGAATATCATAGAGGGTTTGTCAAGTCTGATGTTCTTGCCCCTCTACTCTCAAAATGTGAAAGGCTGAATGCCTCCGATTGGTCCAAGCTTTACTCCCTGTCAGCTCAACAGCTTACTCATCTGAATGCTGCTCAGGCCAGGGAAGGAAAAGCTCCTGTCTCTCCTGCCACCTTCTTGGATATGAACTCAACCCATCTGGTCCTTGATCCCTACAAAGTTTGGGCCGAAAGGTACAAGGTTTTTTAGCTCTTCGCCAGGAACTCAAGGAGAACAGATATTCTGCCCTGTCACCATGGATCAATTTCTTGCCTGTGCAAGTTTTGGTAAAACTCATCATCTGCTCCTCCATGGATCCAGATGAGTATGACCTGTTTCTTACCAAGCAGCGCAGCATCTATCTCTCCAAGATGGCTCCAACCATGGGACCAACCTTCTCCATTGAGAGTGGTGCCTTTAGGCAATTCTTCAAGCGTCAGAAGAGCAGGCCTGGGAAGCTATTTCTCATTATGCCTCCCTTCTCTCTCCTGCTTTTTATTTGCCTGTACCTCCTCAACCTTAATGAATGATTTGTGCTCTTTCTCCTCATTGTCTCTTATTCTTTGTCTCTTTCTATTGCTTTTTGCTTAATGGCAAAAAGGGGGAGAATGTTTAACCTACATGTGTCCGACACATTGAAGTTTTTAATTCCTCTTTACTGTTAAGTTCTACTCAAATGATGATCATAGTTTTGTCATCACCAAAAAGGGGGAGATTGATGAACAGTCCATCCCCATATACTTTTATATTAATTACATGCTTATTTTGGTGATAAACAAAACCTGTCAAAAGTCTTCTAACCCTGTTTTATTTTAGCCTTAAGCACAAAGAAAGTCAAGCATTTGTGGTAAATACTTACATACTTCATTTCTCAGAAGAGCCATAACGATTCCTTCATTAGCTATAACGATCTCCTCTCAAGTTCAACGATTTACTTGTAAGATTGAATAACCTTGCTGTGTCAAACAAGTCGATATTATAACAACTCTGTAAGTTATCGTAACGACTTCTTCAGAAGTTATAACGACTTGCTCATTATAACAACTCTGTAAATTATCGTAACGACTTCTTCAGAAGTTATAACGACTTGCTCATTATAACGACTCTGTAAGTTATCGTAACGACTCCTTCAGAAGTTATAACGACTTGCTCGTCATAACGATTCTGTAAGTCATCGTAACGATTTCTTTAGAGAGTTATAACGACTTGCTCGTCATAACAATTCTGTAAGTCATCGTAACGATTTCTTTAGAGATTATAACGACTTGCTCGTCATAACGATTCTGTAAGTCATCGCAACGATTTCTTTAGAGAGTTACAACGACTTGCTCGTCATAACAATTCTGTAAGTCATCATAACGATTTCTTTAGAGAGTTATAACGACTTGCTCGTCATAACGATTCTGTAAGTCATCGTAACGATTTCTTTAGAAAATTATAACGACTTGCTCGTCACAACGATTTCTTAGAAGCTACAACGACTTGCATCTCATAACGATCTGATAAGTGTTTCATATCGATTTGTTCAGAATCAGAACGACTTGCCATGTTTTCATAACGATTTCTTATATCATCTGTTATAGAACGACTTGGTTGTGGTAACGATTTCATAAGTTATCATAACGACTTCTTATGAGTCTACAGCAACTTGATCATATCGATTCTATCAGACTTTCATAACGATTGCATAAGTCATGTTTCTATTATTATATGTTTATCTTGATTTTATATACGTTGAATAGTCAAAGTCGCATCACGTCTGTTTGACTGCCATGCATTTAATAAAGACTGAACGTATCTCTGCATGGACACAGAACATATCTTCCATTCTCGTGTATTCTCTGCATGCATCTTTTAGAACGATAAAGTGTTACTACTATATTTGTGTCTATCTGCTCTGACGTTGATTGACATCTGGAGATAGTATAGCTGTCTACCATTAAAGCTCAACCTTGCAGAACCTTAAGGATGTACTATCCTACAACACTGGACACAGAAAGAACTTCAAGCCAGCTAAGAAGATCTCATCACTTTGCGTGCTCCAAAGAACAAAAGACTGTCGACAGGAAGTTTCTACAGATCCTTCAGTCTAACGTACACCAAAGCTGTGAGACAACGGTCATCTCTTCATCCTCATTCAAATTGGAGATATAAATACAAGACGAAGTTCCGAAAACAAGACGAGAAAAAGGAAGCTTTATTGACATTCAAGAGAGTCTAGAACTCTGCCTCTTTCAAGTCTTCAGAAGATCACTAGAGCCAGAAATTCTCTCCTTTCGATCTTGGCTCCTAGCTTCTTGTGTTGTGAGAAGAAAAATCAAGGAAGAGCTAGATTAGTTCTGAGAGAGTCCACATTGTGTAGATCTTTGACTCTCAGTGCTTGTAGCTTCAGATTGAGTTTTGTAAAAGCTTGATCCAGGGCTAGTCATTTCCTTCAAGATTTTCTTGTGTTCTTCCCTTCGTATGTGAAGGAAGACCTGGTGGTGTCCAGGGTGTTTTTTTCCCTTCGGGAGTGAAGGAAGACCTGGTGGTACCAGGGTGTTGTGTTCCCTTCAGGAGTGAAGGAAGACCAGCTAAGCTGGGTGGTTGTTTTTGTCCATAGGGGGACTGTACCCTAGTTAGTGAAATCCTGAGAGTTGCTCAGGGACTGGACGTAGGACTCCTAAGGAGAGGAGATCCGAACCAGGATAAATCTGTGTGTTGTGAGATTGTCTTTATCGTGTGATTGTTGCTTTTACTAACCATTACTAATCCCTTCCAAGAACTTTTTATGGTTGCTTGAATTCAGGTTTTATCAGATAATTTTATTTTAAAGACCCATTCACCCCCCCTCTGGGTTAGCCAACCGAGCAACATCCCTATCTCGTCTACTATCTATATCCTCTCATCTGTTCACTTCTCTCTACACTCTCATCTATTTCGTCTACTACCTCTCTGTTCTTGGTACTCTACTTGGCCATCAAATTGATTGTCTAAGATAACAAACATGACTATGCTAGGCAATATTATAAGGGTCCGATCTGGTCCTTGGGAGGAGCACCTGAAAGGCTATAACTCGCGGGGGGTCTAATGATCTGGGTGATGGCATACACCTAACGTATGACACGCAAGATTTAATCTATGACAATCAATCAATCATTTGTTTGTTACTTGAACTCGGGGTTGAAAGAATACCGACCCATACTTGCTATCGTGACTAGTTTACTTGCTATCTAGTGTTATGGCCAATTCTTGTGATGTTATACTCTCGTGAATGTGTTAATGTTTCACGTTATCTTGTTACATCATTCTCTTGACTATACATGGCAACTTGTTCTCATATCCTACCTCCTAAAGGCATTAATTAATTTAAGCATGTGTGTTCTCATGAGATATTAAGTCCTACTGGGTGTTATTCGCTCATCCTACGTATTCATTTCATGTGTTTCAGGTGAGTCAGATTATGACCACACTCACGAGGAGGGGAACGAGGACGTTGTCCAAGAGTGACCCGTTTCAGGAACCACTGCTTTAGTAGTTAGCTAGTATAGTTATGAATCAGTTAGCTCTTATGTATTAGTTTAGATTTCAATAAAGTACTCGAGGCCCTAGTTTTGACTCTGATACGTTGATGTAATAGTTAGTTCAAGAAGTTTGATGAGTTATTGGTGATTGTAATAGAGGATGGAGATTTATTAATGAAATTGGAGTTTAGTTGATACTATTCCAAATCTGCAATGGTTTGTTAGTTATTTCTTGCTCTGTACTATTTAATAACTATAATTCCGCTCCGATATTCCGCGTCGAGGTGTTATAGTTTTTTGATATCAGAGCCTAGGTTATTCTTAAAGTATAGAATGATCTAGGTTTGACCTGCCTTGACTTAGAGTTTAAATTCCATACCTATGTGAGATGGGTAGAACCAAGGGTGATAAGATAAAATCAACTCACACACGCACAAACTTCGTGCAAACTCAATGACTTACGTTTAAACTCTCTTTTGATGGAACTTAAACACTAGCAATGGCAGCGGAGCGTGCTCAACTCCGTGACATGCAACACACAATCCAACAGCTTACTCAGGCATTGCTCCAGGCTGCTGGAGCTAATAACAAAAATAATCGAGGAGCTGGTGAATTACAAAGGAACTTCCGCAACTTAAATCTGACTCGCTTCAGTGGGACTACTGATCCTGATGAGGCCGAGAATTGGCTCAAGGAGATAGAGTGCATTTTCTGCATCATGCAATGCATGGATGGTGACAAGCTGTTACTTGCAACCTTTCAGCTTGAACGGGACGCCCGTGCGTGGTGGGAGTCCGTTGAAGCCACCAAGGCAAACACACAATTTACTTGGGAGGAATTCAAGGAACACTTCAACTCCAAGTATTTCTCCGAAAGAGTCTAAGAGAGGAAGGCATCGAAATTTGTCACATTAAAGCAGAGGCACCTTACAGTCACTGAATATAAAGCACAGTTTTCTCGATTGGCCCGATATGCCAATCACCTAGTCAGCACCGAAAAGATGATGGCAAGGCGCTTCGTCAATGGGCTTAAGCCTTCTTATATTACTCAACTTGCACCTATGGACATTCAGACATATGCTGAAATGGTTAAGAAGGCTCAATTGCTGGAAGATGCGACCGATCTCACTGATCGCATCAAGGGTAGATTGGTCAAAAGGAACCAACATCGGGTTCCTCAAGTAAGCCCACAAATGGCAAGAAGCGGCCGTTCAACATCACTGGAGTGCCGATTCCAAATTGTGGTCACATAAACTTTTTCGAAACCTGGGCGGAAAGTTATGGTCAGTTGTTTCCCTGAAGGGTTGGGAATAATCCGGAAGGGGTGACTATATCGGCGATGTTTGTGCACCTAAATTTACGACCTGCGGAGGAGTTTTCGCGACGAGGTTGACACAACTTCTGATCGCCGTGACAGGCCGACTCTGTGTGGTTGCCCCGCCAGGGATTCGCATAATCGAAGGCGATGCTACTACTAGAAAACCGTGGAAACGGGGACATCGTCGGCAGACATCATAAGTTTGGAACGCAAAATGAAGGTTTTTCGACCTCGAAATGACATTTTATCGGCTGAGGCAATAAGAGACGACGAGCGCCTCTAAGTGCCGATTCCGAATTGGGGTCATATAAGCGATTACGATAATCGAGCGAAAAGTTATGCCCTTTTGAGCGAAGGGGTGTCCGTATGCGATGGCATCGGCGGCCTGCGGCCACTCCCCCGGAGAGGAATTTGGGCGTCGGACCGGAAATCTATGAATCCATTCATGTGCCGACTGGGTCGAAGTGCCGATTCCCAATTGGGGATTCGCGGGCGGTTACAATCGCCGTGCGAACAAATATCCGCATCTTACCCAATGGGTGCGACAATCGGTGTACTAGTACACACGCTCTATAGTGCAATTTCGGCCACGGAACGGAATTCAGCGAAACTAGCGTCTTGTCGACCGTCACGGAGTGTCGATTCCGAATTGTGTCACATAAGCTTTTCCGATACCCATGTGGAAAGTTATGGCCAGGTTTTTCCCTGAAGGGGTGGGGATAATCCGGAAGGGGTGCCCATATTGGCGATGTTTGTGCACCCATATTTACGACCTAGGGAGGAGTTCTCACATCGAGTTGGACACAACTTCCGATCGCCGTGACAGACCGACTCCGTGTGGTTGCCTCGCCAGGGATTCACATAATTGAGGGCAACGATACTGCTAGAAAACTGTGGAGATGGGGAGATCGTCTGTCATGCCCCGCCAATTTGGCAGCGGAATAAATCGGGGAGGCATGAACAACGTGCATGGTAACGTGGATTGCGCATACATTTCCAAATATCACAACAACTAATGAATAGTAATTGCAATAAACTCTTTATTTTATTGGTAATTCATCTAAACTATTACATCCACTAATTCTGAGCCAAAACATAGGCTCACTAACATCATAACAACTATAAAGGGTAATTAAGTAAATATCTAATTATACTCTAAGATACTAATGACACTCTGTCACTATGACTTTTGGTCGCTCATCACTCTAGTCCATTCCTATTGGTGTGCGTAGGGTCATCACCTGACTTACCTGAAACAAATACAACAAAAGTGCAGGGTGAGCGATAACGCTTAGTAGGACTTAATATCTCATGTAAACAAGCCTGCTTTAAATAATTAATGTCTTATAAGGCAGGATAAGTAAAGAGAACGATCAAAATATAGCCAAGAGAGTAATAGAACATGATGGCAAGAGAATGATAAAACTTCCAACAGAGATATTGCAAAACTAGTATGATAAATAATTGGCCATGTAATGAAATAATGTATATGGTTGCACCATGGTGCACTGGTAGAGATAGTACCTCTGGTCGAGCATCTTCTCAACCCAGAGAACGATAGCATAGTGATTGATATATTGATTGTCATAAATTAAATTGTGATTGTTATTAAATGGCCCTGGATGCATGCTGTACACATCCTGATCATTTTAACTCCCAGGGGCACTGGCACTTTTCGGGCGCTCCTCCCATGACCTGATCGGGCCCTATTGCGCTGGCATATAGTACTTGTTTGTTAATTTAGACAATCAATTGTATGGCCAAATATAGTACCAAGAAATAGATGAGAGTACTAGACGAGATAGATGAGAGTGTAGTGAGAACGTGAACAGATGAGAGGATATAAATAGTAGACGAGATAGGGACAATATCGTAAAAACACGAGAAACAACAATGGTCACAGTTGCACGGCACACCCTAGTGGGCCGGTAGTCTGGTAGAAGTCACCACCGCCCACTAGCTGTGTTGTGTACACAGACTAGATGGTCCAGCGTGATCACTAGATAAGGAGAGATCACACTAAGGCTATGGATCGTACTGATCCCTACGGGTGTAAAAGATTTTAGGGTACAACCAGCTCGTCACCAATGGACGTGCGCCAAAGCCAAGAAGACTTACGAAGACCTTGACAAGGAGTCCCTGGCCCAATCGAGAATATTCCCGATGGAGAGGTGGTCCAAGTCAAGAGAAAGTGTATAAAAAACTGGTCTGTCGTGCCTCGAGTACTCGAAGCCGAGGGAAAACGATAACGGTATTCAAAACGCATGTATAAAACGAAGACAAAATGTGATTAATTAAATAGAGAAATTTAGTCATTTATTTCGCTAATTTACCATATATATTATTGAATAATTTATTAGGGTCGAATGGCAATTAATAATATTATGTGTGTGCAAGTGTAAAGAAATCTTGAGAATACGATAAGTCGTGCTCACGACGTTTAATTACTAAGAATTATTTAATTAATATCAATTAATAACATTCAGGCAAAGAATAGGATTAATAGTGTATGAATTAGCTTAAATAAGGGTTATATAGTAAATAGAATAGGGGTATAATTGTAAATATCAAGTTCTGGCCGAAAACCGAAATCGCGGCGGGGGAGCCCGTCACGATTCACATCGCGACGGGGCGGCCTGGCGCGTCATGTGGACCGGCCAGTCTGGCCCAGTCCCGAGGTGGAAATCGCAGCGGCTTACGCCGCTGCATTCTTGACGTGACGCAACATCCCGGCGCGACCCCACTCATATCGCGGCGGGTCGCACCGACGAGATATCAGGTAGGGTCCAGCCCTTTTCCCTTTTTTCCAGGGCGAATCCCTTTTGACACATGGTCATTCTAAATTCTATATAAAATAGCATGGTGATCCAAAAATTATGAAATTAATTTTAAACGAGAGTAGACACATAGATTTATTAACATGCACGATTTATTTGAAAATAGACAAGGTTAGGAATGCTTTGATCAAGTCACATTTCAGTGACCTAAACATGCACAAATAGGGTTCAATGAATTCATTAGAGATGAATACATGACGGAAATTAGGCAAACTAGAGGCATTTGAAAGCTAACATGATGTAGTATTTATGAGAATTTTCTCATGGCATGGGTTCATGTATGCTCGAGGTTTAAGAGTAAACATGAAGGGTCGGGAACATAGAACTGACAGTGATTCAAATAATTAATTCTACCTCATTCTCCCTCATGGGAGATCGAAATGGAGCTAAAACAAAGGGCTTTTGCTCGGGAACATGAAGTCTTCATAGGGTAATTTTTACACGGATTTGGCTTGAGAGATTGCCTACATTTTCTTGCTGTTAAGAAAATCCTAGGGTTGAAGACGAGGTAGAAGATGAAATCTCCTTGCTCCAAGCTCCTTCCTTCTTGCTCCTCTCGTCCTTAGCTCCTCTCTTCATCCTCCAAAGTCCCAACAATGAAATGAGACTTTGTTGGGACGAATTAGAGGTGTATATGGTTGATTAAGAGTCCATCCTTTCTAAAACTCCTCTTTCTCTTCAAATTCTTAATTTCTCTATTTATCTCCTTATTTCTTAATTAGCATTATCCCACCTAATAGGATAGTGGAGAGGTCCAATTTTGTGGGTAATTATTTAGGATAGGATATGGACTCTTTTTAGGACATTTATAACCCATTTTAGTATTTATCTTACCCTTATTTAATTTATTTATTAATTAACTCCGAATTCCACATTTATCTCCCCCTATTCTAGCATTTATCCACTAATTGGCCTTGGGAGAGATCAAATTTCATCGGTAATAGGTTAGGGTAAGTCTAAGACTCTTTTTAGGGATATATGTATGCCATTTATTATTTATCTTAACCCTTTTTCTAATTATTAGTATTTTTAATATGAATTACAGTTATTTAACTTCCATTTCATGATGGGCTCTTCATATTTGGGCCCAAAAATCTATGTTAAGACCATTAATAAAACCCATTACTAATTTAACTTAATGGGTATTATTTTAATTCTAATTATTCACCCTTTATTCTTATTTAATTCTATTTATCACACTTATTTAATTATTTCATACTTTTAATTTGATTTAATAATATTTATGTAAATATTTCTAATCTTCATCATTTGGACTTTTACTCTTGGCCTAATAACTCATGTGAGCCAAATTGTACAACCCATGTTCTTACTTTACTTATTGGATTTTTAATTATCCTTTTATTAGAAATTTATTCTTGCGCCAAGATTGTCCATTGGTCTAAATATCATAATAGATCATCATCCCATATTAGTTAAAGTCCACGCATATATTTATTTTAATTTATAAACCACTTTAGCTCATAAAATAATGGTTTCTCTAACTTATTCCTTAATTATGATAATAAGTAGCATAAATTCTTAAACTTAGACTAAATGATTTTTCTATGTCCAAATTTCTTGATGGGTCATTGGATAATATTATTTAAAGTATAATTATTATTTTTACGGAATTTGTATATGGGTTTATACGCATGTGATAATAATGCGTACCTTTTTAACTAGTTGATTTTATTAATTGATAAAATTTAATTTATCCATAATTTTTAATTAATAGATTTTCTGGGGTACTGCATCGTCAGCTGGAATCACAAGTTCGGAGTGTGAAACGAAGGTTTTTCGACCCCAAAATGACATCTTATTGGCTGCAATAAGAGGCGACGATCGCCACTGAGTGCTGATTCTGAATTGGGGTCCTATAAGTGATTCTGATAACTGAACAAAAAGTTATGCCCGTTTGAGCGAAGGGGTGTCCGTATGCGATCCCATTGGCAACCCGCGACCATGCTCCCGAAGAGAAATTTGGGCGCCGGACAGAAAATCTCCGAATCCGACCTTGTGCTGACCGGGTCGAAGTGTCGATTCTGAATTGGGACCTCGCGGGCGGTTACGATCGACGGGCGAACAAATATCCGTGTCTTACCCAACGGGTGCGACAATCGATATCCTAGTACACACGCTCTGAGGGGCAATTTCGGCTCCGGAATAGAATTCGGCGAAACCAGCGTTTTTTCAACCATCTCGGAGTGTCGATTCTGAATTGTGGTCACATTAGCTTTTCCGAAACCTAGGCGGAAAGTTACGGTCAGTTCTTTCCCTAAAGGGGTGGGAATAATCTGCAAGGGGTGACTATATCGGCGATGTTTGTGCACCCATATTGACGACCTATGGAGGAGTTCTCGCGTCGAGTTGAACACAACTTTCGATCGCCGTGACAGGCCGACTCCGTGTGGTTGCAAGGATTCGCGTAATCGAGGGCGACGTTACTGCTAGAAAATCATGGATACGGGAGAACGTCGGCTGGAATGGCATGTTCGGAGTGCAAAACGATGGTTTTTCGACCCCGGAATGACATCCTATCGGCTGAGACAATAAGAGGCGACGAGCACCTCTGAGTGCCGATTCCGAATTGGGGTGCCATAAGCGATCCAATAACCGAGTGGAAAGTTATACCCTTTTGAGCGAACTAGTATCCATATGAGATCGCATCGGCGGCCCGCGACCACATTGACGGAGAGGAATTTGGGAGCCAGACCGAAAATCTTCGAATCTGACCATGTGCCGACCGCGTCGAAGTGTCGATTCCGAATTGGGGCCTTGCGGGCAGTTCCGATCGTCGAGCGAACAAATATCCGCGTCTTACCCAATGGGTACGACAATCGGTGTACTACTACAGACGCTCTGCGGTGCAATTTTGGCCCTTGAACGGAATTATGCAAAACCAGCATCCTGTCGACCGTCTCAGAGTGTCAATTCCGAATTGTGGTCACATATGCTTTTCCGATACCCGGGCGGAAAGTTATGGCTAGTTCTTTCCCTAGAGGGGTGGGGATAATCCAAATGGGGTGACTATGTCGGCGATGTTTGTTAACCCATATTTATGACCTGGGGAGGAATTCTCATGCCAGGTTGGACTCAACTTCCGATCACTGTGACAGGACGACTCCGTGTGGTTGCCTCGTTAGGGATTCGCGTAATCGAGGGCGATGTTACTACTAGAAAACCATGGAAACGGGGAGATCGTCGGCTGGAATTGCAAGTTCGGTGTGCACAACGAAGGATTTTCCACCCCGAAACCATCTCTTATTGCCTGAGGTAATAAGACGACGAGCGCCTCTGAGGGCTGATTCCGAATAGGGGTCCTATATACGATTCTGATAACCGAGTGGAAAGTTATGCCCGTTTGGGCGATGGGGCGTCAGTATGCAATCGCATCGGTGGCCCTCATCCATGCTCCCAGAGAGAAATTTAGGCGCCAGATCGGAAATCACCGAATCCGACCTTGTGCCGAACGGGTCATAGTGCCGATTCTGAATTGGGGCCTCGCGGGCGGTTCCGATCACCGAGCGAACAAATATCGACATCTTACCCAACGAGTGCAACAATCAGTGTACTTGTACACACACTCCGCGGTGCAATTTTGACCCCATAATGAAATTCCGCGAAACCAGCGTCCTGTCGACCGTGTCAGAGTGTCGATTCCGAATTGTGGTCCGTTATGTTTTTCTGATACACAGGCGGAAAGTTACAGCTAGTACTTTTCTTGAAGGGGTAGGAATAATCCGGAAGGGGTGACTATATCGGCGATGTTTCTGCACCCATATTTTCGACCTAGGGAGGAGTTCACATGCCGAGTTGGACACAACTTCCGATCGTCGTGATAGGCCGATTCCGTGTGGTTGCCTCACTAGGGATTCGCGTAATCGAGGGTGATATTACTGCTAGAAAATCGTGGAAACGGGGAGATCATTGGTTGGAATCGTAAGTTCGGAGTGGGAAACGAAGGTTTTTCGACCCTGAAATTATGTCTTATCGGCTGAGGAAATAAGGGGTGACGAGCGCCTCTGAGAGTCGATTCTAAATTGGGGTCATATAAGCGATTTCGATAGCCCGTTTGAACGAATTAGGGCTTCGCAGGCGGTTCCGATCAGCGGGCGTATAAATATCCACATCTTACTCAATGGGTGCGACAATCAGTGTACTAGTACACACACTCTGCGATGCAATTTCGGCCCCAGAAGGGAATTCCACGAAGCCAGCGTCCTGTCAACCGTCTCGGACTGCCGATTCTAAATTGTGGTCGCATATGCTTTTCCGATACCCGGGCGGAAAGTTATGGCCAGTTCTTTTCCTGAAGGGGCGGGAATAATCCGAAAGGGGTGACTATATTGGCGATGTTTGTGCACCCATATTTACGACTTGGGGAGGATTTATCGGGCCGAGTTGAACACAACTTCCGATCGCCGTGACAGGCCGACTCCGTGTGGCGGCCTAGCCAGGGATTTGCATAATCGAGGGTGATGTTACTGTTAGAAAATCATGGAAACCGGGGGATCATCGGCTAGAAACGCAAGTTCATAGTGTAAAATGAAGGTTTTTCGACCTAGAAATGATGTCTTATCAGCTGAGGCAATAAAGGGAGACGAGCGTCTCTGAGTGTTGATTCCTAATTGGGGTTCTATAAGCGCTTCCAATAATCGAGCGGAAAGTTATGCCCATTAGAACGAAGGGGTGTCCGTATGGGATCGCATCGACGGCCAGCGACCATGCTCCCGGAGAGGAATTTGGGCGCCGGACCGGAAATCACCGAATCCAACCTGGTGCCGACCGGGCCAAAGTGTCGATCCCGAATCGGGGCCTCGCAGGCTGTTCCGATCACCAGATGAACAAATATCCGCGTCTTACCCAACGGGTGCGACAATTGGTGTACAAGTACACACACTCTTTGGCGTAATCTCGGCCCCGAAATGGAATTCCGCGAAACTAGCGTCCTATCGACCGTCTCGAAGTGTCGATTCCGAATTGTGGTCACATAAGATTTCCCAAGTCCTGGGCAAAAAGTTATAGCCAGTTCTTTCCTAGAAGGGGTGAAAATAATCTGAAAGGGGTGACTATATCGGCGATGTTTGTGCACCCATATTTACGACCTGGGGAGGAGTTCTCGCGTCGAGTTGGACACAACTTCCGATCGTCGGGACAGGTCGACTCTGTGTGGTTGACCAGCCAGGGATTCACGTAATTGAGGCGACATTACTACTATAAAACCGTGGAAACGGGGAGAACGTCAGCTGGAATCAAAAGTTCGGTGTGCAAAATGAAGGTTTTTCGACCCTAAAATGACGTCTTATCAGCTGAGGCAATAAAGGGTAACGAGCGTCTCTGAGTGCCGATTGCGAATTGGGGTCTGATAAGCGATTCTGATAATCGAGCGGAAAGTTATGCCCATTGGAGAGAAGGGGTGATCGTATGCGATCTTATCGGCGATCCCCGACCACGTTCCCAGAGATGAATTTGGGCGCTAGACCGGAAATCTCGAATCCGACCTTGTGCCGATTGGGTCGAAGTGTCGATTCCGAATTGGGGCCTCGCGGGCGGTTCCGATCAGCGGGCGTACAAATATCTGTGTGTTACCCAACGAGTGGGACAATCGATGTATTAATACACACCCTTCGCGATGTAATTTCGGCCCCAGAAAGGAATTCTGTGAAACCAGCGTCCTGTCGACCGTCTCGGAGTGCCGATTCCAAATAGTGTTCCCATTTTTCGATACTCGGGCAGAAAGTTATGACCAGTTCTTGTTGCCCAGTTAGGTAGCCCAGAAGGGGGTGAATGGGTCTTTAAAATTTATCAGCTAATACCTGTTCACTAAAAATGTTCACAGAGAAATACACTTTGAAGATTGTTAGTGTTAGTAAAGAGAAACAACAATCACTCGAAGATAATCACACAACACAAGATGTATCCTGGTTCGGATCTCCTCTCCACAGGAGTCCTACGTTTAGTCCCTGAGCAACAACTCAGGATTTCACTAACTAGGGTACAGTCCCCCTATGGACACTACAACACCCAGCCCAGCTGGTCTTCTCTTCACAGCCCAAAGAGGAACAACACCCTGGATACCCCACCAGGTTTTCCTTCTCAACAGAAGGGAACACACACAAAAACATGTAAGCAGGAGATTAAGCCCCTAGATCAAGCTTTGATAAGCCAAGATCTGAAGCAAGGGACTGAGAGCAATGATATCTATAAACAAAAGCTCACTCACAGAACCAAACAAGCTCTCTCGAAAATCTACAAACAATGCAGAGAGCAAAGAGCTAATCTAATGGAATGAGGCTTGGCTCTTTCTTGAGAACTCGCAGAAGACTTGATGATTAGAGAGTTTTCTATGACTGTCTTTCTCTGTCTATGTGTATATCTGTTTCTGGAGCTCCTTTCTTCAATATATATATCTTCAATTTGAAATCTAAACGTTGAAGTATCCGTTGCCTCTAGCTTTTGGTGGACGTTAGACTGAGTGGCACTTGGAAGCTTCCAGTCAACAGTCCTTTATCCATTTGTGCACGCAAAGAGATAGGATCTTCTGAAGTGTCCTTTGGCTTCTACAAGGTCCAATTGTTGTGAGATGAATAGCTGACCAGGAGCTGCACACAAAGCAAGCTAGAATGATAGATAGCTGAACTGTCTCTTGTTGTCAGTCAACGTTAGTGTGAATATTCATCAAGATAGTAATGCTATTCTGTTGTTCTAAAAGATGCATAAAGAATAGACACGATAATGGACGATATCCTCTGCATGCATGCAGAGATACGTTCAGTCTTCATTAAATGCACAGCTGACAGAAGAATATGTGCGAAGACTTTGACTATTCAACCCGTTGAAAGGATAAGTCATATGTCAAGTTGATTGATATGAAATCGATGCATTTATGACTTATGAAATCGTTATGCAACCAAACAACAGTTCATTGTGAGATATGAAAGAATCGTTGTGATCATTAAGGAAATCATTATGATTACTTAAGAAGTCGATGCGCAAAGTAAATCGTTATAAGAACCAAAGAAATCGATGTGATTACTAAAGCAGTCGATGCGCAAAGTAAATCGTTATAATATCAGAAGCAATCGTTGCGATAAGCAAATCGTTACGATGTCTGAAGAAATCGTTGCGATAAGCAAATCGTTACGACGTCTGAAGAATCGTTACGATAACTAAAGGAATCGTTACGATAGAAAATTGTTGCGATAACTAAAGGAATCGTTATGATAGCAAATCGTTGCGACGTCTGAAGAAATCGTTGCGATAAGCAAACCGTTACGATAACTAAAGGAATCGTTACGATAGCAAATCGTTGCGACGTCTGAAGAAATCGTTGCGATAAGCAAATCGTTACGATAACTAAAGGAATCGTTACGATAGCAAATCGTTGCAATAACTAAAGGAATCTTTACGATAGCAAATCGTTGTGAGAACGATTTCTTTTGAATTCAAACGATGTTTCATTCTATGAAGAAATCGATAAGGCACTTATGAAACCGTTATGAGGAAATCGTTATAGTTCTACTGTAGTCCTCATAATTTATAAAAGAATTGATGTGTACTTAGAGAAATATCATACTTGATCTTAATGTTGCTTCAGTAAGAATAATACTTACCAATTTGGCTTGATTTTCCTTGTTATATTTTCTGTGCTCAAGACTTATAGAATATAGGTTAGTGACCTTAATCAAGGGTTTGATAATTATCAACATAACATGGTTTTTTAATCACCAAAATAGAAATGTGATTAAATTAAATTACATGGGGATAGACTGTTCATCAGTTCTTTCCCATAAGGGGTGGGAACAATTCGAAAGGGGTGACTATATCGGCTATATTTGTGCACCCATATTTACGACCTGGGGAGGAGTTCTTATGCCGACTTGGACACAACTTCCAATCACAGTGACCAGCCGACTCCATGTGGTTGCCCCGCCAGGGATTCGCGTAATCGAGGGCGACGTTACTACTAGAAAAACCGTGAAAATAGGGAGATCGTCGGCTGGAATCGCAAGTTCGTAGTGCAAAATGAAGGTTTGTTGGCCATAAATGATGTCTTATCAGCTGAGGCAATGAAGGGCGATGAGCGCCTCTGGGTGTCGATTCCTAATTGGGGTCCTATCAGCGATTCCGATCAACGAGCGGAAAGTTATGCCCGTTTGAACGAAGGGGTATCCGTATGCAATCATATCAGTGGCTAGCGACCATGCTCCCGAAGACCAATTACGGAGCTAGACCAGAAATCACCGAATCCGACCTTGTGCCGACCAGGTCGAAGTGTCGATTCTGAATTGGGACCTCACGAGCGGTTCCGATCATCGGGCGAACAAATATCTACGTCTTTCCCAACGGGTGCGACAATTGGTGTACTAGTACACACACCGCAGTGCAATTTCGTCCCGTGAACAAAATTTTACGAAACCTGCAGCCTGTCGACCGTCTCGAAGTGCCGAATCCGAATTGTGATCCATCAGCTTTTCTAATACCCGGGCGGAAAGTTATTGTCAGTTCTTTCCCTGAAGGGGTGGGATTAATCCAAAAGGGGTGAATATATCGGCGATGTTTGTGCACCCATATTTACGACCTGGGGAGGAGTTCTCGCGCTGAGTTGGACACAACTTCCGATTGACGTGACTGGCCGACTCCGTGTGGTTTCCCATCCAGGGATTCATGTAATTGAGGGCGATGTTAATGCTAGAAAACCGTGGAAACTGGGAGATCGTCAGCTTGAATCGCAAGTTCAGAGTGCAAAATGAAGGTTTTTCGACCCTGAAATGACGTCTTATCAACTGAGGCAGTAAAGGGCGACAAGCGCCTTTGAGTGCCGATTCTCAATTGGGGTATGATAAGCGATTCTGATAATTGAGCGAAAAGTTATGCCCGTTGGAGAAAAGGGGTGTCCGTATGCGATCTTATCGGCGGCCCACGACCACGTTCCCAAAGATGAATTTGGGCGTCGGACTGGAAATCACCGAATTCGACCTTATGCCGACCGGGTCGAAGTGCCGATTGAGAATTGGGGCCTCGCGGGTGGTTCCGATCACCGGGCGAACAAATATCTGCGTCTTACCCAATAGGTGTGACAATCGATGTACTAGTAGACACACTCTGTTGCCCAATTTCGGCCCCGAAACAAAATTTTGTGAAACCAACATCCTGTCGACCGTCTCATTTTGTCGATTCTGAATTGTGGTCACATAAGATTTTTCAATGCCCGGGCAGAATGTTATGGCCAATTCTGACCCTGAAAGGTGGTAATAATCTGAATGGGGTGACTATATTGGCGATGTTTGTGTAGTTTGTGCACCCATATTTACGACATGGGGAGGAATTTTCGCGCCAAGTTGGACACAACTTCCGATCGTCGTGACAGGCCGACTCCGTGTGGTTGCCCCGCCAGAGATTCACGTAATCGAGGGCGACATTACAACTAGAAAACCTTGGAGATGGGGAGATCGTCAGCTGGAATCGCAAGTTCTGTGTGCGAAACGAAGGTTTTTCGACCCAGAAATGATGTCTTATCAGTTGAGACAATAATGTGCGACGAGCGCCTCTGAGTGCCGATTCTGAATTAGGGTTCTATAAGCGATTCTGATAACCGAGTGGAAAGTTATGCCCGTTGGAGCGAAGGGGTGTCTGTATGAGATCTTATTGGCGGCGCACGACCACGCTCCCGGAGATGAATTTGGGTGCCTGATCGAAAATCTCTGAATCTGACCTTGTAGCGACTGGGACGAAATGTCGATTCCGAATTGAGGCCTCGCGGGTGGTTTCGATCAGCGGACGTACAAATATCTGTGTCTTACCCAACGGGTGCGACAATCGGTGTACTAGTACACACACTGCGATGCCCAGAACAGAATTTCGTGAAACCAGCGTCTTGTCGACCGTCTCGGAGTGCCGATTCTGAATTGTGGTCCCATAAGCTTTTCCGATACGCAGGTGGAAGGTTATGGCCAGTTCTTTCCCTGAAGGGGTAGGAATAATCAGAAAGGGGTGACTATATCGCTGATGTTTGTGCACCCATATTTATGACCTGGGGAGGAGTTCTCGCACCGAGTTGGACACAACTTCCGATCCCCATGACAGGTCGACTTCGTGTGGTTGCCCCGCCAAGGATTAACGTAATCGAGGGCGATGTTACAGTTAGAAAACCGTGGAAACAGGGAGATCGTTACCTGGAATAGCAAGTTTGGATTGCAAAATGAAGGTTTTTCGACCCTAAAACGACGTCTCATCAGCAGAGGGAATAAAGGGCGACGAGCGCCTCTAAGTGCCGATTCTGAATTGGGGTCCTATAAGCGATTTTGATAAACGAGCGGAAAGTTTTGCCTGTTGGAGCCTAGGGGTGTCCGTATGCGATCTTATCGGCGTCTAGGACCACGCTTCCAGAGATCAATTTTGGCACTGGAGCGGAAATCTCTGAATCCAACTTTGTGCTGATCGGGTCGAAATGTCGATTCTGAATTGGGGGCTCACGGGCGGTTCTGATCAACGTGCGAACAAATATCCGCATCTTACCCAATGGGTGCGACAATCGGTGTACTAGTACACACACTCAGCGGTGCAATTTCAGCCACGGAAGAAAATTCTGCAAAACCAGCGTCTTGTCGGCTGTCTCGGTTTGCCGTTTCAGAATTGTGGTCCCACACGCTTTTTCGATACTCAGGCGGAAAGTTATGGCCAGTTCGTTCCCTAAAGGGGTGGGAATAATCAGAAAGGGGTGACTATATCGACGATGTTTGTGCACCCATATTTACGACCTGGGGAGGAGTTGTCGCTCTGAGTTGATCACAACTTCTGATCTCCGTGACAGGCCGACTCCGTGTGGTTGCCAAGTTAGGGATTCGCGTAATCGAGGGCGACGTTACTGCTATAAAACCGTGGAAACCGGCAGATCGTCGGCTGGAATTGCATGTTCGGAGTGCAAAATGAAGGATTTTCGACCCTGAAATGACGTCTTATTAGCTGAAGCAATAAAGGGAGACGAGCGCCTCTGAGTGCCGATTCCTAATTGGGGTCCTTTAAGCGATTCCGATAACCGAGCAGAAAGTTATGCCTGTTTGAACGAAGGGGTGTCCGTATGTGATCACATCGGCGGCCAGTGACCATGCTCCTGGGGAGGAATTTGGGCGTCAGACTGGAAATCATCGAATCCAACCTTGTGCCGACCGGGTCGAAGTGCCGATTCCGAATTGGGGCCTCTCGGGTGTTTCCGATCACCGAGCGAATAAATATCTGCATCTTACCCAACGGGTGCGACAATCGGTGTACTAGTACACACACTCTGTGTCACAATTTTGGACCCGAAACGGATATCTGCGTAACCAGCGTCCTATCGACCGGCTCGGAGTGTCAATTCCGAATTGTGGTCATATAAGATTTTAAAATACCCGGGAGGAAAGTTATGGCCGGTTATTTCCTTAAAGGGGTGGGAATAATCTAAAAGGGGTGACTATATCGGCGATGTTGTGCACCCGTATTTACGACTTGGGGAGGAGTTCTCGCGCTTAGTTGAACACAACTTCCGATCGCCGTGATAGGCCGACTCTGTATGGTTGCCCCGCCAGGGATTCACGTAATCGAGGGTGACATTACTGCTACAAAACCGTGGAAACGGAGAGATCGTCAGCTGGAATCGCAAGTTCGGTGTGAAAAATGATGGTTTATCGACCCTGAAACGATGTCTTATCTACTGAGGCAATAATCAGCGACGTGCGCCTCTGAGTGTCGAATCCGAATTGGGGTCGTATAAGCGATTCCGATAATCGAGCAGAAAGTTATGCCCGTTGCAGCGAAGGGTTGTCAGTATGTGATCTTATTGGCGGCCCACGACCACGCTCCCAGAGATGAATTTGGGCGTCTGGACAGAAATCTCTGAATCCGACCTTGTGCCAATTGGGTCGAAGTGTAGATTCTGAATTGGGGACTCGCGGGCGGTTCCGATCAGCGGGCGTACAAATATCCGCGTCCTACTCAATGGGTGTGACAATCGGTGTACTAGTACACACACTCTGCGGTGCAATTTCGGCCCCAGAACGGAATTCTGTGAAACCAGCGTCCTGTCGACCGTCTCGGAGTGTCGATTCCGAATTGTGGTCGCATAAGCTTTTCCTATACCCGAGCGTAATGTTATGGCCAGTTCTTTTCCTGAAGGGGTGGGAATAATCCGAAAGGGATGACTATATAGGCGATGTTTGTGCACCCATATTTATTACTTGGGGAGGAGTTCTTGCGCCAAGTTGGACACAACTTCCGATCGTCGTGACAGACCAACTCCGTGTGATGGTTCCGCTAGGGATTCGCGTAATCGAGGGCGACGTTACTGCTAGAAAACCATGGAAACCGAGAGATCATCGGATGGAAACGCAAGTTCCGAGTGCAAAATGAAGGTTTTTTGACCCTGAAACGATGTCTTATCAGCTGAGGCAATAAAGGGCGACGAGTGCCACTGAGTGTCGATTCCTAATTGGGGTCCTATAACCGATTCCGATAACCGAGCGGAAGGTTATGCCCATTGGAACGAAGGGGTGTCCATATGCGATCGCATCGGCGGCCAACGACCATGCTCTCGGAGAGGAATTTGGGCGTCAGACCGGAAATCACCGAATCCGACCAGGTTGAAGTGCCGATTTTGAATTGGGAACTCACGGGCAGTTTCGATCACCGGGCGAACAAATATTCATGTCTTACCCAACGGGTGCGAGAATCGGTGTTCTAGTACACACACAATGTGGTTCAAGTTTGTCACCTAAATGGAATTTCACGAAACCAGTGTCCTGTCGACTGTCTCGAAGTGCCGAATCCGAATTGTGGTCCATAAGCTTTTCTGATACCTGGGCAGAAAGTTATGGCTAGTTCCTTCCTTGAAGGGGTGGGAAAAATCCAAAAGGGGTGACTATATCGACGATGTTTGTGCACCCATATTTACGACCTGGGGAGGAGTTCTCGAGCCGAGTTGGACACAACTTCCGATCGCCCTGATAGACCGACTCCGTGTGGTTTCCCATCTAGGGATTCGCGTAAACGAGGGCAATGTTACAGCTAGAAAATCGTGGAAACCGGCAGATCGTCAGATAGAATCGCAAATTCGGAGTGCAAAATGCAGATTTTTTTGACCCTGAAATGACGTCTTATCAGCTGCGGCAATAAAGTGTGACGAGCGCCTCTGAGTGCCGATTCTGAATTGGGGTCCTATAAGCGATTCCGATAATCGAGCGGAAAGTTATGCCCATTTATACGAAGGGGTTTCCATATGCGATCGCATCGGCGGCCAGCATCCATGCTTCTGGAGAGGAATTTGGGTGTCGGACCGAAATCACCGAATCTGACCTTGTGTCGACTGGGTCGAAGTGCCGATTCCAAATTGGTGCCTTGCGGGCTGTTCCGATCACCGGGCGAACAAATATCCGCTTCTTACCCAACGGGTGCGACAATCAGTGTATAAGTACACACACTCCGTGGCACAATTTCGGCCCCGAAATGGAATTCCGCGAAACTAGCGTCCTGTTGACCGTCTCGGAGTGTCGATTCTGAATTGTGGTCACATAAGATTTGTTGGCCCTTTTGGTACGGCAGCAAGCAAACCTAGAGGGAGGGTGAATAGGTTTTTCTGAAATCTGAAATAGAATCTTAAACACAGAAAATAACACTTGAAAGCTTGGTTAGTTCAGTGTGATAGAGAGTGCAGTGCGGAAGCAAATAAACAATCACACAAGGACACAGGAGATTTATCCTGGTTCGGCCCTTCCCACATGGAAGTCCTACGTCCAGTCCCCAAGCAAACTCTTGGGATTTCACTAACCAAGGGTACAGTCCCCCTTATGGACCTTACAACACCCTGGATCCCCCACCAGGTCTTCTTCTCTTTCCCGGGCAAGAAGGCAGCCCACTTCTCTTACAGGTAAAGAAGCCAACTCCTGGAACAAACCCCAGTGCGGTTCTGCTAGACACAAACCCCTAGCTGGGTTGACAACTGGTACAAACCCCAGTTAGGTTCTGCTAGACACCAACCCCTAGCTGGGTTATCAACTGTATACAGTCCTACAGCTGGACACAGATCTTTCTTAGAAAGATCAGACTGAGAGACCTTACAAGATGAACACTCATGTAAAGCTCACAGTCCCAAACTCTCCCCAAATATACAATGAGCTCGGAGAGAAACAGAAGAGAGAAAAGAAGACAGAAGGCTCGGAAGCTTGAATGCTTGAGACGCTTGATTGCTTCTTCTTGGCTCGGGCTCTTTCTCTCTTTCCTTGAGTGTATGTGGCGTGAAGGTGCTTCTCACAGATGTACACTCCTTCAAAAGATATTCAAGAAAATGCTCTCTTGTTCTTCAGCAATGCTCCATCTTTTATATTGAGCAGCTTTAGAATAGATCCGTTGAAGAGATCCGTTGGAGTTCTAGCCGTTGCTCATCTCCTCTTCATTTGTCTTAATCAGACTCCGATGGTCTTCGATGTCTGTGAGCATAGAAGAGAGTGTTAGCATAAAAGAGTGTTTATGATAAACGATGCATGGTACTGTGCTTCTGCTAACATACTGAAAATAGAGGTCATATCTTTTTGACAAGATTCTGAAATATGCATGCAGCTTTTTGTCAGAAGATATTTGACTTTTCATTTAAGCGCCAAGCATATTTGAAATATAAAGGCAATCTGTGTTTGAACAGAATTCATGAAGAAATCGTTATGAGCATGACTTATGAAATCGTTATGGGAACGATTTCTTAACAAATCGTTGTGAAGGCAAGTCGATGCCTTCACTTAAGAAATCGTTACGGTCTAAAGAAATCGTTGTGAGAGCAAGTCGTTGCGCTCACTTATAGAATCGTTATGAGATCGACTTCTTAGAAAATCATTTCGGTCACTTAAGGAATCGTTATGAGATCGACTTCTTATCAAATCAATACGCTCAAAGAAGAAATCGTTATGGCCACTTATCAAATCGTTATGGCATCGACTTCTTAGCAAATCGTTGCGGCGCTTGATACTTTGGCACTTTAAACAGAAATCGATGTATATTGATTAAACATCGATTTTATCATTTTAGTGCGCCAAATATTGCATCAATGAAAGACTTAGCTTTTGCTATGAGATTGATGCGACTCAGATGAAACAAAATATTCAATTTAAGTTTCATCATAATTTTATTATCACCAAAATACAAGAACAAATAGAGAGTGGTTCAACAAGATTTTCCAAGTCCCGTGCAAAAAGTTATGGCCAGTTCTTTCCAAGAAGGGGTGGAAATAATCCGAAAGGGGTGACTATATCGGCGATGTTTATGCACCCATATTTACGACTTGAGGAGGAGTTCTGGCGCCGGGTTGGACACAACTTCCGATCTCCGTGACAGGCCGACTCCGTGTGGTTGCCCCGTCAGGGATTCATGCAATCGACGGTGATGTTACTGCTAGAAAACTGTGGAAACGGGCAGATCGTCAGCTGGAATCACAAATTCAGTGTGAGAAACGAAGGTTTTTTGACTGTGAAATGATGTCTTATCAGCTAAGGCAATAAGGGGTGACGAGCGTCTCTGAGTGCCGATTTCGAATTGGGGTCCTATAAGCGATTCTGATAACCGAGCGGAAAGTTATGCCCGTTGGAGCGAAGGGGTGTCCATATGCTATCTTATCGGCGGCCCACGATCACGCTCCCGGAGATGAATTTGGGTGCCAGACCGGAAATCTCCGAATCCGACCTTGTGCCGACTGGGTCGAAGTGTCAATTATGAATTGAGGTCTCACGGGCGATTCTGATCAGTGGGCATACGAATATCCGCGTCTTACCCAATGGGTGCGACAATCTGTGTACTAGTACACATACTCTGCGGTGCAATTTCGGCCCCAGAACAGAATTCCACGAAACCAGCGTCTTGTCGACCGTCTCGGAGTGTCGATTCCGAATTGTGGTCGCATAAGCTTTTCTGATCCGCGGCAGAAGGTTATGGCCAGTTCTTTCCCTGAAAGGGGGGTAATAATCTGAAAGGGGTGACTATATGGGCGATGTTTGTGCACCCATATTAATAATCTGGGGAGGAGTTCTCGCGTCGAGTTGGACACAACTTTCGATCGCTGTGACAGGACGACTCTGTGTGGTTGCTCCACAAGGAATTTGCGTAATCGAGGGCAACCTTACTGCTAGAAAATCGTGGAAATCGGAAGATCGTCAGTTAGAATCGCAAGTTCGGAGTGCAAAATGAAGGTTTTTTGACCCTGAAATGACGTCTTATTAGCTGAGGGAATAAAGGGCAATGAGCGCCTGTGAGTGCCGATTCTGAATTGGGATTCTATAAGCGATACTGATAACCGAGCGGAAAGTTATACCCGTTGGAGCGATGGCGTCTCCATATGCGATCTTATCGGCGACCCACGACCATGCCGACTGAGTTGAAGTGTCGATTCCGAATTGGGGTCTCGCGGGCGATTCCGATCAGTGGGTGTACTAATATCCGCATCTTACCCAACGGGTGCGACAATCAGTTTACTAGTACACATACTCTATGGTGCAATTTCGGCCCCAGAACGGAATTCCACGAAACTAGCGTCTTTTCGTCCATCTCGGAGTGTCTATTCCGAATTGTCGTCTCATAAGCTTTTCCGATACCCGAGCGGAAAGTTATGGCAAATTCTTTCCTTGAAAGGGGTGGGAATAATCCGAAAAAGGTGACAATATCGGCGATATTTATGCACCTATATTTATGACCTAAGGAGGAGTTCTCGCACCGAGTTGGACACGACCTCCGATCGTCGTGATAGGTCGACTCCCTGTGGTTGCCCAGCCAGGAATTCTTGTAATCGAGGGCGACGTTACTGCTAGAAAACTGTGGAAACTGGGAGATCGTCGGATGGAATCGCAAGTTCGGAGTGCAAAATTAAGGTTTTTCGACTCTGAAATGACTTCTTATCAGCTTAGGCAGTAAAGGGCGACGAGCGCCTCTAAGTGCCGATTCTGAATTCGGGTCCTATAAGCGATTATGATAACCGAGCGAAAAGTTATGCCTGTTTGAACGAAGGGGTGTCTGTATGCAATCGCGTCGGCAGCCAGCGACCATGTTCCCGGAGAGGAATTTAGGCACCGAACCGTTAATCACCGAATCTGGCCTTGTGCCGACCGTGTGGAAGTGCCGAATCTGAATTTGGGCCTCGCGGGCGGTTCTGATCACCGGGCGAACAAATATCCGCGTCTTACCCAATGGGTGCGATAATCGGTGTACTAGTACACACACTCCGCCGAGCAATTTCGGCACCGAAAACGGAATTATGCAAAACCATCGTCCTGTCGACCGTCTCAGAGTGCCGATTCCGAATTGGGGTCCCTTAAGCTTTTCCGATACCCGGACAGAAAGTTATACCCGGTTCTTTCCTGAAGGGATATGAATAATCCATAAGGGGTGACTATATCGGCGATGTTTGTGCTCCCATATTTACGACCTGGGGAGGAGTTCTCACACCGAGTTGGACACAACTTTCGATCGCCGTGACAGGCTGACACCGTGTGGTAGTCCCGCCAGGGATTCGCGTAATCGAGGGCGCCGTTACTACAAGACAATTATGGAAATGGGAAGATCGTCGGCTAAAGTCACAAGTTCAGAGTGCGAAATGAAGGTTTTTCGACCCCGAAACGATGTCTTAATGGCGAGACAATAATGTGCGACAAGCGCCTCTGAGTGCCGATTCCGAATTGGAGTTCTGTAAGCGATTCTTATAACTGAGCGGAAAGTTATGCCCGTTAGAGCGAAGGGGTGTCCGTATGCGATCGCATCAGCGGCCCGCGACCACGCTCCCGGAGAGGAATTTAGGCGCTAGAGTGGACATCTTCGAATCCAACCATCTGGCGGGACCTATAAGCGATTTCGATAACCGAGCAGAAAGTTATGCTCGTTTGAGCGAAGGGGTGTCCTTATGCGATCACATTGGCAGCCTGTGACCACGCCGCCGGAGATGAATTTAGGCGCCGGACTGGAAATCTCCGAATTCGTCCTTGTGCCCACTAGGTCGAATTGCCGATTCCCAATTGGGGCCTTGCGGGCGGTTCCGATCGCTAGGCAAACAAATATCTGCGTCTTACCTGACGGGTGCGATAATCGGTGTAATAGTACATATGCTCCGCGGTGCAGTTTCGGCCCCAGGGCGGAATTCTGCGAAACCAACATCCTGTCGACCATCTCGGAGTGCCGATTCTGAATTTTGGCCACATAAGCTTTTCCAATACACGGGTGGAAAATAATGGCCAGTTCTTTCCCTTAAGGTGTGGGAATAATTCGAAAGGGGTGACTATATCGGTGATGTTTGTGCACCCATATTTACGACTTAGGGAGGAGTTTTCGTGCCGAGTTGGACACAACTTCCGATTTCCATGACAGGCCGACTCCGTGTGGGTGCCCCACCAGAGATTCGCGTAATCAAGGGCGACGTTACAACTAGAAAACCGTGGAAATGGACAGATCATCGACTGAAATCGCAAGTTCGTAGTGCAAAATGAAGGTATTTTGAGCCCGAATCGATGTCTTATCAACAGAGGTAAAAAGGGGCGAGGAGCCCCTTTGAGTGCCGATTCCGAATTAGGGTTCTATAAGCGATTTTGATAACCGAGCGGAAAGTTATGCACATTTGAGCGAAGGGTGTCGTTATGCGATCGCACCGGCAGCCCGCGACCATGCTGCCGGAGATGAATTTGGCAGCCAGATCGGAAATCTCTGAATCTGACCTTCTGCCGACCGGGTCGAAGTGCCGATTCTAAATTGTGGCCTCGCGGGCGGTTCTGATCGTCGGACGAACAAATATCCACGTCTTACACAACGGGTGCAAAAATCAGTGTACTAGTAGACACGCTCCGCGGTGGAATTTCATCCCCGAAATGGAATTCTACGAAACCAACGTCCTATTGACCGTCTTGGAGTGTTGATTCCGAATTGTGGTCACATAAGCTTTTCCGATACCCGGGCGGAAAGTTATGGCCAGTTCTTTCCCTGAAGGAAGGGGGGGGGGGGAATAAACCGAAAGGGGTGACTATATCGGCGATGTTTGCGCACTCATATTTATGACCTAGGGAGGAGTTCTCGCACCGAGTTGGACACAACTTCTAATCGTCGTGACATGCCGACTCTGTATGGTTACCACACCAGGGATTCGCGTAATCGAGGGCGACGTTACTGCTAGAAAACTGAGGTAATGAAGAGATCGTCGGTTGGAATCGCAAGTTCGGAGTGCGAAACGAAGGTTTTTTGTCACCGAAAAGATGTCTTATTGGCTGAGGGAATAAAGAGTGAAGAGTGCCTCTGAGTGCCGATTCTGAATTTGGGTCCTATAAGCATTCTGATAACCGAGCAAAAAGTTATGTCCGTTTGAGCGAAGGGGTGTCCTTATGCGATCGCATCAGCAGCCCACGACCATGCTATCGGAGAGGAATTTGGGCACCATATCGAAAATCTTCGATTCCGAATTATGCCTCGCGGGTGGTTCCGATTGTCGGGCGAACAAATATCCGCGTCTTACCCAATGGGTGTGACAATCAGTGTGCTAGTACACACGCTCCGCGGTGGAACTTTGGCCCTGGAACAGAATTTCGCTAAACCAGCATCCTGTCGACCGTCTCGGAGTGCCGATTCTGAATTGTGGTCACATAAGATTTTTCGATACCCGGGCGGAAAGTTATGGCCAGTTCTTTCCCTGAAGGGGTGGGAATAATCCAGAAGGATTGACTATATCGGTGATATTTATGCTCCCATATTTACGACCTGGGGAGGAGTTTTCGTGTCGAGTTGGACACAACTTACGATCGCCGTGACTGGCTGACTCTGTGTGGTTGCCCCGCCAGGGATTCGCGTAATCGAGGGCGACGTTAATGCTAGAAAACTGCGGAAACGGGGCGATCGTCGGCTAGAATCGCGAGTTCGGAGTGTGAAATGAAGGTTTTTCGACCCCGAAACGATTTCTTATCAACTGAGGCAATAATGGGCGACGAGCGTCTCTGAGTGCCGATTCCGAATTAGGTCCTATAAGCGATTCCGATAACCGAGCGGAAAGTTAAGCCCGTTTATGCGAAGGGGTGTCCATATGCGATCGCATCGGCGGCCCGCGACCATGCTCCCGAAGAGGAATTTGGGCGCCGGACTGGAAATCTCCGAATTCGACTTTGTGCCGACCGAGTCGAAGTGCCGATTTCGAATTGGGGTCTCGCTGGCAATTTCGATCGCCGGGCGAACAAATATCTGCGTCTTACCCAACGGGTGTGACAATCAGTGTACTAGTACACACGCTTCGCGGTGCAATTTCGGCCCCGGAACGAAATTCTGCGAAATCAGTGTCCTGTCGACCATCTCGGAGTGCCGATTCTGAATTGTGGTCACATAAGCTTTTCCGATACCCGGGCGGAATGTTATGACCAATTCCTTCCCTGAAGGGGTGGGAATAATCCAGAAGGCGTGACTATATCAGTGATGTTTGTGCATCCATATTTACATCCTAGGGAGGAGTTCTCGTGCCGAGTTGGACAAAACTTCTAATTTTTGTGATAGGTCGACTTCATGTTGTTGCCCCACCAGGGATTCGCATAATCGAGGGCGACGTTACTGCTAGAAAACTGTGGAAATAAGGAGATCGTCAACTGGAATCGCAAGTTCATAGTGCGAAACGAGGTTTTTCAGCCCCGAAACTACGTCTTATTGGCCGAGGCAATATGGGACAACGAGCACCTGTAGTACCCTAGAAAATTCATTAATTAAAAATTATGGATAAATTAAAATTTTATCAATTAATAAATTCAATTAGTTAAAAAGGTACGCATCATTATTGCATGCATATAAACCCCTATAAAAATTTCGTAAAAATAGTAGTTATACTTTAAATAATGTTCTTTAATGACCCATCCTAAAATTTGGGCACAGAAAAATTGTTTAGACCAAGTTTAAGAATTTATGCGACTTATTAGCATAATTAAGGAATAAGTCGAAGAACCCATTATTTTCTGACCCAATGCAAATTATAAATGAAATTAAACATATGGGTAGACATTAAATAATATGGGTTGATAACCTATTATGATGTTTAGACCAATGGACAAATCTTGGTCCATGAATAAATTCTCTAATAAAAAGATAATTAAAAATCTATTAAGAAAAGTAAAGTAAGAACGTGGGATGTACAATTAGACTCATTTGAGATATTGGGCCAAGAGTAAGAACCTAAATGAGGAATATTAAAAATATTGGCATGATAATATTTAATCAATTTAAGAATTTGAAATTACTTGAATAAGTGTGATAAATAGACTTAATTAGAATAAAGGGAGAATAAATAGAAATTGAATGAAAAAAAAGAAATTTAATGAATAACCCATTAAGCTAAATTAGTAGTGGGTTAAATAAATGGTTCAAACTAAATAATTTGGCCCAATAGGATGAAGCCCATCTTGGGAGGAGATGTAATTAAGTGAAATTCGTATCTACTTAATTAGTAAATAGTAAAAGGCTAAGATAAACACTAAATAAGTCATGTTTATCTCAAATAAGAGTCCCTAACCCATCCTAACCCCATTGGCCACGAAATTAGGCCTCTCCCTTACCCAATTAGATAGATATAGCAAGAAAAATAGGTGATAATTATGGAAATTCGTAATTAAATGAGGAGGAAAGAATTTTTGGTGATTTAGAACTCTACAAGCCATCAAAACACACCTCATTCGACCCTAGCAACCCATAGAACGTGGCTGAGCATTGGGAGATGAAGAGGAGATGATTTTTGGACGAGGAGCTTGGAGGAGAAGGGCTGGAATTCGCACTTCTTCATATTTTCGTCATCAAACTAGGGCTTTCTTACTCCATGAAAACGGTAGGCAATCTCTCAAGCAAAAATCGTGTAAAAATTATCCTAGGTAGCCTTCATGTACCTCTTCAAAAGCCCTTTCGTCTGGTTGTATTTCTCTCATCCATTTGGGCGAATTTAATTTGCGAAACTCTGCTGTTACCTGAACTGAAATCTTATATTTTCTCTAATTCCCAACATGTACTTGCTCTCATGCCATGATAAAATTCTCGTATATACTGCATATTATTATCTTTCAAACGCCCCTCGTCTTGCTCAATTTTGATCTCCCATTAGGAAGAATTAAATCTTTGAATCTGTATATGTTGCTTGTACCTGACTCATCAAGTTTACTTATAAACTCCGTGCATACTTGATCCCATACCATGAGAAAATTCTCTAAAATACTAATTCATGTTAGCTTTCGAACACCCCTTGTTTCGTAATTTTTCATTATGTATTCATCTCTGATTAATTCATTGAACCCTGACTGTGCCTGTTTAGGTCGTCCGAATGTAACGTGTTCAAAGCATGGTTAAATCTTGTCTAATTTCAAATTAATCGTGTGCTGATAGATATATGTGTCTACTTTCATTTGAAACTAGATTCGTAATTTTTGGGTCATTATACGATTTTATATTGAAGTTAGAAGAGCCCTATGTGATCCAGTATCAACCCTGAAAAAAAGGGAAAAACCCGGACCGTCCCTGATATCGCGGCGGCGCGATACGCCGCGATAATAGGAGGGTCGCGGTCGGCCGCCAGGTCGCGTCTTGAACGTGGCGGGCCTCGCCACCGCGTTCCCTTCCTGGTCCGAGCCAAGCCGGCCGGTCTGCGGATCGCGCCCGAGCCGCCCGTCGCGACTTGAATCGCGACGGGTAGGTCCGCCGCGATTTGAAGATTTCGGCCAGAACATGAAATTACTCACATGCCCTTATCAATTAAGCTATATGACTCAAGTTTAACCCTAATCATGCACTGTTTTGAACAGTAACAATTGATTATTTATATTTGTTAATAATCACATGAAATATATTATTTAAAAGTCAATTGCACGATCTATCATATTCTTAAGATTTCTCTACACTTGCACACACATAACATTATTAATTGCCATTTGACCTTATTGAATTACGCAATAATGTATTCGGTAATTTAGTGAAATAAATTACTAAATTTCTTATTTTATTAAATATAATTGTTTTCATTTTTACTCGCGCATTTTAAATACCATTATCGTTTTCCCTCAGCTTCGAGCACTCGAGGCACGACGGACCCGTTTTCTACACACTTTCTCTTGACTTGGACCACCTCTCAATGGGAATACTCTCGACTGGACCAGAGACTCCTTGTCAAGACCTCCGTGAGTCTTCTTGGCTTCGGCGCACATCCATTGCTGACGAGCTGGTTGTACCTTTAAATCTCGTTTCACTCTTAGGGATCAGTACCATCCAAACGGCATTAGTGAGATCTCTCTTATCTAGTGATCACGCCGGACCACCTGGCTCATGTACACAGCACGGCTAGTGGGGCAGATGTGACTTCTACCAGACTACCGGTACCCGACCTGGTGCTGTGCAACCGTTACTATCGTGGTTTATCATTATTTTACGATTATACCACTATCTTATCTATTATCATTGTACTCTCATATGTTCACGTTCACTCTACTATCTCGTCTATTCATCTAGTACTCTCTTGAGACTCTTGAGCTGTTGTGGCTCCCATTGCTTGTACTATACATGACTGTCTAGCGCCATAATATGGGTCCGGTGACCCTACTGACTCGAATGCATAATTGTGCAGGGCACGGAGAGTGTCCGAGGGGCTCCAATCTAGTCCTGGGGGCAGAGAGCCACCCGAAAATACCTGCATGGGCTATTGACGGTGTTCTGCATTGCACCGGTTCTGACTATCTCGACATTGGCTAGACATCTAACTGTTACACTATTAGTCTGAGGAGTTCAAACGTACTGTATCATTTCGGTGTTATTACTGTGTTAGCACTGACTGTTATAACAGTAGTCTGAGGAGTTCAGACATACTGTACTATCGTTAAACGGCTACTGTCCCAAAGTGACTATTGCCGTACTCGACTAGTGCACTATGGTGCAACCATACACGTTATCTCATTACATGTTATCTCTTTACACGCTATCTCTTTACATGCAATCTCATTACACGCTATCTTGATATACAAGCTATCTTGTTACACGCCATCTTGATATAAGCTATCATATTATATATCATTTTGATACACGCTATCTTGTTATATCGTCTTTTCTCTATCATTCTAATTTTGCAATACTCTTGAGAGATGTATTATCGTTCACTTGTTATCTTGTACTATTACTCTCTTGACTATACATGATTGTTCTCTCTAGTTAACCTGTGTTACAAGACATTAATCACTTAAAACATGCTTGTTTACACGAGATATTAAGTCCTACTGAGCGTTATCACTCACCCTTCGTTATTTGTTATTGTGTTTTCAGGTAAGTCAAGTGATGACCTTACACACATCAACAGGATTGGACTGGAGTGATGAGCGTCCTGGAGTCATAGCGATGGATTGACGCCAGTACCCTAGAATTAGTTTAGTTAGTTGCTTAGTTATCATTTCCAAATGTAATGAAGTCATTGAGCCCTATGTTTTGGCTCTGAATTAGTGGTTGTAATAGTTTAGATGAATTATCAATAAAATGATGAGTTTTATTGCAATTATTGATCATTAGTTGCTCTGATATTTGCGAATGTATGTGCAATTTACATTACCATACACGTTGTTCATGCCTCCCCGATTTATTCTGCTGCTAAATTAGAGAGGCATGACAGCACCTCTGAGTGCCGATTCCGAATTGGGGTCCTATAAGTAATTCCGATAACCGAGCGGAAAGTTGTGCCCGTTTGAGCGTAGGGGTGTCCGAATGCGATCGCATAGGCGGCCCACGACCAAGCTCTCGAAGTGGAATTTGGGCGCCATACCGGAAATATCCGAATCCGACCTTGTATCGACCAGGTCGAAGTGTCGATTCTGTATTGGGGCCTCGTGGGCGATTTCGATAATCGGGCGAACAAATATCCGCGTCTTAACCAACGGGTGCGACAATCGGTGTACTAATACACACGCTCCGCGATGCAATTTTGACCCTGAAATGGAATTCCGCAATACTAGCATCCTGTCAACCGTCTCGGAGTGCTGATTCTGAATTGTGGTCATTTAAGCTTTTCCGATACCCGGGCTGAAAGTTATGGTCAGTTCTTTCCCTGAAGGGGTGGGAATAATCTTGAAGGGGTGACTATATCGGCGATATTTCTGCACCCATATTTATGACCTAGGGAGGAATTCTCACGCCAAGTTGGACACAACTTCCGATCGCCATGACAGGCCGATTCTGTGTGGTTGCCCTGCCTGGGATTCGCGTAATTGAGGGCAATGTTCAGAGTGCGAAATGAAGGTTTTTCGACCACGAAAATGACATCTTATCGGCTGCGGCAATAAGGGTTGATGAGCGCCTCTGGGTGCCGATTCCAAATTAGGGTCCTATAAGCGATTCCGATAACCGAGCGGAAAGTTATGCCGGTTTGAGCGAAGGGCTATCCGTATGCGATCGCATCGGCGGTCTGCGACCATGATCTCAGAGTGGAATTTGAGTGCCAGACCAGAAATCACAAAATCTGACCTTGTGCCGACCGGGTTGAAGTGCCAATTCTAAATTGGGGCCTCGCAGGTAGTTCCGATCGTCGGGCGAACAAATATTCGCGTCTTACCCAACGGGTGTGACAATCGGTGTACTAGTACACATGCTCAGGGAGGAATTTCGGCCTCGAAATGGAATTCCGCGAAACCAGCGTCCTATCGACCGTCTCGAAGTGCCGATTCCGAATTGTGGTCACATAAGTTTTTTCGATACCCGGGCGAAAAGTTATAGCTAGTTCTTTCCCTGAAGGGGTAGGAACTAATCCAGAAAGGTAACTATATCGATGATGTTTCTGCACCCATATTTACGACCTGGGGAGGAGTTCTCCCGCCGAGTTGGACACAACTGTCGATCACCATGATAGGCCTACTCCGTGTGAAACGAGGACGACGTTATTGCTAGAAAATCGTGGTAACGGGGAGATCGTCGGCTGTAATCGCAAGTTTGGAGTGCGAAATGAAGGTTTTTCGACTCCGAAATGATGTCTTATCGGCTGAAGCAATAAGAGGCGACGAGAGCTTCTGAGTGCCGATTCCAAATTGGGGTTCTATGAGCGATTCTGATAACAAAGGGGAAAATTTTACCCGTTTGAGCGAATGAGTGTCCGTATGCAATCGCCTCGGCGGCCCGCGACCACACTCCCGGAGGGGAATTTGGGAGCCGGACCAGAAATCACCAAATCCGACCCTGTGCTGACCCGGTCGAAGTGCTGATTCTGAATTGGGGCCTCGCGGGTGTTTTCGATCGCCGGCAGTAACGTCGCCCTCGATTACGTGAATCTTTGGCAAGGCTACCACACAGAGTCGGCCTGTCACGACAATCGGAAGTAGGGAGCATGCATGCTTGAGGACGTCCTCTTCTTCCAAACCATCCATGTACAGATGAATGAACGATAAATTAAATAGGCGCGAGTTTGATTTCAAGCAACCAGTATCTATTCTTGCTATATATATGATCTGGTAAAACTAATAAAATGCAAGTGTTGAGATCTAATTTCCCATGACATATACGTGCATTATAATAAATAACATATATATCAACGGTTAATAGCTAATGACATAGACATAAATCAACGGTCCTATAACCGTTGACAAAATTATTGACAAGTGGGTCATCGACTAATGTTTGTCAACAGCCATCAATAACCGTTGACATAAGATGCATATGTCAGTGGCTGTCAGCTGTTGACATACAAGGGATACCTGAACAAATTAAAGTCGTTGACATAAGAAACATATGTCAACCGCTGTTATTTGCTGACATGTGATGAATTTGTGATCTATTTTAAAAATAAATAAATAAAAATATCCCATCGCCTCCTTCGCCCTTGTAACCCTGCTCCCCCACCTCTGCTTCCCTCTCCCACCACGTTGTCGTCGTCCACAGTCACAGCGATGGTAGATCTCCTTGTGGGCGGAGATGGCCACCTCACGGCCTTCTTCACGAACGACGACACAATAGCGACATCGGTAGAGCAGATGGCCACCTCACAACCTTCTTCACGGACGTCAGTCTTCTTCACGGCATCCCGGTCACGGACGTCAGTAGTGTAGATGGCCATCTCAACTCTGGTGGCTCGACGGATCTCCTCGTCGTCTTGCAGTAGTTGATGGCCACCTTGACTCCAGTGACTCAATCGATCTCGCAACCTACGCCGGTTGTCTATGCCTGCTCCTCTAAACCCCGTCGTTCCACACTCCACTATCCACAAGCCACCCGCCTCCCTTCTCCAGTGCTGCTGGCCCCCTTGCTCATTCTCCTCCCTCCAATAACCTCTCTCTACTCTTCCTGTTGCTCGGTTCTTCCAGTTGAAGGTGCTAGAGAGAGAGAGAGAGAAACGGGAGAATGAGAAGTGGAAGACAGGGCCGCCCTCCTTCGGAACCGCCACCAACGTCCGTCAGTGCCATCGCCGCTACTGCGTCGCCTCTCCCTCTCTTGCTCTCTCTCTCACTGTAGTTCTCTCTGTAGTTCTCTCTGCCACTCTCTTTCTCTCCCACTGCTTCACCAGTCGAAGAAGGAGAAGAAAAGGATGGGGGGTGGGGTAGGGCCACCCCACGCGATCACCGCCAACGTCGGAGCAAACACAGCCCAACTACGGTAACCACTGTCACCGGAGTCGTCGATGTCGCCGCCGAAGTTGGCCGTTGTCGCAACTGCAGGGCTCACTGGCAGCTGCCTTCCCCTCCATCGCAGCAGCCGCCACTGCTGTCCTCTCCTCTCCCTCCCCCCGGCCTCTCCTGTGTGGGGTTTGAAGAAAAGGGGCTGGGTGGAGAGAGAGGATGACCTGGTCAGACCAGGTTTGACCTGGTTAGGGGTCCCAGTCTCGGTTCGCTACAGTGCACAGACGATGCACTAATTAGCAATGAGACACGGACTAGTTGGAAGGCATATATATGCTGCTATACATGCTTATTTTTTTAAAGCAAGTTGGGAAAGAATCTGGATGATATTTGTCAATGGCTCAAAGGAGCCGCTGACAAATGTGACATTTGACATTTGTCAACGGCTCCACTCAGCCGTTGACAAATTGCACCCCAAATGGCAGAAAATTTCTCACAATCTTTTCACCATTTTTTAAAGTATTTGTCAACGACCATAGTTAGCCACTGACAAATATATCTTTGCCAATGGCTCCAGTCAGCCGTTGACAAATTGCACCCCAAATGGTGTGAAATTTTCAGCCATTTTTTTACTATTTTTTAAAGTATTCGTCAACAGCCATAGTTAGCTGCTAACAAATGTCATCTTTGTCAACAGCTATACAGATATGCTAACAAATGTTACATTTGCCAATGACTACTGATAACTATTGACAAATATTAATCATATGTCAACGATTTTATTTGGTCATTGACAAATGTTAAACATATATCAACGCTTATATATGCCACTGACAACTGTCAGAATATGTCAACAACAATATGAAGGAGCTGACAAATGAGTGATATATCGACGGCTTATTTTAACCGCTGACATATATTCATTGACAAATCTTAATTTTTTTGTAGTGATGAGCTCTACTTAAATATCTAATATGGGATTGATATCTTACTCTTCTCTAACATTCTCTCTTACCATCGAGGCCGAGATAGGCTGTAGAATTAAATACGAACTAGGTAAAAACAGTTGAATGATTCCTAACTCTTGGCTCTGATATTATGTAGAAGCTTACAAAACTGAAGTATTGAGATTCTAAGATCTATGAGATATAAACATAGGAACTCCTGACTTAGATATCTGATATGGGATTAATCAATATCCGCTCTCCCCTAACAGATCCCCCCAAACCCCCCAAGAAGGATCAAGTTGTTGCGCCTATACACGAAGTTAAATTGAAGGAAGGATCCGCACATATTCGCCTTTGAAAGCGTGCAGCAACCGATATCTTAATTTGCCTGCATTTGTCACCCCACCAGCGATCTCTTCATTGTTGCACGAAAAGACATCAATTTCGCAGATTGTAGAGGTGCGCGGGCAAAGTGTGCAGATATTGTCCTAGATCTGTCTGCTGTACATCTGAGGTCTCCCCGGCCCCCACATGTAAAACCAACAAGGATTAGTACAGGAATATATAGCTAGCCAGTAAACATCTGACTGATGTTTGAGCAGCTGGCTGTTTGGGACCAGCAACAGCTAGCTGGTGATGCCACTTTTCTATATATCTGTCTGTCAGAGAGAGAGAGAGAGAAGAGAGAGAGGAGAGGAGAGAGAGGAGAGAGAGAGGAGAGAGAGGAGAGAGAGAGAGGAGAGAGGAGAGAGAGAGAGAGGAGAGAGAGAGAGAGAGAGAGAGAGGAAAACAACTCCCCTCCCCACTCCTACTATGATCGATCTGCCCACAACATTTGGATCCAGCCACTTCCGTAGGTGTTGAAGGTCGTCCTTCAAATTTTTGAAAAGCCAGAAGTGCATGCATGGTCAATTATTGCTGTACGGGAAGGCCACTGCCACACCCACTCCGGAGTGGAGTGGAGGAAGAGCTGTTCCCAACATAGAAATATTTATTCCATTCCATGCATATACGAGTCACCGGCCGCACAGTGAACGAATAGCTAGCAAGCATTGAAGGAGTACTGTGGGAGTACTTGTCACAGCTTCCGCCAGCGTTTGTTGCCTAACTTTTTAGCCATATATCTAATGTACCTTTGATTAATTATTCAGTACGTAAGGTTGAAGTAGTTTCAATGTCCTAAAATTTAAAAAGAAAATTGGTTGGCTAGCTGGAGTCCTCAAAGTGGACACATATATTCCACCTTTTTCAGTTTTTTCAATGGGTTACGGGCGGTTTCAATCAATCAATCCCTCATGGGATGGGATTGGATGGTCTCAAAAGTAAAAGAGTCACCGGAATATGGCTATGCAAATAAACTTATATGTTATAAGATTGAAAACAGGTACTGCTAGATGGCTGGCTACGTTTGAGCAGCTAGACGAGTCTTATTGACATTGAATGTGCGTGTGCCACCTCGATCGCGGTCTGGAGTTGGAAACGAGATAACCTAATTATACAATTCATTATATGCCCAACAAATGCTTGCCACCTTAATTTGTTCTACCATGCATGGGCGATATTTGAGTAATTAACTGAAGGAAATAAGTAACTAATTAACTGGTACACGCAACCTAATTCATTTGACATGTGGCTACAAAATGGAATCCTCGAATTAATAGAAATTTTTTTATTAAAAATATAAGTTCTATTCCCTTTTCGTGAAAATTAATTTCCTTTTGTGATGTAGACATGCAGGCGTCAAGTGTTAATTACTAGATCTCATATTGGCTATGGTCCATGGCATCTCATTCCTCCCTCAGATCTTCACATATCTCTAGGAATTTGCTTGAAGTGGGCCGGACAATTTAATTAATTATTAGGGATCGATCGATGGTCAGTGTCCCCCATGCAGTGGGGGACAAATAAAGAAAGATAGTCAATACACATTCCAACTATAAAGTTTCCTTCCTTCCCTTTTTCAGCTATGATTACACCAGGGAATGAAAGTTGGAAGGCACTTAATCAGTTTGTTAATTCACATAAACGCAATGTTATGATGTGATCATATTGTTAATTTATACATATCACCAAACTGGCTTTGAATTGAAACTGGAGGACGTAAAATTAAGACGCAGCCTCATTCATGGCTGAGGTGTTGTGTCAACATTGTCAAAAAACGGCCAAACTTTCTTCATGTGGAAAAGCTTAATTTCTTTCTCTTTGATGGGAAGGAAGGTTTCATAGCCCTTATAACGATGATATTGCTGGAATATCGTATCATGTTTCTGAGACGTGGACAGATTTTCTCAATCTTCACAAACATATCCTGCGCCATAGAAAATTACAGTATATTCGAGTAATGTTATGATACGACCGGATTTGTTAGTTTTGTTAGTCTAGTTTCGTTGTATCATCAATGCGAATCTTTAGATTTTAATCTCACGATCTATGTATATTTATCGAGTAACATTGAGTACCGCAAGCAACACCGAATACTGAGCACAAATACATTATAACGCTCTGTACGTATTAGATTGAAATTTAACGATCTGTCTTATGCTACGGCAGAGCCGTATCAAAAGTCCCCGTCGCACCATAATATTTCTTCAGTATATTCTACCCTATTATATAAGTCATATATATATATATATAAAGAGATGTTGGGGTGCGGCGGTGCGGCCCCGCCGCATCCCAGCTGCTGCACGTCCAGCAGCAGCGCGCAGCTTGGGTTTTTTTTTTTTTGGCAGCCACCCTAGTATTTTTTCTACATGTATACATATATATATAATTTTATTCATCACTCTGAAAATGTTATTATATATACAAAAAATAAACATTGAGAACTGTGGGTGGGATGTTAAGCAGATCTCAGGTAAAAAAAGCTCTCGAAGAAGACAGGTTTTATATGCCTGTTGATATTGCCGCCACAAGAATTTTGGACTTTCAAACGCATTTTGCCTCCTAGAATCACCCATTGAAAGAAGGGGGCCGTCCATATATATATGGTTATCTGGAATTTCAGAAGAGAAGTTATTGTTGATGGGAAAATGGTTTACTAACATCTTTTGGTAATATATTAAAGTAACACGCTAATCAAAGTGCACCATAATATCATCATTTATAAGGTGTTTTTAATCTTTTTATTTCAGTTACTGATGTGACACAATTTTAATGATGATGTTATCAAATGGTATTACAAAATTATTTCTCTTGTTGATGGTCCATGCTCAATTTGCAAGAAGACGCAGATGAAATGTGCCCGAGGCAATTAGTTTGCAAAGCTGGTCATAGTTGGCGTTCAAAAGGCAATGAGGTGTAGCTAAATAAAACTTGTCTCCAGATCGTAGACATATCTCGAAAGAAAAAACAGTACTGTCACTAACTTTAAACTCATATCGTTGACTTGGGTTTTTATCTGCGTAGTGTCCCTCTCACCTATCTGCAGCGGTTTCTCAAATTATATGCAAAAATAATTTAAAGCTAAAGAGTCATGGGGCTTCAGTACTATCTCTGATCGTATTCGAGGGACCCGACATGGGTTGTGCTTTGTTGATGTCATTTGCAATCGAAGAATTCTGAAGACTTGCCCCTTAACTATTATCCTAGATATATAGTTGATACGCCTCGTTGGATAACAGCTCCACTACTCTAGGCTGGTAATTGTCTACGGCCTTAATAGACCTGGCGAGAGTTGTTGGGATCGAATGAGCCTGAGCCATTTTCTCCGGCCTTATTCAGATTTGACAACTTAAATTCATGTCGCTCCATGTGTACCCTTTAGGATAAGAGAAATGCTTCATGCACGTCCACCCCGGCAAATAATTTGTTCGTGCGGGATGAGCTCGTCCGCTCGGACAAATTATTTGTACGGATAGACGTGCGCAAAACACTTCTCTTAGGATAAGGGGAAGACTTTGCTAGGCAAGCGGGTTGTAATTTTACTTGGCAAAGGAAAAATCGAATTATTAGGCTTGAGTTGTACCTTTTGGTTTGTAAAAAATTCCGAGTGATTCTTAGAGAATAGACATATGACTCTCAATTGATGAGAGATTCGAACCAGCGTAAACCTTGTATGTTCTTTTTTATGTGTGTTTGCTTCCGCTTGATTATTTTTTGTACACATTAACTAACCATAACCAAAAGTTTTTTGGTGTTGGTTATCATCTGTTTTAATTTTTTAGAACATGTAGTGTTGAGTTGTCTTTTCTACGATTCTCGCTTGTATAGCTTAGCTCCATGTCATCCTTCTTATAATTCTTACTTGTGTGGCTACCATGTGATAGATCAAGTGTGAAAATTTCTAGTATCTTCTTGATTTATGTATGCATTGGCAACATCATTAGTGGTTTAATTATATTAGTTCTGTTGTCGTTCCTTACCAAAGCCTACTTTATATATGAATTGTCTCTATCATATGGCTTGATCTAATAAGGGAATGGGGGACCTTTCTTGAGCCTGTGTCTTTGTGATACTCACTCCCTACTATCTTCAAGTGTGTAGACTGGTGCATGGAGGTACCGTAGCATCACCTTGAGCCAGCATTCGGCATATGGAATCTTCGTACTGACAATTGGTTACTCTTCTTTGTACTATCTTAGGTGTGCTCCGTAAGGTATGTACTTTATTTGTACTTGTAATATTATTGGGACATTGTACGGTTGTACCTTTGTTTAATACATTTTCTTCCTACCATAGTTACTTCTACTTCTTATACTTCTCTTTAGACTGTTAACCGTTTTGAGTCTTCAAGAGCGTAGTTGGCGGTATCGGATACAGGTCTCATTAGATATAAGTATTCAATGTCGCTACATTCTTACATCCGCCACCGCAGATTGACCACCAGTGATCACCTTTTTATGTCTACCTCTCCCGACCTCTTCACTTCCGCAATGGATGCAAATGAACTTGTGATCACCTTTTCCCTTCCATATACATAGTCCCCTATAGTGAACGTCCCAGAGCCAATGCAGGTCAGCTGTCACCCATGCATGGAGGATGCGGATCCCAAGAGACACCATGACGGTAGTTTATGCAAAATGGTGCAATGCATGGTCTCGACGTCTACACCATCATGTTGTGTCATTGTCATATGGTGACAAGGCACAGTGGCTCAGCAAGAGTAGACCCCAGACCTAACTAGAACTGCAAAAGAACGAAACCAAGTACTTTCCACCCCCTCAAAGATCTCACCATGTCACGATTTCAGTTTACAAACTAATTAATTAGCTACGTTTCTCCGGCAAAGGTGGTGGGATGTTAGTCTTCTAAAAGGAACTATACTTAATTAGTAGGCAGCTCCAATTAATAGAACAACACGTAGTTCAGAATATTTGCTGTCAGAGTGTAGCCCTCTTCCGCTCTATTCCCCATCTTTATAATTAATGTAAATCCTTAAAGTGATACTTCACTTTATTGGACGGTGACAAGGGGGCAAATGGCATGAAAAGCTATGCAGATGGAGGCATTAGTGCATCAGTTAGCTTTTTACAACATTGGTGATATATTAAGGGGCACAACGATGTTGTTACTTTTTTCTACATCTACTTGGCCCTTTATTCTCTCCTATCTTCTATCAGGGTGGACATTATAAATTTGCGCCATATATATATATATATATATATATATATATATATATATATATATTACACAGTCTACGGACAAAAGAGATAATATTAATATCTAGTTGCTTCTAGCTGGCCATAACCTTGTTATATATGACTTCCAACTATATAACACGTAATTAGTAACTGATCCATTTGACACTGTCAGCCTTTTTCCATTCTCCAGTACTCCTCCTGTCGGAACGAGATAATTAGGCAAATTAAACTGTAGGCAAATTTACATCCGGATCCCTTCCATTTGATCAGGTGCTACACATGTACTCATTGTTTAATTTTTATCATATATGACTTCCTCCTCGTTTCAAACCAAGCTCTCCGTCCCTCGCTGTCAAACCTGCAGCTTCCATTAATTTGTCGTTGCAGGCATATAGTTTGCATCACCCGTCGGCTCGTGGCATAAAGGAAAGCCCTTAGCTAGACACATGTACATGCATATCTTAAGAGTTGCATCCCGGTGGGGAAGGGCTGAACGCAACCCAACCCCCTGCCTTAATTCCCCTTCTTGACTCCAGACTTCCGATGAGGTACGTAGTCGGTCAGTAAAAAGACTCCGCATGCAGCAAGCTAGCATGGGATGCCGCGTATGTATATGCAGGAAGCTGATCAGTCCCCAACACCTGCATGCATGATCTGCTAGAGTTAAAAGAGTAGCTGCTTGGTCGATGATCAGGTGCACTTCACTGTCGAGAAATAATTTTATAACATCATTTGGTAACATCATTTGATAACATCACTATCAAAGTAAAGAAGTTAAAAACATCTCATAAATGATAAAATTGTGGTGCATTTTAATTGGTATGTTCCAAATAATGTTACCAAATGATGTTACTAAACTATTTTCCCTTCACTGTCCCCTCAAAGAAGAGGCATCACGATTGCGCGTGTTCATGTGTCCATTAATTTTATTATTTAATTTATGTGGATGCATGTATTGCATGGTCAGCGCCCCTTAAAAGCTTCCTTTGTCCAACCCCTACCCGCTCAGAGGGGATTACAACTATCAAGTTCAGTGGAATTGTTCGTGGCAGATAGAAAGAAAGAGCGCGAGAGCGACTAGCTGGTTGCATGTTGCAGATACAATTTTGGTGTGCTGAGGAAACCAACTGCTGGTTTCCTCACAAGACTTTCTCTCTCGCTCGCCTACCCTTCGGTCATTCTCAAGAGCCAAGTGATATATATATATATATATATATAAATGTGTGTTTATAAATAAGACATATGTTAAGCTCTTTTATAAAGAAGATGACAAAACATAAGAATCACTTCTTAAGAGAGGTACAGTGAAATTTCGCCCCATATTCAATAACGTCTTTTGTGGAAAACTAAACGAGAAGTCATAGACTTTGTCCTAGCATCTTATCATAATAAGATCTACACACATTTATTCTCACTAAAGAGGATGCTATGTAAAAGTATGGTTTAATACCACATTAGAGATATAAGTGAAAATAAGTGATTGTTTATAGGATAAATTAATTAGGAGTCTCTATTAGAAGTTTGACTTATTTTTTAATCCTTGACAGAACTGTAATTCATTATAGTAAATGTTATCACATATTATAGTATACGTTAAATTCTATTACGAGAATGACCTTTTTATTACAATCAAAGACTCTTAATTAATTTATCTCTGTTTATAAGTAAGACGTATTCTTCTTCTTTCGAAAAAATTATTTTCTAAAAAAAATGACAAAACTCTAAATAAAAAATAATACCCTTTTAAAAGGGCCATACTGAAATTCCTCCCATCTTCACCGATATGTATTAAAATATTAAGATGTCACATGTACTTTTATTATTTAACACCTACTTTATCATGTACAAAAATGAGTGTCACATGAAACTCTCCTAATTAAAATTACTTTCAGGTGGAAGAACTGATTTATATATAGAGAGAGAGAAAAAAATTAGTACACTTAAATTTTACACTTTATAATTGTATTTATTACTTCTCATTAAATTGATGTATTATGCTGGTGAAATGTAAAATTTAAGTGCACAAAATTTTTCCGATGGAGTCGGTCAATGGCGCGTTAGATTGGGCACAAATGTGCACAAGTGAAAAGCACAATTTCATCTCTGTATATTCAGCTGAGTCACATTAGGGACTTGGGCGTATCATGCAGGGTAGATGTAGTCGGCATGTGATGTCGGCATGTCCGGTAGTGGGAGGACATCTGAGAGTACGTACAGGAGGACAGCTCCTGATCTAGTCTCTCTCCCGGCCCCTTCAATTTTTTCTCTCATCTATGCGTGTGTCGGGGCTGGACAGTCGCATTCATCGGTAGGACCATGATTGGTACCACCCTTTGCTGCCTGCCAGTACTGCTAATATGTACAAACAAAACGAGTGGCATGCAACGGAGCAAGCTGGATCAAGGGGAGATATATATAGGCCGCCATGGCGCTGTGTGTTTGTGTTTGGCTGCATTATATATGCTAGAAGTGGGGTATCTACGCAACACGATCAATTCTTATCACGTATATGAATATAGATGTATATCTGTTTTCAAAAATGCCAGACAAACCGGGGGATTTTGCTGCGTACTCATACTGGCCCAGGTCCCTCTAAAGTCTAACCCCCAACTCCAAACACAAAGTCCACCACTTTCTCTCGCTTTCCATGTGGAGGTAGGTAATTAATAATAGTAGTAATAGTAGTAGTACTTGCAATGTCTTGGTGTTTTAAAAAAAACAGAGTCTTTTTCTGTTAAAAAAAAGATTTTTTCAGAGAGGAATATAATAGATCCTAGTTATAAAAATATATTTATTTTTACTACATCTAATATTAGACTATCCTATGTCGTCTCTACAATAATAATATTATTATTAATTCATTAACAATCAGCCTATCCCCTTCTCATCAGCTCTTGCCTTATTTAGAAAAATTCTTCATGCCTGCCCCCTCTTGCCAACCTTATGCGCCCACCCCACTACCCCAGGTACAAGAGAAGAAATGTTGCGCCGGGCTCGTCCCGATGTGCTATAGATGTCTGAGATTTGCTGACGATGAAAAATATCGTTAGGAATTGTAAATAAGAGAGAGCAGCCAAGGGGTCCCAAATATTGTCCTGAGTGAAAATTATTCTCCGACACTCACGTGCATTCAGAAATGACGTAGAATCACTCAAATTATTTTTTATTCATCAAGAGCAGGAGCAAGATTAAGATTAAAAAAAGAAAGAAATTTTGGGGTCTTAAACTTTTGGGATTAGATACCACTGATTTCAGTGGGGTCACCCTCTTAATTATAAAAACTCCTAAAAATTCACAATTTAAGTAGTCATTTTTAAAGAAGAAAAAAAATTCAGTGAGATCACGTGACCCCACTGAACACATGTTATACGTCTGTCCATGAAAATGGTAGAGAATGGGGAGCAATCAGGAAGTGAGAAAAGAGTCTGGTGCTCTTATGTGGGGATATGAATTATGTCCCAAAAAAGGCTTAATTGGCTCAGTTCCGGCATTGCTTCCTATAAACGTAAGTCGGAAGTTCCTATTGTTCGTGCCACCCCCCACTTACCCATGCCATACCACTCTGGGTTCAGTTGGAGGCTATTGTAGGAATGGAGTGGTCTTAATTATAGACCAACATATTTTTTTATCTAACCTACGAGGCATGAGACGTGCCTTGTAGCAATTTGGAAGTTTAATTAATATAAATAAATTATAAATTATCAAATAATAAATGATGCACCAATAAAGAAGAGATGATGATGAGATTAAATAATGACTTATAGAAGAGCTAAGGGTTAAAAGAGAATATAGAATAATAACTGTTGCAAAAAGTGTAACATAGGTTAGCTCAGGTCGAGATGACTGTTGAGATGCTTCTCGAAAAAGACTGAGCTGAGACAACTAAGCTGATGAATCCCGTCTGAGGAGCGCTTGTCCGACGTGTGATGCTAGTTCTAAGCTCTCGACCTAACTTGCAAAGCCCGCCAAGAAGCCTCAGCGGGGAGACACTCTGACGCTCTTGTCAGTCGCTAGCCGAGCAGAATGGTCTAGCTTGAGGTAGAGCAGCGTACCTGCGCCGGTGGAGTGTCTGTCTCTTATATAGTGTTAGGACACATGTGTAACAACTAGACGACCCCGTCAATCTCGCTGGGGGTCTCCGTGATTGACGCCGAATTTAAGTTGCCACCGACCTGCCAGGTCATCGTGACCATGGTCTTAGTAACCGCAGTTATAGGTCCCATGATCATCGGACCTTACCTTATTTGTCTGTCAGTCACGTGAGCACCGCTTCGGGGCACGCACGAGCACGCTAGGCCCCAGGTCGGCTCCGTTCGAGCCGAGAGAGCGTTCTCGGCCAAGTTGCGGAAGACGGCCCGAGGTGCATCACAGGTCTAACCATACCGACCAGACTCGTCGGATCGCATATCGCTGATGTTCTTCCTGAGAAAGCAAGGACGTTGTCCTATGCCTTCATTGTGGTCGGCCGAGAACTTAGCCGACCTGCTGGGATCATCCCGTATCAATAACAAAAGAAAAAAATCTTGTTAAATTTAATATGTTCAATACTCAATAACTAAATTGGACTAATTAGACTTAATTATATTAGGTAATGGGCCAATTTTGTTCCCAAACCCTACCCTAACTTGGAGAGCATATTTTTCACTAAAATTCAACTTTAATTTCAGTTGGAGAGTTCAAATAAAAGAGATAAATCAAGCAAATTCGCAAAAGATTAATTTAGAGCAATGATAGGACTTTTATAGTCTTACCCTTTAAATACACCCTCTAATCTCATTTTGGCCAAGGCACACAACTACTGAGATGTGGTTGGATGAAGGAAGGGCGACTGGAGATGATGAATTCAAGGAGAAATTCTAGAAGACTTGGTGTTCAATTCATTCTTTGCCCTAAAACCTTTAAAACACTCGAAGGTAGGTATTCTAACATGCTAAATCTAATTATTCTTCTAGTCAATCATCATGCTAAAATCATATTCCTCTTGTTGTTCCCAATTTTTTAAGCTCATATAGTGAGTATTTTGTGTTCAAAAATCATGTGTATATATATATATATATATGTTCATCCAAGATCTTGGTCTTCCCTTCAAATCATGTCCAATCCCAATTTATTTGGAAATTCATGATTATTGTATGTTTATAAACATGTTAGGAAGGTTTTAAAAGCGATTTGATGATTTATACTTCAATATATATCAGGATCTTTACATTTTATTGAGCATGTATCACCCATGGATTCACTGCGCGTGAGAATGCGACGGAACCCTTGACTACCTTCTGAACGCATTCCTACAGTAGACCATGTTCAAGTCGCACTCAGTCAAGCCCGCATGTTTTCTTAACATGAACGCACTCGGCTACTTGAACACCTTGTAAATGTAGGTAGTGCCTGCCCATGTTTAGACTATCGGCTTAAAATCTCTAATTTTCTAAAAATAGTGCCATAAACCCTTCATTTACATATTATTAATGACTATTAAACCCCAAAATATGTTAATTAATAATATTTCTGAATTAAAGAATGTAATAGCCAGTTAGTGATTAGATTATGAATAAAATTATTAGTTGATTATTGGTGTTATCTAATTGTCCAATAATTTGTTATTTCTTTAGTACTTGTTCAGTTTATTCGCATAATTACAACTTCCCGTTCTGATATTTCGAGTCAAGACGAGACAAGTCTTGCCATTACCATGCTCTAGAGTCCTAAGAAGGTGCCTGGCTATTGATGTTTCCATGATCTAGAGTTTCACGGACATGTCTGATAGCCTGTGTTGCCATGTTCTAGAGTAGCAAGGGCGTGCATCACCATGGCCCAAAGCATATCCCAATTATGGAGCTCCGACAGCTCTGAATCATCTGAGGATGATAAGCCAAGTTTGGAGATGTCTCATCCACTTTGGTTCGAATTTCAAAGGCCTCACAAGCCTAATGAATTGGGCTTCGGTGGGATGCGCTAACATTCTGCCTTCTCTATAGCTTTGCCATATATAGGGAATCAGGCTCTAATAAGCTATGGCTAATATCCTCCCTCCACAATAGGCTGTGAATAGTTGGGCTGTGGTAAGCTATAGCCATATTCTCTCTCCTCATCCCCCCCCCCCCCCCCCATCCTCAAGTACAAGAGTAATTATAGGATGAATGGTTGGTTACAATTCTAGAGTGTAGGACCTGTCACTGACTAATTTAGATTCACTTCGCACAATCCGATGCCAGCAATGGGGCACTACTGACATTTCATCCAAGATATCTTCACTTTTGATTAAAGATATCTTCACTTTATCCCCAATCTATCTTAATACAAATGTTGTTAAATAAGGGCTCAATACTTCGGCCAGACCATCCGAGCTGTTTGATCAGCGAGACGCCTTGCTCATGCCAAAACCTAAAATAATTTTGTAGAGATCGAAAAATGATCTTGTGAGTTGGACCATCCCCTTGATTATGTGCTCGTAATTAAAATTTTATCATGCTTTTAACACAAAAACTGGAGGAGGTTTTCAATTGCTATATCTTCTTTTGCCCTTTCCAGGCAGGTACAACTCTTTATTTCCCCGTTAAGCAAGTGAGGGTGGTATTAATAAAGAATAAAAAGTATGTACGAAAGGATCTAGTGAGCCCCTGTCCAGGACAGAGCCACGTACTATATATAGCTGCATATAGGAATATAGACTATAAATATTCTTAGTTAGTTACCAAAGATTAAAGAATGTAATTAATTCGGTATGCACGCAGACCTCTTTCACTGGTCCAGTTAGAGCTCAATTGACCTCTTCTCATCATGAGTAGTGGAGTAACAGTTTTATAACACCATTTGATAATATCATTTAGTAATATCACCATTAAAGCTGTGCTATATATATCAATAATTTAAATAAAAAAATTAAAAAAAAAATTATAATTGCTGAGGATTACATGAGTATTTTGATTGATGTGTTACTTTAATATGTTATCAACCGGCGTTACTAAACCATTTCTCTGAGTAGTGTGCCCATAAGTCAGTGGTTATGTCTCGATAGGTCCACGTGGGTCTCTTGTAACCAGCCCGTCAAATTAGGCTCGCAGCATGAGGAAAAGTCAACGCACGGGACACGTGGCCAGGACCGTTAACTGATAGAGTATTTATATATCATTAAGTTTTTTCAACTCGATCGATCGTAGAATTGTGATGTCACAAAAAAGGAAAAGGAAATTAACAAACCCCACCCTCTCAACAGTCAACATAATAAGGTGTCGTACATTTGACGTTGACGGGTTAAAACGATGGGTTGTGGGGGCTAACCGGCAGGCACGTCTATATCCGCCTTCCCGGGTGCTACCACAGAGAGGTGCAAAGGCCGACGGAACTCATGAAGATCCAACGAGGAAGGTTACCGGCCGAGAGCTAGCCGATCCAAGTTAAGTTTGACAACTGACTCTTGTTCACACTTAATTATTCAACAGCCTTTTTCCTGATGTGTGGGGAGGTTGAGAGAGCCGATCGATCTAGTAACTAATAATTTAATAATGCCGGTGCATGCGAGGAGGGGACTGATCAATGCGCGCGTCCATGATGCATGGAGAAATAATGATGCATGCATGGAATTGGAGATGGATGGAAGCAGCTTGTACATATATATATATATATATACAATACAATATTAATTAGTTTAATTAATAAGGCGTGCGTCGTCACATATATATATATGCTTACAAACATTTCCAACCTCGTGCTTCGACTCCATTCTCTATCGTCACAATTATTAATATTGTCTACAGATCGATCGGAGGCCGGAGGATGCAACGTACGTACTAATTATATACATATATATATATATATGAATGTCCGCATCAATTAACGTACAGAGTAAATGTGCGTGTGAACATCGTGTGTTTTGACGAACTTCTCAGTATGTACCCGATCGACGTGGAAGCAGCCTTCCATGGCTCGCTTAATTCGCCAGCCAAGTTAGAGGCGGCCTGATATATATATATATAGACACTCGACGCCCTACAAATAACTCGTGCCAACATTTATATATAATGGTTTAATAACACGTACGCCACAACTTTTAATATACCAAACAAAACTTACTGCAACCCTACCTTTTATGAGACATTTGGAGTATTACTTTTCATAAATGATGATATGACACATTTTTTTATTCGTTATGTCATTTTATCAGTGTCTCGAAACAGTGCTATATATAAAACCATCATAATTATATTCGAAAAATATAATCCATCATAATATATTCGTCGTGAGTTTTCCTTTTCGCAGCGCAGGGCGTGGCGCGAGTACCGACATCCACCCCGGAATAGAGGCGTGGACGATGGGTGGAGGAAACAGAGCCGCGAGTTCCTTTCCTCAAACTTATAGACTAGTCCTTTTTTCTGGAAGAAGACATCTCATCTCTTGCACACCTTCTAGAACTGTGCCAAGTCATGGGATAGGATGAGATATTATTACAATATTTTATATCTACTTTTTAATTTTATAGGGTTACATATATAGCATGTACGTACTTAACTTCCATGTACACCCACATTAAGTGTGTACCAATTAAGTCTTTCTCATTATATAAATCTTAAAAGCCCAACCTGTTACTATTACTTAATTAATAGAAAGCTTCAGAGACGTTTCCCTCCGGGGACGAGGACTTTGGATGACAGGTGCATCCCGCAGATATCTGACGACTTCGAAGCACCCGTTGAAACAAACCGGGGAAATCATGGCATTACCTGCCGCTGCCGACGTCTTATTTGTTCCATATGCAAATTCTATATAGTTAATTCCTCGAGATGCATATATATACACATATCCATGGGCAGACGAAGAAGTCCTTGTGGCTTCATAAGTATGGTTTGGTGACGCCGTTAATTAGTTGGCAATTAAAACTCGAGAACTTAATTTGGACTTCTGACTTTCTCAATATATATGCGAGCTATATGTATGTGCACTACTACTTTCAACGTACACTTACATCGTCTTTTCTTTGAGTACTTGAGTGGCGGCGTTGACGAGGAAGACATATATAGGATTCCTTTTTTCTCTGCACGTAATTAGCAATTTCCTGTTGACATTGTAAGGTACTAATTAATATTCCTCCACCCTTGGAACAATTGAATTGCTGCTCAGGGGTATTGGCTGCTGGTGTGTAAATTAACAACTTAATTATAATCCACACTCTATATAGGTATAGTGGACCATGCAGTCGTACGTCGTTAATTAACTTTTGGGAAGCTAGCTAATTAGCGAAGGGTCGTCTGTACGTACCATTGTAATTAAGACATATCCGGGTAGAACAATTAATGGTACAGACGTAGAAAGAAGTTGTTGTCCGTACGAACGCATTTGTATATCTTACACACAAAAAGAGAATATATAACGTATCGATGCAGTGATATTTATAAAACTCACTCGACACATGTAATTAATTTGGTAATTATTTAGGTAAGGGGCCGGAAAATATGTATAATCAATATTGGCTGTTGTCAGGATGTTGCTGGCTCCCGGCAGCTTCAATGAACTCTTACCACAGATCATTTTGTGGACGTACGGGTGAAGGGTGGGACCACCCACCTCAGGATAAAGACGAAAGATGAACTTAATCTGCGCAGTCAGTGATGGATGAGAGTTAGGGAGGTGCATCATCGATCGATGAGAGGTGGTTTTCAATGGCAGATCTAATTTGAGATCAGTGAGATCCTGTGATTTTATTGAATTGAAAAAATTTTATTAACTAGTGATATAAAATTTCACTATGAATAACTCTACTAGATCAAAAAAAAAATATAAATATATATATATATATATATAAATACATCTACTGAACAAAGATTCTAGATCGGTCACTAACTACCTTTTGATCAATTCCCCGGCCCGGACAAAGGGGAACCAGTGCTTTTGGAGAGGACACAGGACACAGACAATAGCTAGACACCCTCCTCTCCGTTCACCGTTGGGTGGACTGGACGCTAATGCTGGACTGGTGGCCGCGCTCCTCTGCGCCCTTACAATTTTAGCCGGTGGATCGACCGATGGCCGATTGGCGCCGTCGCCGTCAAGAGCGAACTCGGATCCCTCCTCCTGTACACCACTGTCTGACTTTTCCTGCCCCTCTCCCCCCATCATCGATAGACAAGACTTTACACAACATGGCTTTGGTTTGTCTTCTCTTTTCCTCTTTCTTACGAAAAGGGGAACCGGGTTTCCGGGAACTGGGCGGCCGCAGCGGTTTTCCCCGAATGGTGGACCCCACGTACACCACCACGTAGCGATTGGACGCGGATGGGATTCTGAGGGGGAGGCACTCGGACACTCCACTCTCTCTCAGTAAGCTTACTATTTAAGCTCTAAAGGCTAAGCAAAGCATCCGGGCTTGACCCCATCCATCTCTCAATTTATTCTCTCTCCCGAGCTAGTTGTCATATCTGTTGCATGTTATGATTATGTCCCTGTTTCCCTCGTATGTATAGCTCCCTTAAAAAGTGCTTAATTTCGTGGTCTGACAAAGATCCGGGCCTTCAGCCTCCAATGGACTACATACTTTGTAGGAACCCATCAACTGATCTCACGAAGGCAACCAGCTTCTACGCCCTACTCCCTGTGGGACTTCTCAGTTCAAACAACATTGCGGGGTTTCCCACTCGTCGAGAAGGAAGATCTGTGTCTGAAGAGAGAGAGAGAGTGAGACATGCAGAGTGTTCTTTGTGCGCGTGTATATGTAATCTGAGTTGAGAGAGAGAAAGAGAGAGAGAGAGGATTGGGATGTTGATACCACCTGAGCTCCGTCCATCCAATCCACTGGGTTGTCCAAAAGTCTCGTTAATTTTAAAGTGGGACATCGTTGGATGACACAAAACCTTGGCCTCCAAAAGTGGTTTATTAGAATGGATGAGAACCCACCGCCCCCCCACGTCTCGATCGCTCATCACTTAGTACTACTGGTCCATGCTTTGTGTAAAAGACACAGAGATGATATATACATGTGTTAATTATCATTATTATGTGGTGGAGAGAGTGACTTGTGAAGCGAAAGCCAAGTTGTTGATGGTGCCCCTCCACATCCATGAAGCGGCCAACATGCGCGATGGCATGAACCCTTGGAATCGCGCAAGCCAACAAAAGCCGCAGCTGGTTCCACTGCGGATCCCCCCCCACTATATTTATTATGCAGCTCATCAAGATCCGGCCTTCCCCCATGGCACGACAAGACAAACGACACTTTTTTCTATGAAGGAACACGGTTTAAGGATATATGGGACGCCTCCAAGTTTAAACACTTATAATATGTAGAATCCTCTCAACCCTCGTGAGAGGGGGTTGGGTCAGTTCAAGAGGTGAGGTGAGTTTTTTTTTATTTTAATTTCTGTGTAAATTAATAAAAATATTACATAATATAAGTTAAAATAATAAAAAAATCCACCCCACTCTCTTGTACTGATCCAACTCTCTTTTACGAGGGGTTGAGAGAATTTCAACTCTCGCCGCCGTCGTCGTGTGTATATATATATATATATATATATCCTTCTCACATTACGATCGGCCGTGCCCCTTTTGCTCGGACATCTGCCTCTGCCACGCCCTTCGGCCCAACGCTAATTCTTAATTTAACTTTTTTTGTTTTTTTTTTGGCAAAAAATATCTACTGTGATATCATCTTACAAATAACAAAGAGAAAGATTTTGTGCACTTCTCAAAGTGTAAAACTGTCATATCATCTTACATTTTTCTCTCTTATTGGTGGGAATCAAGGTGTCACATGGATCTTTCTCTTCTTTTTCACCAGGAGAAGTGTAAGATAACATGATATTTTTGTACTTTGAGAAGTGCACAAAGTCTTTTTCAACAACAAAATCAGAGCATTGAATTTGAAGAAGTTATATGCACTTTCCGCGGTCTAGTCCATCTCAATCGATGTGGGACTAAACCCACTCCAACAAACCCAAAGGGAAATGTACACCACCGAAGTACAGGAAAATTGCTACGTGCCCCAAGTTCAGAACCAGATACCAGGGTCTCTCTCTCAAATAGTGTGATCGAAGCACATCGGCCATTAAAAAAATTTGAGAACTTTAGACAGACCTAATAAAGAGCTTCAGGAAGTTGATGGTAGTTCGAACCATAAAGATGTATCTGATTTCAAAACGACGACAAAATTCAGATAGACCATTTTCACATTCAAACTCCGAAAAAAAGATGCCACGAGAACAAAAAACTGTGGGGAAATACTAGTAAAGGAAGATGTTTAGTAGCCGCCTTTGAGATCGTTGACGACATCATATGGAATGGGCGTCACGGTCTCCAATGTGGCACCTTCCACCATGAAGCCGGGCTTGGGACCCTCGGGTTGCCGCCTGGTGCTGACGACGTCGCCGCGCGCCTTGGCCTCGCGTTTGAGCTCGTCGTTCTTTATCTTCCTCAGGCGGAACTCCTCGGCGCACCTGGACGGTATCACATGCTCTAAGCGAACATGAATCCTCTTCCGGATGATCCGGTTACCAACCTGCTTGTTGATCTCGACGCCGATGGCGCGCTTGGTGACGTTCCACACCCTGCCGGTGCGGCCGTGGTAGAACTTGTGTGGCATACCCTTGTGAACGGCGCCGTTCACCTTGACGTCGACGTAGCCGCCGATCTTGTAGGTCCTCAGGTACGTCGTCAGGGGGATGTAACCCTTCTTCCGGAAGGGCCTCACGAAGAGGTCCCTCGTCCGGGAACGCACCCCGTGGCCCGCCGGCATCTTCTAGCTCTTCTTCCCGGCTGCTGTCGCACCCTGCCAATAAATCGAGATGCATGCACCCTGCCAATCATAGGAAGACAAGTATTGTTAGTGGGCCCCGCAACAATTTGTTATTTGATGATCGAGTCCAGTCTGCAGAAAACTAGTATATATATACAAATACGGATAACTGCCCGGCTTCTTACAAGTTACAATATTTAGATTACGTTAAATTATCGAGTACTAGTTGATGTCGGCGGGCACCTAATTAAGGTGTACGTGGTACCCGCCCTCGAAGCTGAGCGGACTCTACAATTAAACAGACTAGGTGTACTCACTTGTGGAATCTGCCTTATTACCAGGGTAGGTCCATCTGCAAGTGCCCACATAGGAGGACATTTATTTATTTTTTTTCCCCTTAAATTATACATATATAGGGCTCTTGGCAACTGTGTTGTCTCCCCCACTTTTTACCACGGGACTAGCAATCTCAACTGTGTGCTAGGCATGTGTCACCTCCAAGAGATTTTGGTCCACCCCCAATATAGATCTTTCGGGCCCATTAGGACCTGAGGGGCCGTCGTGGCAAGGAATTGATGGCTTTCCCAAAAGGTGAGAAACGTTGAGCTTGTCGGTCGTACTGTACAGCTGAGTTTTCATCCACCCAAGAATTTGGGCATGCTGGGCGTCGATATATATCCTCTCGCGAACAAGGGCAACTCACTGCCAAATGCCAACTGATCAGGTTGGCTTGCCCCTGAGATCACCCATATATTCAGCGGAAAAGGAGGGTCAAGATGGCTTAATATATATACCCGAGATGCTTGTGTGCCCTCATGCATGGTCACCTTCAATTAATCCCGATATTGGAATTGGCATATATATATGATGCTTATCCTCGTGAAATGTTGTACTTCACTCCAATTGCATGAATCAATATATTCTCCGACATGTTGATGATTAGGTGATCGAAGATCGACAAATTAATACGTGACGACATGAATCTTCTGCAGACAAGGGAGAGAATTGTTATGAAACTATTTCTTTCACTTATTTCACTTGTAGCAGCGTGTGTAGACTCAGAAATCAGTCCGCCATACCACCTTCAATGGGCTTCCAGTTCAGCCAACAAATTAAATCAGCAGACTCTGAAGAGAAATAGGGGTTTCGAGGAGCGATAAAAAGTGGAACTCCCGCGAAAGTTCGTAGCAAAGAAGCATTTGCATGCATGCAGAGAACAATTAATTTCAAAGTCGCAAACTATTCTAAAAGCATCTTGCAAATTTGATTCTGGGGAGGAGAGCCGGGAGCCCGGTTTTGATTATCCTATTCTATATATCTTAAATTTTAAGTTTGATAAGATCCTAATACATTTTTATACTTTTTCCATCTCTTAGACATCTAATTGCATAAAACCATGTCTTAAACTTACATTGTCATATATACCCTTTTCGGAGACCTCTAACTCGGTATATCCGGCTCCGTTACCCTTCGTGTATCAGTGGTGGCCCACACTGGCAGTCTAGACTAATCATATCACTGTCAACATCACCCGCTCTATATCCATCGCCTAGGAGATCTATGACCGCCCCTACTGTAGGGGGCAGTGAAAGCGTGTAAGGGGGAAGTAGGAGAGAGTAGAGGTACCAGGAGGTAGATAAGCGGGCCAGCAAGTGGAAAAGACTATACAGGAGAGAGGAACAACAGATGGGCCAAGAGACTGATCTAGTACACAGTGAAGAAGAGGAAATATTGAAATATATATATATATATATATATGTAGGGAGGAAGGGGGAGCAGGGGGGGGGGAGAGCCACTGGTGGCGCTCCCTCCCCTCCTAGGAAAACCTCTTGAGTAAGGTGACGGGACCGTCGAAAGTTGACAACAAGATCGTCTAAGGGCGCGGAAGAAATTGTTGGGTAGAAGAAAAGTGATTGCAATTTTTAGAAAAATTCAAAGTTTTGTAAGAGAGTGTGTCTCGTGTGTTTATGGATTTTGTCTCATATAAAAACCCAAGTAAGGGAGTGGCTTTTATAAGTTCTTGTGGTTCTAAGGATTTGTTCTTATGAAATTAGAAGGAGATATGCCCAAAATCACACATGCATGCCCACCCGCCGAGTTGGGCTGGGCATGCGGCGCGCGTGTGAGGTGGCTGTGGGCCTTATTGGGTCATCACTCTTTTGCCAATCTATTTTTTTCCTTTTTGTTTGGAGGGCTTGTGGGACACGCCCATTCCTGAAGATGTGAACCGGCGTGTAGGGGGGTATGGGCGGTTGTTATAATGAGAGAGAAAGAAATCGAGTGGTCTTAGTCTTCTTCTCGAAGAAAACTCTCTGCGGTCTCCGCTCAGTCTCCGTCTGCAATGCCATGAACACCACCGGGGAATAGCTCTTTGCTGGTCGCATCTTGCCTTCGCCCTCAACACAGACGTCGCCGTCGACGTGCCGCGCCTTCCCCTCTACTACGAACTGCCTCATTCTCTACGTCGTCGGTGTTCAATGCATACTTTTTTTTACCCTACATTCCGTAGAGATCATTTCATACATATTAGATAGCTTTCGTTTTACGAGATCAACAGTGTGCGACTGTCATCTCATTAGATGTGGTTGTACTTTGGGAGAAGATTGTTGTTTTCCTTTTCGTACCTATAGTGGGGGAGCAATATATTTTGTAAGGCAAGTTCCTTTTGGAACTCCTCCACTGCTCCTATATATATATATATATATATAATATATATATATATATATATTATGTTCATATTTTCAACATGTCTATTTTGATTATCTATTGTTATTCTCTTAGAGCGATGTCTCTGTTGATTTATATAACTTGTTTCATGTCGTTATATTTACACTTTATATATATATTATATAAGAAAGATTTATTACACTTACACTTACTATTGTACTTAAAGTGTAATACGATTAAATAATAATCTATATGATGCTCCTCACATGAAGAGTGATAAAATAACAATCTAATTACTAGATATCACATGAATTTGTTATCTAATCATATTTAAGTACAATATGAAAGTATAATAAACATTTTTCTCTATTATAAATTAAATGGCCAGTTTGACAGGGGGTAACTAGGGATTACCCCTGGCTAAAGTGCAAAAAGCACTTTGGGGAGGGGGGTGAGTCTACCCAGGAGTAACCTGGTTAAAACCAGGTTACCGGGGTAACTCTGCCCCACCTCAGGAGGTGGTGAGGTGGGGCAGAGTTACCCGCGTGGGTAACTTTTGTTTTTTTTTGAAAATTTAATAAAAATATTATTAAATTATAAATATTATTTATTATATATCTCTGAAAATTATCTTACTTTTTAATTGTACAAAAAAAATTGAGTCAAAGTTCTAAATTGACTAAAAAAATAAAAAGTGAGTAAACTTACCCTTGATTAGTGGTGATTAGTGGAGTAAATTGTCAAAATAAAAGTGGATAACTTTTTAGTTAAAAAACCCATAGATAAACTACCCGTGGATAGTTTAACCATGAATCAAACTAGCGCGGAGCGTTAACTTACTCCAAGCGGCTGCCTAGATTTTTTCTGATGACCGCAGTTTAGAGAGAGGGAGAAGATTGTCTTTTTCTATTATTATTATTATTGTTTAATAATTGAATTGTTAAGAGGTTTATGGGAGGCGAGAGAGGGAAAGTTTACACAGGCTGTGTCCCGTTCGCTGCTACATCCATGGTCCGCGCCCTATAAATACCCTCCCCATCCCACCCCATTTCCCCCAACCATACCCCCTCTCCTCCTCCCTCCTCAGGGCCTTCAGGCACTCCTCTGCTCCTTCCCCCCGCCACAAAAAGACGAACCTCTATCTCCTCCTCCATCATCGTCATCATCTCTCTCTCTCTCTCTCTCTCTCTCTCTCTCTCTCTCTCTCTCTGGGTAGTCGGCCATCCCATCGCCTTCCTCCTCCTCCTCTCCCGCAACGACCTTGCAGGTGTCTTGATGCTTTGGACCTTGGGTTGCACCATGAATACTACTACGGCTGCCACCTACACTACCATTAATGGCGCCACCACCACCGGCGTCTCCATGTGGCTGTTCCTCCTCCTCTGCCCTCCCGTCCTCGCCCTCCTCTGCTCGAAGCTCCTCCGCGCTTTCGGTCTCTCCCCGCTGGCTGCTGCCCGACAGAAGCTCCCCCTGCCGCCGGGCACCATGGGCTGGCCCTACGTGGGCGAGACCTTCCAGCTCTACTCCAAGAACCCCAACGCCTTCTTCGCCGAGAAACAGAAGAGGTTCGTTGCCTGATTTCGCTCGCTGCTGTCGTCTCATCTTCAGGAGCGAGTGAAGATAACAAGTGGAAAAAAAAAGATGTTCTCTTCTCTTCTCTTTTCCGCCGGCGGCACCACATTGCCGACGCTCCGTCGAACTTAAAAACGCACCCCAACTATACTCCTCCAAGCGTTTTTGGGTCGGAACCAGCTACTTCTTCATATTATGCTAATTTTCCGATGTTATTCTGCTGCGGTGGCGGCGCGCTGCAGGTATGGCTCGGTGTTCAAGACCCACATCTTGGGCTGCCCCTGCGTGATGATATCCAGCCCCGACGCCGCAAAGTTCGTGCTGTCCACCAGGGCCACCCTGTTCAAGCCTACCTTCCCCGCCAGCAAGGAGCGCATGATCGGTCGCCAGGCCATCTTCTTCCAGCAGGGAGACTACCACGCCTGCCTCCGCCGCCTCGTTGTCCGCGCCTTCGGCCCCGACGCCATCCGCGACAAGGTTGCCGGTGTAGAAGCCGCCGCCATCGCCGCCCTCCGCTCCTGGAATGGCCGCCTCATCAACACTTACCAAGAGATGAAGACAGTAAGCACCCCCTGGAGACCCTCAAATCCTCTCTTTTCTGTCTGTCTTCTTCTGCTTCTTATATATTAAACTTCCCCCGTTCCCCCTGCTTCTTTCTGGCCAATTTAGATTTCCCAAGTAGAGGATTTTTTTTTTTTTCAGTCCATGGGGAAGAGAAAGGGAAGGGGGTCACCTTTTGTTGTTGTTGTTGTTGTTGTTGCTCTTCTTTTTCTTTCTGTTATACAACACAGTAATCCTAATCCACCTCTGTTTTTTTATTTTTTTTCTTCTCTCTTCTTCTTCTTCTTCTTCTTCTTCTTCTTCTTCTCCTTTCTCCTGCGACTCTCTGTCAATCTGCAGTACGCCTTCAACGTGGCACTCCTGTCCATATTCGACAAGGACGAGCTCTGCTACATAGAGGAGGTGAAGCAGTGCTACTACACGCTGGAGAAGGGCTACAATTCAATGCCCATCAACCTCCCGGGGACCCTCTTCCACAAGGCCATGCGGGCCCGCCGGCAGCTGGCTGAGCGGGTGGCGGAGATCATTGCCTCCCGGAGGAAGAGGGGAGTGGCGGCCACCGATCTCCTGGGCTCCTTCATGGAGGGGAAGGAGGCCCTCACCGACGACCAGATCTCCGACAACATCATCGGCGTCATCTTCGCCGCCCGCGACACCACCGCCAGCGTCCTCACCTGGATCGTCAAGTATCTCACTGAGAACCCCAGATTCCTCCAGGCCGTCACAGTAAGGCCCTTGCCTTTCCTTCTCCCTCCCCGGCCACTGCACGCCTCTGTCTACATCTACTGTAGTCTGAGCTTGCTCCTTTGTTGTTCATTCTTTTAACTTGCAATGGGGGGTTCGCAGGAGGAGCAGGAGGAGGTGAGGAGGAGCAAGGAGCAGGCGGAGGAGGGAGACAAGTGCCTGACTTGGGCCCACACCAAGAAGATGCCCATCACCTCACGGGTGATCCAGGAGACGCTGCGGGTGGCCTCCATCTTGTCCTTCACATTCCGAGAAGCGGTGGAGGATGTGGAGTACCAAGGTAGGTGCGCGGGCGTCTGTGAAGAACTCTAATTTGCTTTTTATTTTTACTTCATGTGCTCTTGTGGAAACAAAGATTAATTAGAACGACCACCTCCGAAATGGAGGCGGCCATCAACAAATTTTTAGGCCGACATGGCATGCTCACGATAATCTCCTCTGTTGTTGTTTGTGGTGGCTTGATTGCAGGGTATCTCATCCCCAAGGGATGGAAGGTGTTGCCGCTGTTCAGGAACATCCACCACAGCCCCGACTTCTTCTCCGAGCCCGATAAGTTTGATCCCTCCAGATTCGACGTAAGAACACGGGTTAGAGGAGAAGAAACGACATCAAATTAAAGACAGATGATGCGCCCCCTGCCTGCCCCACTTATGCCTAATTCCTCCTTTTTTGTGACTGTTGCTGCTGCAGGTGGCTCCCAAGCCCAACACCTTCATGCCATTTGGCAACGGGACCCATTCATGTCCTGGCAACGAGCTAGCAAAGCTGGAGGTTCTGGCCCTCCTCCACCACCTCACCACCAAGTACAGGTACCATGAATGAGAGTTATAAGAGATATAAGGATGGAAACAAACAATAGGAAGAAGCGCAGGCCAACATCTTCACCATCACAGTTGCGGAGCCCACATTGCACCCCTCTCTTTCTCTCTCCCCCAGAATCAAAGAAGATTCACCAACCCTCCTTCCAGCTTGCTCTGTCCTGAGGAAGGGCCATGTCCCCCCTCCACGACAGGAAGCTGCCCTCCTCTGGAGTACGGTTGACCATCTGGTACCATCTGATGTGTATATATTTTATATATACATACATATATATATATATGTGTGTGTGTGAGAGGAGAGAGAGAGAGAGAGGTGGGGGACCGGAATCCACATTCATCCACATCCCATATGCACACCCCTTCACTTCAAAGCTCATAAGTTCATCCCCTTTTTTGTTACTTTCTGTCACGCTGACTCGTGTTATTGCGTCTTCTTTCTCTGCTGTAGGTGGTCGCTCCCGGAGTCGGGGAATGGGATCCAGTTCGCCCCATTCGCGCTCCCCATGAACGGGCTCCCCATGAGGGTGTCGCTCAAGACATGATCAGCACCAACCCTGCGAGGAAGCAGAGCCGTCTGCAGAACAACTCTGCGCACGGAGACATGGCGGTCGACAGCATTGCCATTTTATTCTTGACATCGCTATTATTGCCAGTGGAGCGGAGGGAGGACTTGCTGCAGCATGCGCTCTCATCTCATAACAAATTAACAACATATTATTATATGTGAGACACGCATGCTCGGCAAAGGGATCGTCGTGAAAAAGGCGCACACACAACACGGACTGGCTTTGGAGAAACAACGCCGGCAACCGTTGTGGGCGATCAGACATTTCACTTTTTTTTTAAGGAAAAAAAGAAAAATAAACCAAGTGCAAAGGAAAAAAAAAAAAAAAAAAGCTCCGTCTCCCTCTTCCCCTCCCCATGCCAATATTTAAGCAAAAGGCAACATGGAAGACGCATCGAAGGAGATGCAATCCCAAAGGGGACTATATACCTACTATTAGGTGCCTTTTGTTATACATAATAGATTATATATATGATAATATGTATATCTTTTTTGCTTTTGTTTTGAAAGGAGGAGAAGGCCCTCCTGCCCCTAATCCCCCCAGGAAATCGGAGAATTCATGTTAATTGTACAGGCCTTGCCCGATTCATACAAATAAGGATGAAGAGAAAAAGTGAAACCGGGGAAATATTAATTGTTGTTGTTGAAACATGTCAAAAAGATGCTCATTTCATTCATAGATATGACTTGTTCCCGGAAAGACAGCGGCGGCACCAGAAGGGCAGAAAAAAGGGCAGTGTGACAGCATTCCCCGTCGCCACGATCCTTCCATCAGTCTTCCTCTCTTGTGTGTCACCTGACCCCCTCCATTATATTACTAGGAACAAGAGAAAAATTTTGGGAGGGACAAGGACACATGCATGCATGTTGTTGGGAAGAAGATTGCAAGCAGCCGATCATGTACGACGAGACCCCATCATATGCATGGATGATTCATAATTATCCTCTTGTCCCTCGCTTGGTTGCCGCGGCTTCTTCTCCCTTCTCGTATATGATAAATAGATCATATCAGATATTTCCCCTCCTCTTCCAAAAGCTTACAAAAAAAAGAAACGGAAACCGCCCCCTATTCCCAAGGAAGAGTGGAAAGAAAGGGAAGATAACGATGGATAAGATTAGACGGCCTCGTCGCCGGGATGGGGAGAGTATAGTTAGGTGGCGATGAACACTGTTTGGAGCATGCGTCAGCTGCTGCTGCTGCTGCTCCCTGGCTGTCATGGATGGACGCCTCCCCAGTCAAGTCACGAACACGGCCAGAGGAGGGCAACCAACTGGGAGCTGACTTGGTGAGGGGGACAGCGAGAAGAGAGCTGTCAAATGGCACACCAAAACTGCCCTGCTCCCCCCGCAACACCTCCTCCTCCCACAAGAAGTCGTCATCTCCGTAATCTTAGATGTTGGCATAAACATCCACGTCTAGCTTTGTCGTCCCTCGCGCCTGCCTCCTAACACCCCCGAAGGCAACTTTTGTGTCTGAACCAGTCTAACTTTGATCATTCACGACCTGAATTAACTAAAAGGATGACTCTGCTGCCGCTGCTACTGCTGCTGGAAGGGACGGGGCCGGAGAGGCAGACTGCAGTCGATGCAACACGTGACCCAGCCCAGCCCAACCCAACCCAACCCAACCCAAGTAGCATTGTAGGACAACCAGCCAGCACACAGAACCGATCGCCTCTCCTGTTGTATGTCGTCTGAGATCGAAGTTTCCTTCTTTTCCCACCGAGGAACAGGAACAGGCGTAGATTTTATAAAACTAAATTTGATTATTGTTATGTGGAGAAAAAAATTTATTAAGCTGACTGAATAAAAACTTTACGACCAACCTAATTAGTCGGACATGGAATCTCATAAAATGTGGAACTCGACCTCTGGTCAGATGCCGAATAATCCACACGGCGTTTAATCTATACGGTCGACATAGCTAGGTAGAAAATCTCTCTGTTTTTGTTTTTTTTGTGTGTGTGTGTGGTGGTGGGGAGTGGTGAAGGGACCCCCGCCCGGGGGACATTAAATAATAACAGCCACATTTTCTTTGTTTTCGAGCCCCGGGGGGTGCTGGCAGTGAGCGAGCAACTTCACTGCCATATGCAAGACGACGGCAGAACCCGTTCAGGTTACCAAAGGTCACATATATACCCAGTTAAATATGTGTTCAATCATGTACATTTGTATCCATTCGCAGATACGATAAAATGCGTGTTGTGGGGGGAGGGGGGATATGCGTGGCAGGCATCAGCTGTCCCCCACCCCTTGCCCGCAGAGAAGCTTTAACCTATATTTGTCGCCCCCTCGCTGCATGCCCCTTGCCGGATCGACGATGGTATCCTGGTTTTGAGTCGATTACCGCTGCTGTCGCAAGCACAGCGTGCATTGTATGTAGATCAAAGCACATGTCTACTGACGCAGTAGGAAGCTCAAACTGTCGCCATCTATATACTTCTCTTTTTTCCCCTCCCCATCTCTGCCAGATCTTGGCAAAATATTCAACGTCTATTTCTCTCTCTCTCTCTCTCTCTCACACACACACACACAATACCACACCCATTTCCCCCTACGTTTTGCCCTACATTTCTCATGGTGATAGGCGATATATAGCAGGCGGAGGATGAGATGATCTAGGTGGTGGGGTCTCTTGAGCATGCACTAGTCTCGTATATATATTTGGTTCTCTCTTACATAAAATGAAGCATGAGCTTATATTTATACCTACATCTCCTTTTTGGTAATTAATTAGATAAGTACCCCTTTCAGAAAAATCAATTCATTCTACTCTAGCTAGAGAGATCGAATGAGAATAACCCTAGGGCCTTCTTCACTTATTTGAAAGGTCGTGCGTCTTTCCTTGAATTGGCCCGTCTAACAAATTAATGATTACCAAGTTGTAGTAAATTAACTCATATATACTACAAATGAGATATTATACAAGATTGGAGCAGTAGTTCAAGCTTGTCTCCTCCTTGCTTTCTCTGTGGTGCCCACGAGCGTATAATATCATTATTGTTTTCCACTGTTGATTTTGGGAACTTAATTCATTGGTCTATGTATATATCGTTATCTAGCAGGTTACGCTTTCGGCACGGCACGTTGTTATCTACAGCTGTGAACTCCCTGTCCGTTATTGTAGGTCGACTTTTAGATTAGACCGCAAAAAGAGAGAAAATTTCATTAATATAACCTGTTTCACATGAGCCAATTCATCCCCATTATAAATTCGGCGGGTGGGAGGCGAAGAAGTGAGCTAATTATTATCTAGTTTGGAAGAACAGATCCGACTTGGGTTGGATTATTTGAACTGATCCTAGCTTTTTAACCATCAAACTAGCTGGCTAGCTAGGTTCGATTACAAGCTCCTGCAGGTCTCGGCTCATCTCGACTTCCCCTGCAACAACTCATGTCAGAGGAGAGAAAACTAATATATGTGCTCGTATTAGTTATATAATCTTTAGCAAAGTTGGATGATCAGATCTCATAATTAATTGGCGCTCAGCATCTCTTCGACAGCAGATGTATTATATATTATTGTTGCTATGATTATTATTATATATGCATGCACCGTCGATCATGTAAACTAATGTGTGTGTTGGGGGGGGGGGTATGTACCGAGCTGCATGTGTTCGCTGCTTGCACGCCTCTTCGTACAGTACCTTAATCACACATATCGATCGTACACTCACTCCGTAACATGACGGTACAAATCACGCTTTAATATGACCCCTACAGCATATATATATATATATATATATAATCAATCGATGGGCATCCTCCTCCCCAAAGTAATATTTAAATCCCAACATTATGAAAGGGAGACGCTGCGCATGTTATATCATATAAACAAGAGAAAGGCTTGTTGCACTTTCTAAGTGTATTTTTTGTGTACTTTGCACTTCTTTAATTGGCCAATGTGTTATTGACACATTATGTCCATCTAATGAGAAATGCAAAAATACACAAAAAATGCAACAAAAAAATGCAACAAGTCTTTCTCTATAAACAAATAGCTAGGGAAGTGTCTCAAATATAACGACTGGTTATATGTATTTGTTAATATTGTACGTGTACACACGCACATATGTAATTAAGTATAATACATCGGTGATCCAGTAGTGTGCACGTTCAGCGATCAAAAGACCGTACTTCCAAAGTCGCCTGTTCACCAACCTCAATATTCACTGCTGCTCATGATCTTAATTTAAAGAAGAAGAAAAAAATGAAAGCATTACTGATCACATCAAAACACAATTCAAACCGAAGCACAGAACCTTTCAAATTAACTCTAGCTAGCTAGCTACGTATGTGTATAGACATAGATGAACGAAGATATATATATGGCACATGATCAGAGAACATGTACTGATTGAAGATTTATTTGGGAGGAGGGAGGATATCGAGCTTAATTTCAGACAGCCTCCTCTGGGTTAGTTTTGTGTGTGAGCAGGTAGTAGCGGTCCATATACTAAGGAACTCGATCGATGGCCCGGTCTACACACACGCTGCGTCGTGCATGTTGACGCGCAACATTCTTCATGGGACCGGGCATGCCTTGATTGACCAGCTCCACATTCCATTTCTTATTTTTTATTTGAGTAGTATATATATTATATATATATATACTTGCTCCCGATCGATCGAGGAAGCTTCTGGTGATCAGGGCCGATCGAGGGCACACGTACCCTCTCTCCCAATCTCTCACCGTACGTTTCCCTGCATCATCAGTACACCACATGACAGCCACAACACACAACTTATAATTAAGCAGCTCAATATCGATCTTAATTATATAGCTTGCCAGCCAGACAGGTGGAGGGAGGGTCTACGTACGTGGGGATTGAAGAGGGAGATTCCACCTGTCTGGCTGGCAAGCTATATAATTAAGATCGATATATGAGCTGCTTAATTATAAGTTGTGTGTTGTGGCTGTCATGTGGTGTACTGATGATGCAGGGAAACGTACGGTGAGAGATTGGGAGAGAGGGTACGTGTGCCCTCGATCGGCCATGATCACCCAGAAGCTTCCTCGATCGATCGGGAGCAAGTATATATATATATATATAATATATATATATATATAATATATATATATATATATATATTAGAAGTGACATTTTGTATTTTTCGTCCAGTTCAATCTTTTGAAGAGCCCGGTTCGTCTCTATCTTTTATGACAGAGTTAAACTTAAAATTTGAAAGAAGAACGTACGTCCGGTTCATCTTTTGGAGAGTCCTTCGTCTCATCTTTTATGAGAGAAAACGTAAAATTTGAAAGAAGTAAACGTATGCATTACATAGTTAAACTAAAGAAACGTCTGCACAATTAACCTGAAGAAACGTATCTATTAACGCTGAACGAAACGTATGTGCGCCGTGTGAACGCGATCGTTTCGTCGGCTCCGTTCTCCAACTCCCCCCACCTTTATGTGTACAAACGTATGAATATAGAAGTAAACTATAAAGACTTTGGGACATCAAAAAATAAAGAGATAACGAGATGTGAGCCCACTTATTGACCCACTATCTAATGGCCCAAGAGTGCCCCATGCTGGGGTCATTTAAGGAACCTCTACCCCCCCCACTACAAAAGGTCTCCTTCCAAGAGCTTCCAGACTTGGCCTTTTTGCAACCTGGGAAAAGGGAGATAGGGTTGGCGTAAGGGGGAAGAAGCAAGGGGAGAAGAGGAGTCGGCTGGCCTTCTGCTGGTTCCTGGAAGTTCTGCGCAGCAACAAGGAGAGGAAGAAGAGAGGAAGACAGAGGGTGCTGCCTGCGTAGAAGGAAATAAAGGGAAAAGGCCAAGAAGAGGTTGCGCAAGCTGAGGAGAGAAGAAGAGGGTGAGAGGGCCGAGAGAGGAAAGAGAGAGAGAGTTTCTACATGTCTCATCATTCATCTTTTCCCTCCCCCTCCCCCTTTTATGTATGTCGGTCATTTAAGACCCACTTGAAGTGACTAGAAATTTCTATATGTATAATAGAGCATGTTACTCTTCTCTTTATGAAATAGAATACATGCATGTGATTTAGCAGTTGTTTTTGCTGCTCCATCCGATGTTTTTCTGAAGTTTTGCTTACTGTTTCACTTCTTGATGAGCAGGGAAACCTCACTCCATTTGGGGGATGGATGTCCTTAATATCCGGTCCCCTGTGAGGAAAAGATATAACCCCCCCCCACCCAGCCGTGAGATTATTTCATCTCATTTCTGTTCTGCTTTTGGCTCCTTTCTGCCGTTTAAGCCTCCCATGTGCTGCGTTTTTGCTGAGTCTCTCTTGAATGTTTGCAGCCGAATCACCCCCAATTCGGAGTTCAGCACAAAGGGGTTGGGTAATTTAACACCCATGCCCCGCTTAACCTGAATAAGTTATTTAGCATCAATATCCACCCACAGCATTAATCTTCCTGCTTTCCCGGGTTTGAAAAGAAGCCCAGAAATGAAGGTTTTCTGTTGAAGGCTCGTGGCCAACTCACAGCCTCGTGGCCAGCTCATGTTTCTGGTCAACTCATCATAGCCTCGTGGCCGACTCACAGCCTCGTGGCCAACTCATGTTTCGGGCCGACTCATATCTTCGTGGCCGACTCACATGTTTCTGGCCAACTCACAGGCTCGTGCCCGACTCACATATTTCTGGCCAACTCCACTGCTCCGTGGCCGACTCACATGTTTCTGGCCAATTCATAGCCTCGGGTAGACTCACATGTTTCTGGCCAACTCACTGCTTCGTGGCCGACTCACATGTTTCTGGCCAACTCACTGCTTTCGTGGCCGACTCACATGTTTCTGTCCAACTCATAGCCTCGTGGCCGACTCACATGTTTCTGGCCAACTCACTACTTCCGTGGCCGACTCACATGTTTCTGGCCAATTCTGCTTCGTGGCCGACTCTTACATGTTTCTGGCCAACTCCCTGCTTCGTGGCCGACTCACATGTTTCTGGCCATCTCACTGCTCCGTGGCCGACTCACAGGTTTCTGGCCAATTCACTGCTTTGTGGCCGACTCACATGTTTCTGGCCAACTCACTGCTTCGTGGCCGACTCACATGTTTCTGGCCAACTCATTGCTTCGTGGCCGACACATGTTTCTGGCCAACTCACTGCTTCGTGGCCGACTCACATGTTTCTGGCCAACTCACTGCTCCGTGGCCGACTCACATGTTTCTGGCCAATTCACTGCTTCGTGGCCGACTCACATGTTTTTGGCCAACTCACAGGCTCGTGGCTGACTCTCATGTTTCTGGCCAACTCACCTGCTTGGTGGCCGACCCACCTGGCAGTGCGCACGTTTTCCGCGATCTGCGACCGATCGGAGCGGCATTTCGCTGTCCAAAGAGACTGGGTTGCTCGGCACATATGTCAGTCCCTTCCGTAAAAATTTCGTGTCATTCTGACGTGATTTGGGTGCCGTCCCGTTGAGAGAGCTCGTGGCTGACTCACCTGGCCTACTGACCAACTTACTTGCCAGCACGCATGTTTTCCGCGATCTGGGACCGATCGGTACGGGAATTCACCCGTGTGAGAGTTCGGAATTGACTGGGACATACCTCAGTCCCTCTTGTAAGAGTTTCACGACGTTCCTCTGTGATTTGGGCATTGTTCTGTCGCAAATGAAGGCTCCCGACTCACTCAGGCAGAACCGCTCACCGTCAATTTGTGCATGCTGAGCAGCTTTCTTGCCGACCCGCATAAAAACGAGACTCTACAAGGCCTCGGGTTAGATAATACGATATCTATGCCGGAGTTCCTGGACTCGTACATCACTGGCTTGTCCACCGGGCTATTTTCGATCTCGGTACTCTTCGGTTCTCCTGTAGCCATGCCTCGGGAACCTGTACCGTGTGCCATTTGGGTAGCGCCGTGCACGGCCAATACCCTGTTTTGGTACCATCTCCATTATGGTGGATGGATACCGTGACCTCCCCCACATCCGATTCTTTCGATGAAGGGGTGGGAATAAACCGGAGGGGGTGACTATATTGGCGATGTTCGGGCACCCATATACACGACCTCGGGAGGAGATCTCGCGTCGAGTTTAACACGACTTTCGATGGCTGTGACTGGGCGGTGGCACGTGTGTGCTCCGCCAGTGATTCGCGTAATCGAGGGAGTCGCTACTGCCAAAAAACCTTAGAATAGGGGAGATCGTCGGCTAGAATCACAAATTCAGAGTGCGAAACGAAGGTTTTTCGAACCCGAAATGACATCTTATCACCTGAGGCAATTAGGGGGCATCGAGCGCCTCTGAGTGCCAATTCCGAATTGGGGTCTTATAAGCGATTCCGATAACCGAGCGAAATGTTATGCCCGTTAAAGCAAAGGGGTGTCCGTATGCGATCGCATCGGCAGCCTGCGACCGCGCTCCAGGAGAGGAATTTGGGCGCCGGACCGGAAATCTCCGAATACGACCTATTACTGACCGGGTCGAAATGCCGATTCTGAATTGGGGCCTCGCGGGCGGTTCCAACCCTAGGGCAAATAAATATCCGCGTCCAACCGGAGGGTACGGCAGTCAGTGTACTAGTACACACGCTCAGGGGTATTTTGAACCCGGAACGGAATTCCGCAAAACAAGCGCCCTGTCGACCGTCTCGGAGTACCGATTCCGAATTGTGGTCACATAAGCGATTCCGATGCTCATGCGGAAAGTTATGCCGGATTCTTTCGCTGAAGGGGTGGGAATAAACAGGAGGGGGTGACTATATCGGCGAAGTTCGGGCACCCATATACACGACCTGGGGCGGAGATCTCGCGTCGAGTTGAACACGACTTTCAATGGCTGTGACTGGGCGGCGGCGCGTGTGGGCTCCTCCAGTGATTCGCGTAATCAAGGGAGTCGCTACTGCCTAAAAACCTTAGAATAGGGGAGATCGTCGGCTAGAATCGCAAATTCGGAGTGCGAAACGAAGGTTTTTCAACCCCGAAATGACGTCTTATCGCCTGAGGCAATAACGGGGCTCGAGCGCCTCTGAGTGCCGATTCCGAATTGGGGTCTTATAAGCGATTTCGATAACCGAGCGAAAAGTTATGCCCTTTTGAGCGAAGGGGCGTCCGTATGCTCGCATCGGCAACCGGCGACCGCGGCTCCCAAGGAGGATTTGGGCGCCGAACCGGAAATCTACGAATGTGACCTTTTACTGACCGGGTCAAGTGCCGATTCTGATTGGGGCCTCGCGGGAGGTTCCGACCCACGCGAATAAATATCCGCGTCCCGACCGGAGGGTACGGCATTCGGTGTACTAGTACACACGCTCCGGGGGTATTTTGGCCTCGGAGCGAAATTCCGCAAAACCAGCGCCCTGTCGACCGTCTCGGAGTGCTGATTCCGAATTGTGGTCACATAAGGATTCCGATGCCCGTGCGGAAAAGTTATCCCCGATTCTTTCGTTGAAGGGTTGGAATAAACCGGAGAGGGTGACTACATCGGCGATGTTCGTGCACCCATATACACGACCTGGGGAGGAGATCTCGCGTCGAGTTGAACACAACTTTCGATGGCTGTGACTGGGCGGCGGCGCGTGTGGGCTCCGCCAGCGATTCGCGTAATCGAGGAGTCGCTACTGCCAAAACCCTTAGAATAGGGGAGTCGTCGGCTAGAATCGCAAATTCGAGTGCGAAATGAATGTTTTTTCGACCCCAAACGACGTCTTATCATCTGAGCAATAGGGGCGTCGAGCGCCTCTAAGTGCCTTCCGAATTGGGGTCTTATAAGTGATTCCGATAACCGACGCGAAAAGTTATGCTCGTTTGAGCGAATGGGTGTCCTTATGCGATCGTATTCGGCAGCCCGCCGACCGCGCTCACCCGAAAGGAATTTGGCCGCCGAACCGGAAATCTCTGAATGCGACCTTTTACTGACCGGGTGGAAGTGCGATTCTGAATTGGGGCCTCGCGGCGGTTCCGACCCTCGGCGAATAAATATCCACGTCCGACCGGAGGGTACGGCAGTCGGTGTATCGTACACACGCTCAGAAGGGTATTTTGGCCCTGGATGGAATTCCGCGAAACCAGTGCCCTGTCGACCGTCTCGAGTGCTGATTCCGACTGTGGTCACATAAGCGATTCCGATGCCCGTGCGGAAAGTTATTGCCTGATTCTTTCGCTGAAGGGGTGGGAATAAACGGGAGGGTGACTATATCGGCGATGTGTCGGCACCCATATACACGACCTGGGGAGGAGATCTCACGTCGAGTTGAACATGACTTTCGATGTGCTGTGACTGGGCGGCGGCGCGTGTGGGCTCCGCCAGTGATTCGCGTAATCGAGGGAGTCGCTACTACCAAAAAACCTTAGAATGGGGAGATCGTCGTCTAGAATCGCAAATTCGGAGTGCGAAACAAAGGTTTTTCCGACCCCGAAACGACGTCTTATCATCTGAGGCAATAAGGGGGCGTCGAGCGCCTCTGAGTGTCGATTCCGAATGGGGTCTTTAAGCGATTCCGATACCGAGCGAAAGTTTATGCCCGTTCGAACGAAGGGGTGTCCTTATACGATCGCATCGGCAGCCCGCGACCGCGCTCCTCTCGGAGAGGAATTTGGGCGCCGGACCGGAAATCACCGAATGCGACCTTTTACTAGCCTGGTCGAAGTGCCGATTTTTAATTGGGGCCTCGCGGGCGTTCCGACCCCGGCGAATATATCCGCGTCCGACCGGAGGGTACGGCAGTCGGTGTACTAGTACACACGCTCCGGGGGGTATTTTGGCCCTGGAACGGAATTCCGCGAAACCAGTGCCCTGTCGACCGTCTTGGAGTGCTGATTCCGAATTGTCGTCACATAAGCGATTCCGATGCCTGTGCGGAAACTTATGTCTGATTCTTTCGCTGAAGGGGTGGGAATAAACCGGAGTGGGTGATTATCGCATTGTTTCTGTTCGTTACCCATATACACGACCTGGGGAGAGATCTCGCGTTGAGTTGAACATGACTTTCGATGGCTGTGACTGGGCGCGGCACGTGCGTGCTCCGCCAGCGATTCGCGTAATCGAGGGAGCGCTACTGCCAAAAAACCTTAGAATAGAGGAGATCATCGTCTAATCGCAAATTCAGTGTGCGAAACGAAGGTTTTTTCGACTCCTAAACGACGTCTTATCGCCTGAGGCGATAAGGGGGCATCGAGCGCCTCTGAGTGCCGATTCCGAATTGGGGTCTTATAAGCGATTCCGATAACCGAGCGAATTTATGCCCGTTTGAGCGAGGGGTGTCCGTACGCGATCGCATCGGCAGCCTGCGACTGCGCTCACCCGGAGTGGAATTTGGCGCCGGACCGGAAATCTCTGAATGCGACCTTTTACTGACTGGTCGAAGTGCCGATTCTGAATGGGGCCTCGCGGGCGTTCCGACCCCCCGGGCGAATAATATCCGCGTCCGACCGGAGGGTACGGCACTCAGTGTACTAGTACACACGCTCGGGGGTATTTTAGCCCCGGAATGGAATTCCGCAAAATAAGCACCCTGTCGACCGTCTCAGAGTACCGATTCCAATTGTGGTCACATTAGCGATTCCGATACTCGTGCAGAAAGTTATCCGGATTCTTTCGCTGAAGGGGTGGGAATAAACAGAGTGGGTGACTAACGGCGAGTGTTCGGGCACCCATATACACGACCTGGGCGGACATCTCGCGTCGAGTTGAACACGACTTTCGATGGCTGTGACTGGGCGGCGGCGCGTGTGGCTCCTCCAGTGATTCCGTAATCAAGGGAGTCGCTACTGCCTAAAAACCTTAGAATAGGGGAGATCGTCGGCTAGAATCGCAATTTTTCGGAGTCGAAACGAGTGTTTTCGACCCCAAATGACGTCTTATCGCCTGAGGCAATAACGGGCTCGAGCGCCTCTGAGTCCCGATTCCGAATTGGGGTCTATAAGCGATATCGATAACCGAGCGAAAAGTATGCCCGTTTGAGAGAAGGGTGTCCGTATGCGATCGCATCGGCAGCCGACGACCGCGCTCCCGAGAGGAATTTGGGCGCCGACAATGAATCTACGAATGTGTTTTTTACTGACCGGTCGAAGTGCCGATTCTGAATTGGGCCTCGCGGGAGGTTCCGCCCCCGGGCGAATAATATCCGCGTCCGACCGGAGGGTACGGCAGTAGGTGTACAAGTACACACGCTCCGGGGGGTATTTTCGCCTCGGAGCGAAATTCCGCAAAACCAGCGCCCTGTCAACCATCTCGGAGTGCTGATTCCGAATTGTGGTCACATAAGCGATTCTGATGCCCGTGCGGAAAGTTATCCCCGATTCTTTCGTTGAAGGGGTTGGAATAAACCGGAGAGGGTGACTATATCGGCGATGTTCGGGCACCCATATACACGACCTGGGGAGGAGATCTCGCGTCGAGTTGAACACAACTTTCGATGGCTGTGACTGGGCGGCGGCACGTGTGGGCTCCGCCAGCGATTCGCGTAATCGAGGGAGTCGCTACTGCCAAAAAACCTTAGAATAGGGGAGATCGTCGGCTAGAATCGCAAATTCGGAGTGCGAAACGAATGTTTTTCGACCCCAAAACGACGTCTTATCATCTGAGGCAATAAGGGGGCGTCGAGCGCCTCTGAGTACCAATTCCGAATTGGGGTCTTATAAGTGATTCCGATAACCGAGCGAAAAGTTATGCTCGTTTGAGCGAAGGGGCGTCCTTATGCGATCGCATCGGCAGCCCGCGACCGCGCTCCCGGAAAGGAATTTGGGCGCCGAACCGGAAACTCCGAATGCGACCTTTTACTGACCGGGTCGAAGTGCCGATTCTGAATTGGGGCCTCGCGGGCGGTTCCGACCCTCGGGCGAATAAATATCCACGTCCGACCGGAGGGTACGGCAGTCGGTGTATTAGTACACACGCTCAGAGGAGTATTTTGCCCCGAATGGAATTCTCGAAACCAGTGCCCTGTCGACCTCTCAGAGTGCCGTTTCCGAATTGTGGTCACATATGCGATTCCGATGCCCGTGCGGAAGTTATGCCTGATTCTTTCCTGAAGGGTGGGAATAAACCGGAGGGGACTATATCGGCGATGTTCGGGCACCCATATACACGACCTGGGAGGAGATCTCACGTCGAGTTGAACACGACTTTCGATGTCTGTGACTGGCGGCGGCGCGTGTGGGCTCCGCCAGTGATTCGCGTAATCGAGGGAGTCGCTACTGCTAAAAAACCTTAGAATAGGGGAGATCGTCGTCTAGAATCGCAAATTCGGAGTGCAAAACGAAGGTTTTTCGACCCCGAAACGACGTCTTATCACCTGAGTCAAAAAGGGGGCGACGAGCGCCTCTGAGTGTCAATTCCGAATTGGGGTCTTTTAAGCGATTCCGATAACCGAGCGAAAAGTTATGCCCGTTCGAACGAATGGGTGTCCTTATGCGATCGCATCGGCAGCCCGCGACCGCGCACCCGGAGAGGAATTTGGGCGCCGGACCGGAAATCTCTGAATGTGACCTTTTACTAGCCTGGTCGAAGTGACGATTCTTAATTAGGGCCTCGCGGGCGGTTCCGACCTCCGGGGGAATAAATATCCGCGTCCGACCGGAGGGTACGGCAGTCGGTGTACTAGTACACACGCTCCGGGGGGTATTTTGGCCCCGGAACGGAATTCCACGAAACCAGTGCCCTGTCGACCGTCTCGGAGTGCCGATTCTGAATTGTCGTCACATAAGCGATTCCGATGCCCGTGCGGAAAGTTATGTCTGATTCTTTCGCTGAAGGGGTGGGAAAACCCGAAGTGGGTGACTATATTGGCGTTGTTCGGGTACCCATATCACACCTGGGGAGGAGATCTCGCGTTGAGTTGAACACGACTTTCGATGGCTGTGACTGGGCGGTGGCACGTGCGTGCTCCGCCAGCGATTCGCGTAATCGTGGGAGTCGCTACTGCCTAAAAACCTTAGAATAGTGGAGATCTTCGTCTAGAATCGCAAATTTAGAGTGCGAAACGAAGGTTTTACGACCCCGAAATGACGTCTTATAGCCTGAGGCTATAAGGCGGCTCGAGCCCCGCTGAGTGCCGATTCCGAATTGGGGTCTTATAAGCGATTCCGATAACCGAGCGAAAAGTTATGCCCGTTTGAGCGAAGGGGTGTTCGTATGCGATCGCTTCGGCATCCCGCGACCGCGCTCCCGGAGAGGAATTTGGGTGCCGGACCGGAAATCTCCGAATGCGGCCTTTTACTGACCGAGTCGAAGTGCCGATTCTGAATTGGGGCCGCGCGGGTGGTTTCGACCCCCGGGCGAATAAATATCCGCGTCCGACTGGAGGGTACGGCAGTCGGTGTACTAGTACACACGCTCCGGGGGGTATTTGGCCCCGGAACGAATTCCGCGAAACCAGTTCCCTGTCGACCGTCTCAGAGTGCCGATTCCGAATTTGGTCACATAAGCGATTCCGATGCCGTGAGGAAAGTTACCCATTCTTTCGCTGAAGGGTGGGAATAAACCGGAGGGGGTGACTATATCGGCGATGTGGGCACCCATATACAACGACCTGGGCAGATATCTCGCATCGAGTTGAACACGACTTTCGATGGCTGTGACTGGCTGCGGCGTGTGTGGGCTCCGCCAGTGATTTGCATAATCAAGGGAGTCGCTACTGCCAAAAAACCTTAGAATAGAAGAGATCGTCGGCTAGAATCGCAAATTCGGAGTGCAAAATGAAGGTTTTTCGACCCCGAAACGACATCTTATCGCCTGAGGCGATAAGGGGTGTCGAGCGCCTCTGAGTGCCGATTCGTCTTATAAGCGATTCCGATAACCGAGCGAAAAGTTATGCCCATTTGAGCGAAGGGGTGTCCGTATACGATCGCATCGGCAGCCCGCGACCGCGCTCCCCGGAGAGGAATTTGGGCGCCGGACCGGAATCTCCGAATGCGATCTTTTACTGACCGGTCGAAGTGCCGATTCTGGTTGGGGCCTCGCAGGCGGTTCCGACCCCCGGGCAAATAAATATCCGCGTCCGACGGAGGGTACGGCAGTCGGTGTACTAGTACACACGCTCGGGGGTATTTTGTCCCGAAACTGATTCCGAAAACAAGCGCCCTGTCGACCGTCTCGGAGTACTGATTCTGAATTGTGGTTGGGCTGTTCTGTCCGGTTTGTCCGTTTTTACAATTTTTTTGTAAAATCGAACCGAACCGAAATGGACCTTGACCGAACCGAACTGAACCGAATAATATGCTTGAACCGTTTTGTACCGAACCGAACTACTTCGGTTCGGTTCGGTTTCTTCAATTCGTTTGGGCCTTATGGCCTTGAATTGGACTTGTCTGTTTAACGTTTCTACTCATGGCTCACCACTTTGGAAATTTTTAAATAAAAAATGGCAAAAGATAAATGGTAAAAGAGGCCATCCTCCTCTCTCACAATGTATTAAAACAACTCCTTGAAATGGAATTTTATTCTGAAACTAGAAAACTGCAAAGAGCGGTCTCATTTCATATGGATCATGTACCTGTATGTGCAAGAGTCACTGTCAAAACACCACATCATTTTTTTTCTGAACATCCCAATCATGTTAACAGCCGAATTAACAAGTGCAACCTGCTTGGCCAGGCAGTGCTTATTGGAGTTGAAGCATCACATCAGCCCAATGGAACACAGCACCATGATATATACCAAAGCCACAAGATTCTAATTTAAATCAGCTCAATGGCCAGACAATGCTTATTTACATATAGTTGATATTACAAAGTTCTGTAAATTTGCCAAAAAAAATCCAGTCTTCAATCAGCTTAGAACGTAAGTAGAGCTAGTTTGAAAAGAAAAAGTGCCACATTATTAGTTCTCTTTTTTGGCATTTAGAATGCATACTCCATCTGGGGCACTTAACAGTTTTTGTTGTCATAAGAGAGCCGGCTTTTGCTGTCATAAGAGAGCCAGTACACAAGGAGTGGCTTATTTCTTACCCTCCATGTACACTAGGACGGGTTGTAGGTTCAAATCCCATGGGGAGCAGGTTTACAGAATTTTGAAGGACACTGTAATAGGCTAGTTTTCCAAAAGAAAAAAGGTAATGGCGTAATGCGGAGCGAGACATGGCAAAAATTGTTTATGTGCGACCACATAGATGGATACCTGAAGGAGTATGGGGAGGAAGATGATCCCTGTTGAAGCAGTTGGGTCAAAGACTCAAGGGGCCTCAGGGACTGGCTCAGGAGAAAGGAGTAGGTCTGTCTTTAAGGAACAAATGATTATTTGCAACTTAATTTCTATTTAAATCTAGACCCAATGAAGTCTGAGTCATTGGGGATATTATGCCTACCTACCTGCTTAGGCTCATTGGCTCAGAGGAGGTATGAGTAAGCTCTAGCAGGCCTTGAAGGTCCAGATCGGAATCATCGGATTGACATTAGGTTATCAGAAGGGGCCTTACTCTGCTTGTAATGACTGTTTTAGAAGGTTGCGCTCAGAAAATGGTGGTACTTTCTTTTAGGGAGAACAGTGTTGGACTGTTGTCTGCCGCATGATTGGCGTCCCAAGGGCTCGAGGAAAGGGGAAACAGAGACATTCGCACAAAAAAAGTGTGTGTGTGAGAGAGAGAAACCTCGCCTCTGTCAAACCCCGATCTCCTCGCCGCCGTCAAATCCGGTCTCCTCGCCGGTCGCCTGCCATGGCCATGGAATAGGGTATGAGAGAGTAGATAGAGAGTTTGAGAGAATAGAACAAAAAGAGATCAAGATGAGAGAACCAGACCTCGTCCCTGTGTCAAACCCCCTTCCTCGCCACCGTCAGACCCTGCCTCCTCGCCGGCGTCGCCGCCGTGGTCTCCTTGCCACAGCCCACAGCTCACTGCTCGCGCCGCTTGCCCGTCTGCCGTCCGGCCCATCCCCGTCCGCGGCGCCGTGCTGACTGCAGCTGCAGCCTTCGCCTTGGCTGGTTGGCCCTTGCGGCCTTGCCGGCTGACCTTCACGCCTTCGCTAGTCGAAGCAGCTCTGCAGCGCCGCAGGCCCGCAGCAACCAACAGAGCAACCCACCTCCAAACTCCAAAGTGGGCATACGCATTGCGGCATTGGGATGTTAGGGTGGGTGGGTTTGAGGTTTTCGGTTCAAACGGTCAAGTCCGGTTTTTGTAATGAGGCACCCGAACCGAACCGGATTTTGGTCTTCGGTTCGGTACGGTTCGTAGACCCGACCAATTGTGATGTGAAACCGAACCGAACCGAACAATTCGGTTCGGTTCAGTTCGGTTCAACGGTTTGAACCGAATACGTACAGCCCTAATTGTGGTCACATAAGCAATTCCGATGCCCGTACAGAAAGTTATGCCAGATTCTTTCGCTGAAGGGGTGGGAATAAACAGAGGGGGTGACTATATCGGCGATGTTCGTGCCCCAATACCGACCTGGGGCGGAGATCTCGCGTCGAGTTGAAACACGCCTTTCGATGGCTGGACTGGGCGCGCCTCGTGTGGCTCCGCCATTGATTCGCGTAATCGAGGGAGTCACTACTGCCAAAAACCTTAGAAAAGGGAGATCGTCGGCTAGAATCGCAAATTCGGAGTGCGAAACGAAGGTTTTTCGACCCCGAAACGACGTCTTATCACTTAAGGCAAAATAGCTCGAGCACCTCTGAGTGTCGATTCCGAATTGGGGTCTTATAAGCGATCCGATATACCGAGCGAAAAGTTATGCCCGTTTGAGCGAAGGGGTGTCCGTATGCGATCGCATCGGCAGCCCGCGACCGCGCTCCCGGAGAGGAATTTGGGCGCCAGACCGAAAATCTCCGAATGCGACCTTTTACTGACCGGTCGAAGTGCCGATTCTGAATTGGGGCCTCGCGGGCGGTCCCGACCCCTGGGCGAATAATATCCGCGTCTGACCGGAGGGTACGGCAGTCGGCGTACTAGTACACACGCTCAGGGGGTATTTTGGCCCCGAACGAAATTCCGCAAAACAAGCGCCATGTCGACCGTCTCGGAGTACCGATTCCGAATTGTGGTCACATAAGCGATTCCGATGCTCGTGCGGAAAGTTATGCCAGATTCTTTCGCTGAAGGGGTGGGAATAAAAAGGAGGGGGTAACTATATCGACGTTGTTCGTGCACCCATATACACGACCTGGGGGGGAGATCTCGCGTCGAGTTGAACACGACTTTCGATGGCTGTGAATGGGCGGAGGCGCGTGTGGGCTCCGCCATTGATTCGCGTAATCGAGGGAGTCGCTACTGCCAAAAAACCTTAGAATAGGGGAGATCATCGAATAGAATCGCAAATTCGGAGTGTGAAACGAAGGTTTTTCGACCCCGAAACGACGTCTTATCTCCTGAGGCAATAAGGGGGCTCGAGCGCCTCTGAGTGCCGATTCCGAATTGGAGTCTTATAAACGATTCCGATAACCGAGCGAAAAGTTATGCCCGTTTGAGCGAAGGGGTGTCCGTATGCGATCGCATCGGCAGCCCGCGACTGCGCTCCAAGAGAGGAATTTGGGCGCCATACCGGAAATCTCCGAATGTGACCTTTTACTGACGGGTCGAAGTGCCGATCCTGAATTGGGGCCTCGCGGGCAGTTCCGACCCCTGGGCGAATAAATATCCGCATCCGACCGGATGGTACGACAGTCGGTGTACTAGTACACACGCTCCGGGGAGTATTTTGGCCCCGGAACGGAATTCCATAAAACCACCGCCATGTCGACCGTCTCGGAGTGCCGATTCCGAATTGTGGTCACATAAGCGATTCCGATTCCCGTGCGGAAACTTATTCCCGATTCTTTCGCTGAAGGGGTGGGAATAAACTGGAGGAGGTGACTATATCGGCGATGTTCGGGCACCCATATACATGACCTGGGGCGGAGATCTCGCGTCGAGTTGAACATGACTTTCGATGGCTGTGACTGGGCGGCGGCGCGTGTGGACTCCGCCAGCGATTCGAATCATCGAGGGAGTCGCTACTGCCAAAAAACCGTAGAAAAGGGGAGAACGTCGGCTAGAATTGCAAATTCGGAGTGCGAAACGAAGGTTTTTCAACCCCGAAACGACGTCTTATCGCTTGAGTCAATAAGGGGGCATCGAGCGCCTTTGAGTGCCGATTCCGAATTGGGGTCTTATAAGCGATTCCGATAACCGAGCGAAAAGTTATGCCTGTTTGAGCGAAGGGGTGTCCATATGCGATCGCATCGGCAGCCCGCGACCGCGCTCCCGGAGAGGAATTTGGGCGCCGAACCAGAAATCTCCGAATGTGACTTTTACTGACCAGGTCGAAGTGTCGATTCTTAATTGGGACCTCCCGGCGGTTCCGACCCCCAGGCGAATAAATATCCGCGTCCGACCGGAGGGTACAGTAGTCGGTGTACTAGTACACACGCTCGGGGGGTAATTTGGCCCCGGAACGAAATTCCACAAAACAAGCGCCCTGTCGACCGTCTCGGAGTACCGATTACGAATTGTGGTCACATAAGCGATTCCGATGCTCGTGCGGAAAGTTATGCCAGATTCTTTCGCTGAAGGGGTGGGATAAACAGGAGGGGGTGACTATATCGGCGATGTTCGGCACCCATATACACGACTAGGGGCGGAGATCTCGCGTCGAGTTGAACACGACTTTCGATGGCTGTGACTGGGCGGCGGCGTGTGTGGGCTCCGCCAGCGATTCGCGTAATCAAGGGAGTCGCTACTGCCAAAAAACCATAGAATATGGGAGATCGTCGGCTAGAATCCCAAATTAAGAGTGTGAAACGAAGGTTTTTTGACCCCGAAACGACGTCTTATCGCCTGAGGCAATAACGGGGCTCGAGCGCCTCTGTGTGCCGATTCCGAATTGGGGTCTTATAAGCGATTTTGATAACCGAGCGAAAAGTTATTCCCGTTTGAGCGAAGGGGTGTCCGTATGCAATCACATCGGCAGCCCGCGACCGCGCTCCCGGAGAGGAATTTGGGCGCCAGACCGGAAATCTACGAATGCGACCTTTTACTGATTGGGTCGAAGTGCCGCTTCTGAATTAGGGCCTCGCGGGCGGTTCCGACCCCCGGGCGAATAAATATCCGCGTCCGACAGGAGCGTACGGCAGTCGGGGTGCTAGTACACACGCTCCGGGGAGTATTTTGGCCCCGGAAAGGAATTCCGAGAAACTAGCGCCCTGTGACCGTCTTGGAGCGCCGATTCCGAATTGTGGTCACATAAGCGATTCCAATGCCCGTACGGAAAGTTATACCCGATTCTTTCGCTGAAGGGGTGGGAATAAACCGTAGGGGGGACTATATCGGCGATGTTCGGGCACCCATATACACGGCCTGGGGAGGAGATCTCGCGTCGAGTTGAACACAACTTTCGATGGCTGTGACTGGGCAGCGGTGCGTGTGGGCTCTACTAGTGATTCGCGTAATAGAGGGAGTCGCTACTGCCAAAAAACCTTAGAATAGGGGAGATCATCGACTAGAATCGCATATTCGGAGTACGAAACGAAGGTTTTTCGACCCAAAAACGACATCTTGTCGCCTTGAAAAAAAGCAGGCGTCGAGTGCCTTTGTGTGTCGATTCCGAATTGGGGTCTTATAAGCGATTCCGATAACCGAGCGAAAAGTTATGCCCGTTTCAGCGAAGGGGTGTCCGTATGCGATCGCATCAGCATCCCGTGACCGCGCTCCCAGAGAGGAATTTGGGCGCCGGATCGGAAATCTCCGAATGTGACCTTTTACTGATCGGGTCGAAGTGCCGATTCTGAATTGGGGCCTCGCGGGCAGTTCCGACCCCCGGGCGAATAAATATCCGCGTCCGACCGGAGGGTACGGCAGTCGGTGTACTAGTACACACGCTCCGAGGGGGTATTTTGGCCCCGGAACGGAATTCCGCGAAACCAGCGCCCTGTCGACCGTCTCGGAGTGCCGATTCCGAATTGTGGTCACATAAGCGATTCCGATGCCCGTGCGGAAAGTTATGCCCGATTCTTTCGCTGAAGGGTGGGAATAAACCGGAGGGGGGACTATATCGGCGATGTTTGAGCACCCATATACACGAACTGGGGCAGAGATCTCGCATCGAGTTGAACACGACTTTCGATGGCTGTGACTGGGCGGCGGCGCGTGTGGGCTCCGCCAGTAATTCGCATAATCAAGGGAGTCGCTACAGCCAAAAACTTAACAGCTTTTGTTGTCATAAGAGAGCCAGCTTTTGCTGTCATAAGAGAGCCAGTACACCAAGGAGTGGCTTATTTCTTACCCTCCATGTACACTAGGACGAGGTTGCAGGTTCAAATCCCATGGGGAGCAGGTTTTTACAGAATTTTGAAGGACACTGTAATAGGCTAGTTTTCCAAAAGAAAAAGGTAATGGCGTAATGCAGAGCAAGACATGGCAAAAATTGTTTATGTGCGACCATATAGATGGATACCTGAAGGAGTATGGGGAGGAAGATGATCCCTGTTGAAGCAGTTGGGTCAAAGACTCAAAGGGGCCTCAGAGGGACTAGCTCAAGGAGAAAGGAGTAGGTCTGTTTTTAAGGAACAAATGGATTAGTTGCAACTTAATTTCTATTTAAATCTAGACCCAACGAAGTCCGAGTTCATTGTTGGACTGTTGTCTGCCGCATGATGGGGTCCCAAGGGCTCGAGGAAAGGGGAAACATAGACATTCGCACAAAAAAAGTGTGTGAGAGAGAGAACCCTCGCCTCTGTCAAACCCCGATCTCCTCGCCGCCGTCAAATCCCGGTCTCCTCGCCAGCCGCCTGCCATGGCCATGGGAGATAGGGTATGAGAGAGTAGATAGAGAGAGTCTGAGAGAAATAGAACAAAAAGAGATCAAGATGAGAGAACCCGACCTCGTCCCTGTGTCAAACCCCGCTTCGTCGCCACCGTCAGACCCTGCCTCCTCGCCGGCGTCGCCGCCGTGGTCTCCTTGCCACAGGCCCACAGCTCACTACTCGCGCCGCTTGCCCATCCACCATTCGGCCCGTCCCCGTCCACCGCCGGCCTGTAGACTGCAGACTGTAGCCTGCAGCCGTCGCGATGGCTGGTTGGCCCTTGCGGCCTTGCCTGCTGACCCTCACGCCTTCGCTGGTCGAAGCAGGCTCGCAGTGCCGCAGGCCCGCAACAACCAACAGAGCAACCCCACCTCCAAACTCCAAAGTGGGCAACTCTGGCTAAAGTGGGCAATACGCATTGCGGCATTGGGATGTTAGGGTTGGGTGGGTTTTGAGGTTTTCGGTTCAAACGATCCAGTCCGGTTTTTGTAATGAGGAACCCGAACCGAACCAGATTTTGGTCTTCGGTTCGGTTCGGTTCGTTGACCCGACCAATTGTGATGTGAAACCGAACCGAACCGAACAATTCGGTCGGTTCGGTTCGGTTTAACGGTTTGAACCGAATACTGAACAGCCCTAATTGTGGTCACATAAACGATTTCGATGCCCGTGCGGATAGTTATGCCGGATTCTTTCGCTGAAGGGTGGGAATAAATAGGAGGGGGTGACTATATCGGCGATGTTCGGGCAGCCATATACACAACCTGGGGTGGAGATCTCGCGTCGCGTTGAACACGACTTTCGATGGCTGTGACTGGGTGGCGGCGCGTGTGGGCTCCACCAGTGATTCGCGTAATCGAGGGAGTCGCTACTGCCAAAAAACCTTAGAATAGGGGAGATCGTCGGCTAGAATCGCCAATTCGGAGTGCGAAATGAAGGTTTTTCGATCCTGAAACAACGTCTTATTGCCTAAGGCAATATGGGGGCTCGGGCGCCTCTGAGTGCCGATTCTGAATTGGGGTCTTATAAGCGATTCCGATAATCGAGTGAAAAGTTATGCCCGTTTGAGCGAAGGGGTGTCTGTATGCGATCGCATCGGCAGCCCGCGACCGCTCTCCCGGAGAGGAATTTGGGTGCCAGACCGGAAATCTCCAAATGCGACATTTTACTGACCGAGTCAAAGTGACGATTCTGAATTGGGGCCTCACGGGCGGTTCCGACCCCAGGGCGAATAAATATCCGCGTCCGACCGGAGGGTACGGCAGTTGGTGTACTAGTACACACGCTCTGGGGGTATTTTGGCCCCGGAACAGAATTCCATGAAACCAGCGCCCTGTCGACCGTCTCGGAGTGCCGATTCCGAATTGTGGTCACATAAGCGATTCCGATGCCCGTGCGGAAAGTTATGCCCGATTCTTTCGCTGAAGGGGTGGAATAAACCGGAGGGGGTGATTATATCGGCGATGATCGGGCACCCATATACACGACCTGGGGAGGAGATCTCACGTCGAGTTGAACACAACTTTCGATGGCTGTGACTGGGCGGCGGCGCATGTGGACTCCGCCAGCGATTCGCGTAATCGAGGGAGTCGCTACTGCCAAAAAACCTTAGAATAGAGGAGATCATCGGCTAGAATAAGAAATTCGGTGTGCGAAACGAAGATTTTTCGACCACGAAATGACGTCTTATCGCTTGAGGCAATAAGGGGGCGTCGAGCGCCTTTGAGTGCCGATTCCGAATTGGGGTCTTATAAGCGATTCTGATAACCGAGCGAAAAGTTATGCCCGTTTGAGCGAAGGGGTGTCCGTATGCGATCGCATCGGCAGCCCGTGACCGCGCTCCCGGAGAGGAATTTGGGCGCCGGACCAGAAATCTCCGAATGTGACCTTTTACTGACCGGGTCGAAGTGTCGATTCTTAATTGGGGCCTCGCGGGCGGTTCCGACCCCCGGGCGAATAAATATTCGCGTCCGACCGGAGGGTACGGCAGTCGGTGTACTAGTACTCACGCTCCGGGGGGTATTTTAGCCCCGGAACGAAATTCCACGAAACCAGCGCCGTGTCGACTGTCTCAGAGTGCCGATTCCGAATTGTGGTCACATAAGCGATTCCGATGCCCGTGCGGAAAGTTATGCATGATTCTTTCGCTGAAGGGGTAGGAATAAACCGGAGGGGGTGACTATATCGGCGATGTTCGGGCACCCATATACATGACCTAGGGAGGAGATCTCGCGTATAGTTGAACAGAACTTTCGATGGCTGTGACTGGGCGGCGGCGTGTGTGGACTCCGCCAGCGATTCGCGTAATCGAGGGAGTCGCTACTGCCGAAAAACCTTAGAATAGGGGAGATCGTCGGCTAGAATCGCAAATTCGGAGTGCGAAACGAAGGTTTTTCAACCACGAAACGACGTCTTATCGCTTGAGGCAATAAGGGGGCGTCGAGCGCCTTTGAGTGCCGATTCCGAATTGGGGTCTTATAAGCGATTCCGATAACCGAGCGAAAAGTTATGCCCGTTTGAGCGAAGGGGTGTCCGTATGCGATCGCATCGGCAGCCCGCGACCGCGCTCCCGGAGAGGAATTTGGGCGCCGGACCGGAAATCTCCGAATGTGACCTTTTACTGACCGGGTCGAAGTGCCGATTCTGAATTGGGGCCCCGCGGGCGGATCCGACCCCCGGGCGAATAAATATCTGTGTCCGACCGAAGGGTACGGCATTCGGTGTACTAGTACACATGCTCCGGGGGGTATTTTGGCCCCGGCACGGAATTCCGCAAAACCAGCGCCCTGTCGACCGTCTTGGAGTGCCGATTCCCAATTGTGGTCACATAAGCGATTCCGATGCTCGTGCAGAATGTTATGCCGGATTCTTTCGCTAAAGGGGTGGGAATAAATAGGAGGGGGTGACTATATCGGCGATGTTCGGGCACCTATATACCCGACCTGGGGCGGAGATCTCGCGTCGAGTTAAACACGACTTTCGATGGCTGTGACTGGGCGGCGGCGCGTGTGGACTCCGCCAGTGATTCGCGTTATCGAGGGAGTCACTACTGCCAAAAAACCATAGAATATGGGAGATCGTCGACTAGAATCGCAAATTCTGAGTGCGAAATGAAGGTTTTTCGACCCCGAAACGATGACTTATCGCCTGAGGCATTAAGGTCACTCGAGCGCCTCTGAGTGCCGATTCTGAATTGGGGTCTTATAAGCGATTTCGATAACCGAGCGAAAAGTTATGCCGTTTGAGCGAAGGGGTGTCCGTATACAATCGCATCGGCAGCCCACGTCCGCGCTCCCGGAGTGGAATTTGGGCGCCATACTGGAAATCTCCCAATGCGACCTTTTACTGACCGGATCGAAGTGTCGATTCTGAATTGGGGCCTCGCGGGCGGTTCCGACCCCCGGGCGAATAAATATCCGCGTCCGACCATAGGGTACGGCAGTCGGTGTACTAGTACACACGCTCCGTGGGGTATTTTGGCCCCGGAACGGAATTTCGCGAAACCAGTGCCCTGTCGACCGTCTCGGAGTGCCGATTCCGAATTGTGGTCACATAAGCGATTCCGATGCCCGTGCGGAAAGTTATGCCCGATTCTTTCGCTGAAGGGGTGGGAATAAACCGGAGGGGGTGACTATATCGGCGACATTCGGGCACCCATATACACGACCTGGGGCAGAGATCTCACATCGAGTTGAACTCGACTTTCGAGGGCTGTGATTGGGCGGCGGCGCGTGTGGGCTCCGCCAGTGATTCGCATAATCGAGGGAGTCGCTACTGCCAAAAAACCTTAAAATAGGGGAGATTGTCGGCTAGAATCGTAAATTTGGAGTGCAAAAAGAAGGTTTTTCGACCCCGAAACGACGTCTTATCGCCTAAGGCAATAAGGGGCCGTCGAGCGCCTCTGAGTGCCGATTCCGAATTGGGGTCTTATAAGCGATTCCGATAACCGAGCGAAAAGTTATGCCGTTTGAGCGAAGGGGTGTCCGTATGTGATCGCATCGGCAGCCCGCGACCGCGCTCCCGGAGAGGAATTTGGGCGCCGGAGCGGAAATCTCCGAATGCGATCTTTTACTGACCGGGTCGAAGTGCCGATTCTGAATTGGGGCCTCGCAGGCGGTTCCGACCCCCGGGCAAATAAATATCCGCGTCCGACCGGAGGGTACGGCAGTCGGTGTACTAGTACACACGCTCGGGGGGTATTTTGGTCCCGAAACTGAATTCCGCAAAACAAGCGCCCTGTCGACCGTCTCGGAGTACTGATTCTGAATTGTGGTTAGGGCTGTTCATGGTCCGGTTTGGTCCGGTTTTTACAATTTTTTTGTAAAATCGAACCGAACCGAAATGGACCTTGAACCGAACCGAACTGAACCGAATAATATGCTTGAACCGTTTTGTACCAAACCGAACTACTTCGGTTCGGTTCGGTTTCTTCAATTCGGTTTGGGCCTTATGGGCCTTGAATTGGACTTGTCTGTTTAAGTGTTTTCTGCTTAGTGCTCACCACTGTGGAAATTTTTAAAAATAAAAAAATGGGCAAAAGATAAATGCTAAAAGCGGCCATCCTCCTCTCTCACAATGTATTAAAAACAACTACTTAAAATGGAAATTTTATTCTGGAAAACTAGAAAAACTGATAAAGAGTGGTCTCATTTTATATGGATCATGTACCTGTATGTGCAAGAGTCACTGTCATACATGTCTTTGTAATTTTTCATATTATTTGTTTATAATATATCTGTTATTAAAAAAAACCATCTTATCTCAAACAACCCACATCATTTTTTTTTCTGAACATCCCAATCATGTTAACAGCCGAATTAACAAGTGCAACCTGCTTGGCCAGACAGTGCTTAATTGGAAAGTTGGAGCATCACATCAGCCTAATGGAACTACAGCACCATGATATATACCAAAAGCCACAAGATTCTAATTTAAATCAGCCCAATGGCCAGACAGTGCTTAATTTACATATAGTTGATATTACAAAGTTCTATAAATTTGCCAAAAAAATCCATTCTTCACATCAGCTTAGAAGAGTAAGCAGAGCTAGTTTGAACAGAAAAAAGTGCCACATTATTAGTTCTCTTTTTTTGGCATTTAGAATGCAATACTCCATCTGGGCAACTTAACAGCTTTTGCTGTCATAAGAGAGCCAGTACACCAAGGAGTGGCTTATTTCTAACCCTCCATGTACATTAGGACGAGGTTGCAGGTTCAAATCCCATGGAGAGCAGGTTTTTACAGAATTTTGAAGGACACTGTAATAGGCTAGTTTTCCAAAAGAAAAAGGTAATGGTGTGATGTAGAGCAGAGACATGGCAAAAATTGTTTATGTGAGACCACATAGATGGATACCTAAAGGAGTATGGGGAGGAAGATGATCCCTGTTGAAGCAGTTGGGTCAAAGACTCAAAGGGGCCTCAGAGGGACTGGCTCAAGGAGAAAGGAGTCAGTCTGTCTTTAAGGAACAAATGGATTAGTTGCAACTTAATTTCTATTTAAATCTAGACCCAACGAAGTCCGAGTTCATTGGGGATATTATGCCTACCGCTTTAGGCTCATTGGCTCAGAGGAGGTATGAGTAAGCTCTGAGCAGGCCTTGGAAGGTCCAGATCGGAATCATCGGATTGGACATTAGGGTATCAGAAGGGGCCTTACCATCAGCTTGTAATGACTGTTTTAGAAGGTTGCGCTCAGAACATGGTGGTACTTTCTTTTAGGGAGAACAGTGTTGGACTGTTGTCTGCCGCATGATGGCGTCCCAAGGGCTCGAGGAAAGGGGAAACAGAGACATTCGCACAAAAAAAGTGTGTAAGAGAGGGAGAGAACCCTCGCCTCTGTCAAACCCCGATCTCCTCGCCACCGTCAAATCCAGGTCTCCTCGCCGGCCGCCTGCCATGGCCATGGGAGATAGGGTATGAGAGAGTAGATAGAGAGAGTCTGAGAGAAATAGAACAAAAAGAGATCAAGATGAGAGAACCCGACCTCGTCCCTGTGTCAAACCCGGCTTCCTCGCCACCGTCAGACCCTGCCTCCTCACCGGCGTCGCCGCCGTGGTCTCCTTGCCACAGGCCCACAGTTCACTGCTCGCGCCGCTTGCCCGTCTGCCGTCCGGCCGTCCCCATCTGCCGCCGCCGTACAGACTGTAGGCTGCAGCCTTCGCCGTACAGTCCTAATTGTCGTCACATAGGCAATTCCGATGCCCGTGCGGAAAGTTATGCTCGATTCTTTCGCTGAAGGGGTGTGAATAAACCAGAGGGGGTGAGTATATCGGCGATGTTCGGGCACCCATGTACACGACCTGGGGCAGAGATCTCGCATCGAGTTGAATACGACTTTCGATGGCTGTGACTGGGCAGCGGCGCGAGTGGGCTCCGCCAGTCATTTGCGTAATCGAGGGAGTCTCTACTGCTAAAAAACCTTAGAATAGGGGAGATCGTCGGCTAGAATAGCAAATTCGGAGTGCGAAACGAATATTTTTCGACCCCGAAATGACGTCTTATCGCCAGAGGCAATAAGGAGGCGTCGCCTCTGAGTGCCAATTCCGAATTGGGGTCTTATAAGCGATTCCGATAACCGAGCGAAAAGTTATGCCCGTTTGAGGGAAGGGGTGTCCTTATACAATCGCATCGACAGCCCGCGACCGCGCTCCAGCAGAGGAATTTGGGCGCCGGACCGGAAATCTCCGAATGTGACCTTTTATTGACTGGGTCGAAGTGCCGATTCTGAATTGGGGCCTCGCGGGCGGTTCCGACCCCCGGGCGAATAAATATCCGCATTCGACCGGAGGGTACGGCAGTCGGTGTACTAGTACACACGCTCGGGGGGTATTTTGGCCCCGGAAAGGAATTCCGTGAAACCAGTGCCCTGTCGACCATCTCGGAGTGCCGATTACGAATTAAGGTCACATAAGCGATTCCGATGCTCGTGCGGAAAGTTATGCCCGATTCTTTCGCTGAAGGGGTGGGAATAAACCGGACGGGGTGACTATATCGGCGATGTTCGGGCACCCATATACACGACCTAGGGAGGAGATCTCGCGTCTAGTTGAACACGACTTACGATGGCTGTGACTGGGCGGCGGCGCATGTGGGCTCTGCCAGCGATTCGCGTAATCGAGGGAGTCGCTACTGCCAAAAAACCTTAGAATGGAGGAGATTGTCGGCTAGAATCGCAAATTCGGAGTGCTAAATGAAGGTTTTTCGACCCCGAAATGATGTCTTATCACCTGAGGCGATAAGGGGGCGTCGACGGCCTTCAAGTGCCGATTCCGAATTGGGGTCTTATAAGCAATTCCGATAGCTGAACGAAAAGTTATACACGTTTGAGCGAAGGGGTGTCCGTGTGCGATCGCATTGGCAGCCCGCGATCGCGCTCCCGGAGAGGAATTTGGGCGCCGGACCGGAAATCTCCGAATGCGACCTTTTACTGACTGTGTCGAAGTGTCGATTCTGAATTGGGGCCTCGCGGGCGGTTCCGACACCCGGGCGAATAAATATCCGCGTCCGACCGGTGGGGACGGCAGTCGGTGTATTAGAACACACGCTTGGGGGGTATTTTGGCCCCGGAACGGAATTCCGCAAAACAAGGGCCCTGTCGACCGTCTCAGAGTACCGATTCCGAATTGTGGTCACATAAGCGATTCTGATGCCCATGCGGAAAGTTCTGCCGGATTCTTTCGCTGAGGGGTGGGAATAAACCGGAGGGGGTGACTATATAAGTGATGTTCGGGCACCCATATACACGAGCTGGGGTGGAGATCTCGCGTCGAGTTGAACACGACTTTCGTGGCTGTGACTGGGCAGCGGCGCGTGTGGACTCCGCCAGTGATTAGCGTAATCGAGGGAGTCGGTACTGCCAAAAAACCTTAGAATAGGGGAGATCGTCGGCTAGAATCGGAAATTCAGAGTGCGAAACGAAGGTTTTTCGACGCCGAAATGACGTATTATCGCCTGAGGCAATAAGGGGCTGTCGAGTGCCTCTGAGTGCCGATTCCGAATTGGGGTCTTATAAGCGATTCCGATAACCGAGTGAAACGTTATGCCCGTTTGAGAGAAGGGGTGTCCGTATGCGATCGCATCGGCAGCCCGCGAACGCGCTCTGGAGAGGAATTTGGGCGCCAGACCGGAAATCTCCGAATGTGACCTTTTACTGACCGGGTCGAAGTACCGATTCTGAATTGGGGCCTCGCGGGCGGTTCCGACCCCCGGGCGAATAAATATCCGCGTCCGACCGGAGGGTACGGCAGTCGGTGTACTAGTACACACGCTCCGGGTGGTATTTTGGCCCCGAAACGGAATTCCACGAAACCAGCGCCTTGTTGACAGTCTCGGAGTGCCGATTCCGAATTGTGGTCACATAAGCGATTCCGATGCCGTGCGGAAAGTTATGCCCGATTCTTTCGCTGAAGGGGTGGGAATAAATCGGAGGGGGTGACTATATCGGCGATGTTCGGGCACCCATATACACGACCTGGGGAGGAGATCTCGCGTCGAGTTGAACACGACTTTCGATGGCTGTGACTGGGCGGCGGCACGTGTGGGATCCCACAGCGATTCACGTAATCGAGGGAGTCGTTACTGCCAAAAAACCTTAGAATAGAGGAGATCGTCGGCTAGAATCGTAAATTTGGAGGACGAAACGAAGGTTTTTCGACCCCGAAACGACGTCTTATCGTTGAGGCAGTATAGGGGCGTCGAGCGCCTTGAGTGCCGATTCCGAATTGGGGTCTTATAAGCGATTCCGATAACCGAGTGAATCGTTATGCCCGTTTGAGCGAAGGGGTGTCCAGATGCGATCGAATCGGCAGCCCGCGACCGCGCTCCCGGAGAGGAATTTGGGCGCCGGACCGGAAATCTCTGAATGCGACCTTTTACTGACCGGGTCGTAGTGCCGATTCTGAATTGGGGCCTCGCAGGCGGTTCCGACCCCCGGGCGAATAAATATCCGCATCCGACCGGAGGGTACGGCAGTCGGTGTACTAGTACACACGCTCCGGGGGATATTTTGGCCCCAGAACGGAATTCCGCGAAACCAGTGCCCTGTCGACCATCTCAGAGTGCCGATTCCGAATTATGGTCACATAAGCGATTCCGATGCCCGTGCAGAAAGTTATGCCCGATTCTTTCGCTGAAGGGGTGGGAATAAACCGGAGGGGGTGACTATATCGGCGATGTTCGGTCTCCCATATACACGACCAAGGGAGGAGATCTCGCGTCGAGTTGAACACGACTTTCGATGGCTGACTGGGCGGCGGTGCGTGTGGCCTGCTCCAGCGATTCGCGTAATCGATGGACTCGCTACTGCCAAAAAACCTTAGAATAGAGGAGATCGTCAGCTAGAATCGCAAATTCGGAGTGCGAAACGAAGGTTTTTCGACCCCGAAATGACATCTTATCGCCTGAGGCTATAGGGGGCATCGACCGCCTTTGAGTGCCGATCCGAATTGGGGTCTTATAAGCGTTTCCGATAACCGAGCGAAAAGTTATGCCCGTTTCAGCGAAGGGGTGTCCTTATGCGATCGCATCGGCAGCCCGCGACCGAGCTCCGGAGAGGAATTTGGGCGCCGGACCGGAAATTTCCGAATGCGACCTTTTACTGACCGGGTCGAAGTGCTGATTCTGAATTGGAGCCTCGCTGGCGGTACCGACCCCCGGCGAATAAATATCCGTGTCCGACCGGAGGGTACGACAGTCGGTGTACTAGTACACATGCTCCGGGGGGTATTTTGGCCCCGGAACCGAATTCCGCGAAACCAGCGCCCTGTCGACCATCTCGGAGTGCCGATTTCGAATTGTGGTCACATAAGCAATTCCGATGCCCGTGCGGAAAGTTATGCCCGATTCTTTCGCTGAAGGGGTGGGAATAAACCGGAGGGGGTGACTATATCGGCGATGTTCAGGCACCCACATACACTACCTGGGGAGGAGATCTCACGTCGAGTTGAACACGACTTTCGATGGTTGTGACTGGGCGGCGGCGCGTGTGTGCTCCGCCAGCGATTCGCGTAATCGAGGGAGTCGCTACTGCCAAAAAACCTTAGAATAGGGGAGATCGTCGGCTAGAATCGCAAATTCAGAGTGCGAAACAAAGATTTTTCGACTCCGAAACGACGTCTTATCGCCTAAGGCAATAAGGGGGCGTCGAGCGCCTCTGAGTGCCGATTGCGAATTGGGGTCTTATAAGCGATTCCGATAATCGAGCGAAAATTTATGCTCGTTTAAGCGTTGGGGTGTACGTATGCGATTGCATCGGCAGCCCGCGACCGCGCTCCCCCGAGAGGAATTTGGGTGCCGGACCGGAAATCTCCGAATGTGACCTTTTACTGACCGGGTCGAAGTGCCGATTCTGAATTGGGGCCTCGCTGGCGGTTCCGACCCCGGCGAATAAATATCCGCGTCGGATAGGAGGGTACGACAGTCGGTATACTAGTACACACGCTCCGGGGGGTATTTTAGCCCCGGAACGGAATTCCGCGAAACCAGCGCCCTGTCGACCGTCTCGGAGTGCCGATTCCGAATTGTGGTCACATAAGCGATTTCGATTCCCGTGCGGAATGTTATGCCCGATTCTTTCGCGGAAGGGGTGGGAATAAACCGGAGGGGGTGACTATATCGGCGATGTTCGGGCACCCATATACACGACCTGGGGAGAGATCTTGTGTCGAGTTGAACACGACTTTCGATGGCTTTGACTGGGCGGCGGCATGTGTGGGATCCGCCAGTGATTCCGGTAATCGAGGGAGTCGCTACTGCCAAAAAACCTTAGAATACGGGAGATCGTCGGCTAGAATCGCAAATCCGGAGAGCGAAACGAAGGTTTTTCGACCCCGAAACGAGGTCTTATCGCCTAAGGCAATAAGGGGGCGTCGAGCTTCTCTGAGTGCCGATTCCGAATTGGGTTCTTATAAGCGATTCGATAACCGAGCGAAAAGTTATGCCTTTTTGAGCGAAGGGGTGTCCTTATGCGATCGCATCGGCAGCCCGCGACCACGCTCCAAAAGCGGAATTTGGTGCCGGATCGGAAATCTTCGAATGCGACCTTTTACTGACCGGGCGAAGTGCCAATTCTAAATTGCGGCCTCGCGGGCGGTTCTGACCCACGGGCGAATAAATATCCGCGTCCACCGGAGGGTACGGCAGCCGGTGTACTAGTACACACGCTCCGGGGGGTATTTTGGCCCCGGAATGGAATTCCGCAAAACCAGCGCCCTGTCGACTGTCTCGGAGTGCCGATTCCGAATGGTGGTCACATAAGCGATTCCGATGCCCGTGCGGAAAGTTATGCCGATTCCTTCGCTGAAGGGATGGGAATAAACCGGAGGGGGTGACTATATCGGCGATGTTCTGGCACCCATATACACGACCAGGGGAGGAGATCTCGCATCGCGTTGAACACAACTTTCGATGGCTATGACTGGGCGGCGGTGCGTGTGTGCTCCGCCAGTGATTCGCGTAATCGAGGGAGTCACTACTGCCAAAAAACCTTAGAATAGGGGAGATCGTCGGCTAGAATCGCAAATTCGGAGTGCGAAACGAAGGTTTTTCGACCCCCAAACGACGTCTTATCACCTGAGGCAATAATTAGGCTCGAGCGCCTCTGAGTGCCGATTCCGAATTGGGGTCTTATAAGCAATTCCATAACCGAGCGAAAAGTTATGCCCGTTTGAGCGAAGGGGTGTCCGTATGCGATCGCATCGGCAGCCCGCGACCGCGCTCCTGGAGAGGAATTTGGGCGCCAGACCGGAAATCTCCGAATGCGACCTTTTACTGACCCGGTCGACGTGCCGATTCTAAATTGGTGCCTCGCGGGCGGTTCCGACCCTCGGGCGAATAAATATCGGCGTCCGACCGAGGATATGGCAGTCGGTGTACTAGTACACACGCTCCGGGGGGTATTTTGGCCCCGGAATGGAATTCCGAGAAACCAGCGCCCTGTCGACCGTCTCGGAGTGCCAATTCCGAATTGTGGTCACATAAGTGATTCCGATGCCCGTACGGAAAGTTATGCCCGATTCTTTCGCTGAAGGGGTGGCAATAAACTAGAGGGGGTGACTATATCGGCGAAGTTCGGGCACCCATATACACGAGCTGGGGCGGAGATCTCGCGTCGAGTTGAACACGACTTTCGATGGCTGTGACTGGGCGGCGGCGCGTGTGGGCTCCGCCAGTGATTCGCGTAATCAAGGGAGTCTCTACTGCCTAAAATCTTATAATAGGGGAGATCGTCTGCTAGAATCGCAAATTCGGAGTGCGAAACGAATTTTTTCGACCCCGAAGAGGAATTTAGGCGCCGGACCGGATTCCCTGAGTGCAGATTCCGAATTGGGGTCTTATAAGCGATTCCGATAACCGAGCGAAATGTTATACCCGTTTGAGCGAAGGGGTGTCCTTATGCGATCGCATCGGCAGCCCGCGACCGCGCTCCCCAAAGCGGAATTTGGGCGCCGATAGGAAATCTTCGAATGTGACCTTTTACTGACGGTCGCGAAGTGCCGATTCTAAATGTGGGCCTCGCGGGCGGTTCTGACCCCGAGTGAATAAATATCGCGTCCGACCGGAGGGTACGGCAGTCGGTGTACTAGTACACACGCTCTGGGGGTATTTTGGCCCCGGAATGGAATTCCACAAAACCAGCGCCCTGTCGACCGTCTCGGAGTGCCGATTCCGATGGTGGTCACATAAGCGATTCCGATGCCCGTGTGGAAAGTTATGTCCGATTCTTTCGCTGAAGGGGTGGGAATAAACCGGAGGGGGTGACTATATCGGCGATGTTCGGGCACCCATATACACGACCGGGGGAGGAGATCTCGCGTCGAGTTGAACACGACTTTCGATGGCTGTGACTGGGCGGCGGTGCGTGTGGGCTCCTCCAGCGATTCGCGTAATCGAGGGAGTCGCTACTGCCAAAAAACCTTAGAATAGGGGAGATCGTCGGCTAGAATCGCAAATTCGGAGTGCGAAATGAAGGTTTTTCGACCCCGAAACGAATCTTATCGCCTGAGGCTATAGGGGGCGTCGACGCCTTTGAGTGCCGATTCCGAATTGGGGTCTTATAAGTGATTCCGATAACCGAGCGAAAAGTTATGCCCGTTTGAGCGAAGGGGTGTCCGTATGCGATCGCATCGGCAGCCCGCGACCGCGCTCCGTAGAGGAATTTGGGCGCTAGACCGGAAATCTCCGAATGCGACCTTTTACTGACCGGGTCGACGTGCCGATTCAAATTGGGGCCTCGCGGGCGGTTCCGACCCCGGGCGAATAAATATTGCGTCGGACAGTAGGGTACGACAGTCGGTGTACTAGTACACATGCTCCGGGGGGTATTTTAGCCCCGGAACGGAAATTCCGAGAACCAGCGCCCTGTCGACCGTCTCGGAGTGCCGATTTCGAATTGTGGTCACATAAGCGATTTTGATGCCCGTGCGGAAAGTTATGCCCGATTCTTTCGCTGAAGGGGTGGGAATAAACCGGAGGGGGTGACTATATCTGCGATGTTCGGGCACCCATATACACTACCTGGGGAGGAGATCTCATGTCAAGTTGAACATGACTTTCGATGGCTGTGACTGGGTTGGCGGCGCGTGTGTGCTCCGCGAGCGATTCGCGTAATCGACGGAGTCGCTACTGCTCTAGCCAAAAAACCTTAGAATTGGGGAGATCGTCGGCTAGAATCGCAAATTCGGAGTGTGAAACAAGATTTTTCGACCCCGAAACGAAATCTTATCGCCTGAGGACATAAGGGGGCGTCGAGCGCCTCTGAGTGCCGATTCCGAATTGGGGTCTTATAAGCGATTCCGATAATCGAGGAAAAGTTATGCCCGTTTAATCGTCGGGGTGTCCGTATGCGATTGCATCGGCAGCCCGCGACCGCGCTCCCGGAGAGGAATTTGGGCGCCAGACCGGAAATCTCCGAATGTGTCCTTTTACTGACCGGGTCGAACTTCCGATTCTGAATTGGGGCTCGCGGGCGGTTCCGACCCCGGGCGAATAAATATCCGCGTCCGGACAGGAGGGTACGACAGTCGGTGTACTAGTACACACGCTACGGGGAATATTTTAGCCCCGGAACGGAATTCGCGAAAACCAGCGTCCTGTCGACCGTCTCGGAGTGCCGATTCCGAATTGTGGTCACATAACCGATTTCGATTCCCGTGCGGAAAGTTATGCCGATTCTTTCGCCGAAGGGGTGGGACAAACCGGAGGGGGTGACTATATCGGCGATGTTCGGCCACCCATATACACGACCTGGGGAGGAGATCTTGTGTCGAGTTGAACACGACTTTCGATGGCTTTGACTGGGCGGCGGCGCTTGTGTGATCCGCCAATGATTCCGGTAATCGAGGGAGTCGCTACTGCCAAAAAACCTTAGAATACGGCAGATCGTCGGCTAGAATCGCAAAATTGGAGTGCAAAATGAAGGTTTTTTGACCCCGAAACGACGTCTTATCGCCTGAGGCGATAAGGGGGCGTCAAGCTCCTCTGAGTGCCGATTCCAAATTGGGGTCTTATAAGCAATTCCGATAACCGAGCGAAAAGTTATGCCATTTTGAGCGAAGGGGTGTCCTATGTGATCGCATCGGCAACCCGCGACCGCGCTCCCAAGCGGAATTTGGGCGCTGGATAGGAAATCTTCGAATGCGACCTCTTACTGACCGGGCGAAGTGCCGATTCTAAATTGGGGCCTCGCGGGCGGTTCTGACCCCCGAGCGAATAAATATCCGCGTCCAACCGGAGGTACAGCAATTCGGTGTACTGTCTCGGAGTGCCGATTCCGAATGTGGTCACATAAGCGATTCCGATGCCCGTGCGGAATGTTATGCCCGATTCTTTCGCTGAAGGGGTGGGAATAAACCGGAGGGGCTGACTATATCGGCGATGTTCGGGCACCCATACACACGACCTGTGGAGGAGATCTCGCATCGATTTGAACACGACTTTCGATGGCTACGACTGGGCGGCGGTGCGTCTGGGCTCTGCCAGTGATTCGCGTAATCGAGGGAGTCGCTACTGCCAAAAAACCTTAGAATATGGGAGATCGTCGGCTAGAATCGCAAATTTGGAGTGCGAAATGACAGTTTTTCGTCCCCAAAACGATGTCTTATCGCCTGAGGCAATAAGTGGGCGTCGAGCGCCTCTGAGTGCCGATTCCGAATTGGGGTATTATAAGCAATTCCAATAACCGAGCGAAAAGTTATGCCCGTTTGAGCGAAGGGGTGTCCGTATGCGATCGCATCGGCAGCCCGCGACCGCGCTCCTGGAGAGGAATTTGGGCGCCAGACCGGAAATCTCCGAATGCGACCTTTTACTGACCCGGTCGACGTGCCGATTCTAAATTGGTGCCTCGCGGGCGGTTCCGACCCTCGGGCGAATAAATATCCGCGTCCGACCGGAGGATATGGCAGTCGGTGTACTAGTACACACGCTCCGGGGGGTATTTTGCCCCGGAATGGAATTCCGAGAAACCAGCGCCCTGTCGACCGTCTCGGAGTGCCAATTCCGAATTGTGGTCACATAAGTGATTCCGATGCCCGTACGGAAAGTTATGCCCGATTCTTTCGCTGAAGGGGTGGCAATAACTAGAGGGGGTGACTATATCGGCGAAGTTCGGGCACCCATATACACGAGCTGGGGCGGAGATCTCACGTCGAGTTGAACATGACTTTCGATGGCTGTGACTGGGCGGCGGCGCGTGTGGGCTCCGCCAGTGATTCGCGTAATCAAGGGAGTCTCTACTGCCTAAAATCCTTATAATAGGGGAGATCGTCTGCTAGAATCGCAAATTCGGAGTGCGAAACGAATTTTTTTCGACCCCGAAGAGGAATTTAGGCGCCGGACCGGATTCCTCTGAGTGCAGATTCCGAATTGGGGTCTTATAAGCGATTCCGATAACCGAGCGAAATGTTATACCCGTTTGTGCGACGGGGTGTCCTTATGCGATCGCATCGGCATCCCGCGACCGCGCTCCCAGAGAGGAATTTGGGTGCCAGACCGGAAATCAATGAATGTGACCTTCTACTGACCAGGTCGAAGTGCCGATTCTGAATCGTGGCCTCAAGGGCGGTTCCGACCCCTGGGCGAATAAATATCCACGTTCGACAGGAGGGTACGGCAGTCGGTGTACTAGTACACACGCTCGGGGGGTATTTTGGCCCCGGAACGGAATTCCGCAAAACAAGTGCCCTGCCGACCGTCTCGGAGTACCGATTCCGAATTGTGGTCACATAAGCGATTCCGATGCCCGTGCAGAAAGTTATGTCGGATTCTTTCGTGAAGGGGTGGGAATAAACCGGAGGGGGTGACTATATCGGCGATGTTTGGGCACCCATATACATGAGCTGGGGCGGAGATATCGCGTCGAGCTGAACACGACTTTCGATGGCTGTGACTGGGCGGCGGCACGTGTGGGGTCTGCAAGTGATTCGCGTAATCGAGGGAGTCGCTACTGCCAAAAAACCTAAGAAAAGGGGAGATCGTCGGCTAGAATCGCAAATTCAGAGTGAGAAATGATGGTTTTTCGACCCCGAAACGACGTCTTATCGCCTGAGGCAATAAGGGGACGTTGAGCGCCTCTGAGTGCCGATTCCGAATTGGTGTCTAATAAGTGATTCCGATAACCGAGCGAAAAGTTATGCCAGTTTAAGCGAAGGGGTGTCCTTATGCAATCGCATCGGCAGCCCGCGACCGCCCTCCCGTAGAGGAATTTGGGCGCCGACCGGAAATCTCCGAATGTGACCTTTTACTGACCGGTCGAAGTGCCGATTCTGAATTGGGGCCTCGCGGGCGGTTCCGACCCCCGGGCGAATAAATATCCGCCTCGGACAGGAGGGTACGGCAGTCGTGTACTAGTACACCGCTCCGGGTGGTATTTTTACCCCGAACGGAATTCCGCGAAACTAGCGCCCTGTCAACCATCTCGGAGTGCCGATTCCGATTTTGGTCACATAAGCGATTCCGATGCCCGTCCGGAAAGTTATGACCAATTCTTTCGCTGAAGGGGTGGGAATAAACCGGAGGGGGTGACTATATCTGTGATGTTCGGGCACCCATATACACGACCTAGGGAGGAGATCTCGCGTCAAGTTGAACACAACTTTCAATGTCTGTGACCGGGCGGTGGCGCGTGTGGGCTACGCCAGTGATTTGCATAATCGAGGGAGTCGCTACTGCCAAAAAACCTTAGAATAGGGGAGATCATCGGCTAGAATCGAGAATTCGGAGTGTGAAACGAAGGTTTTTCGACCCCGAAATAACGTCTTATCGCATGAGGAAATAAGGGGGCGTCGAGCGCCTCTGAGTGCCGATTTCGAATTGGGGTCTAATAAGTTATTCCGATAATCGAGCGAAAAGTTATGCCCGTTTAAGCGACGGAGTGTCCGTATGCGATCGCATCGGCAGCCCGCGACCGCGCTCCCGTAGAGGAATTTGGGCGCCGTACCGGAAATCTCCGAATGCAACCTTTTATTGACCGCGTCGAAGTGCCGATTCTGAATTGGGGCCTCGCGGGCGGTTCCGACCCCCCGGCGAATAAATATCTGCGTCCGACCGGAGGGTACGGCAGTCGGTGTACTAGTACACACGCTCGGGGGGTATTTTGGCCCCGGAATGGAATTCCGCAACAAGTGCTCTGTCGACCGTCTCGAAGTACCGATTCCGAATTGTGGTCACATAAGCGATTCCGATGCCCATGCGGAAAGTTATGCCGGATTCTTTCGCTGAAGGGGTGGGAATAAACCGGAGGGGGTGACTATATCGGCGATGTTCGGGCACCCATATACAAGAGCTGGGGCGGAGATATCGCGTTGAGTTGAACACGACTTTCGATGGCTGTGACTGGGCGGCGGTGCGTGTGGGCTTCGCCAGTGATTCACGTAATCGAGGGAGTCGCTACTGCCAAAAAACCTTAGAATAGGGGAGATCGTCGGCTAGAATCGCAAATTCAGAGTGCGAAATGAAGGTTTTTCGACCCCAAACAACGTCTTATCGCTAAGGCAATAAGGGGGCGTTGAACGCCTCTGAGTGCCGATTCCGAATTGGGGTCTTATAAGCGATTCCGGTAACCGAGCGAAAAGTTATGCCATTTCAGCGAAGGGGAGTCCTATGCGATCGCATCGGCAGCCCGCGACCGCGCTCCCGGATAGGAATTTGGGCGCCGGACCGGAAATTCTGAATGCGACATTTTACTGACCGGGTCGAAGTGCGATTCTGAATTGGGAACTCGCGGGCGGTTCCGACCCCTGGGCGAATAAATATCCGCGTCGAACGGAGGGTACGGCAGTCGGTGTACTAGTAAACACGCTCCGGGGGGTATTTTGACCATGGAACGGAATTCGCGAAACCAGCACCCTGTCGACCGTCTCGGAGTGCCGATTCCAATTGTGGTCACATAAGCGATTCGATGCCCGTCCGGAAAGTTATGCCCGATTCTATCACTGAAGGGGTGGGAATAAACCGGAGGGGGGGACTATATCGGCGATGTTCGAGCACCATATACACGACCTAGGGAGGAGATCTTGCGTCACGTTGAACACGACTTTCGATGTCTGTGACTGGGCGGTGGCGCGTGTGGGCTCCGCCAGTGATTCGCATAATCGAGGGAGCGCTACTGCCAAAAAACATTAGAATAGGGGAGATCATCGGCTAGAATGAAAAATTTGGAGTGTGAAACGAAGGTTTTTCGACCCCGAAACGTCGTCATATCGCCTGAGGAAATAAGGGGGCGTCGAGTGCCTCTGAGTGCCGATTCCGAATTGGGGTCTTATAAGTGATTCCGATAATCGAGCGAAAAGTTATGCCCGTTTAAGCGACGTGGTGTCCGTATGCGCCGCATCGGCAGCCCGCGACCGCGCTCCCGTAGAGGAATTTGGGCGCCTGACCGGAAATCTCCGAGTGCGACCTTTTACTGACGGGTCGAAGTGCCGATTCTGAATTGGGGCCTCGCGGGCGGTTCCGACCCCCGGGCGAATAAATATCGCGTCCGACCGGAGGGTACGGCAGTCGGTGTACAACACGCTCGGGGGGTATTTTGGCCCCGGAATGGAATTCCGCAAAACAAGTGCCCTATCGACCATCTCAGAGTACCGATTCCGAATTGTGGTCACATAAGCGATTCCGATGCCCGTGCGGAAAGTTATGCCGGATTCTTTCGCTGAAGGGGTGGGAATAAACCGGAGGGGGGGACTATATCGGCGATGTTCGGGCACCATATACACGAGCTGGGGCGGAGATCTAGCATCGAGTTGAACACGACTTTCGATGGCTGTGACTGGGCGGCGGCGCGTGTGGGCTCCGCCAGTGATTCGCGTAATCGAGGGAGTCGCTACTGCCAAAAAACCTTTGAATAGGGGAGATCGTCGGCTAGAATCACAAATTCTGAGTGCGAAATGAAGGTTTTTCGACCCCGAAACGACGTTTTATCGCCTAGGGAAAGAAGGGGGCGTGGAGCGCCTCAGAGTTCCGATTCCGAATTGGGGTCTTATAAGCGATTCGATAACCGAGCGAAAAGTTATGCCCATTTCAATGAAGGGGAGTCCTTATGCGATCGCATCGGCAGCCCGCAACCGCGCTCCCGGAGAGGATTTGGGCGCCGGACCGGAAATCTCTGAATGTGACCTTTTACAGACCGGGTCGAAGTGCCGATTCTGAATTGGGAACTCGCGGGCGGTTCCGACCCCCGGGCGAATAAATATCCGTGTCCGACGGGGGTACGGCAGTCGGTGTACTAGTACACACGCTCCGTGGGGTATTTTGACCCCGGAACGGAATTCTGCGAAACCAGCGGCCTGTCGACCGTCTCGGAGTGCCGATTCCGAATTGTGGTCACATAAGCGATTCCGATGCCCGTCCGGAAAGTTATGCCCGATTCTTTCGCTGAAGGGGTGGGAATAAATCGGAGGGGGGGCTATATCGACGATGTTCGGGCACCCATATACACGACCTAAGAAGAGATCTCGCGTCGAGTTGAACATGACTTTCGATGTCTGTGACTCGGCGGTGGCGCGTGCGGCTCCGTCAGTGATTCGCAAAATCGAGGGAGTCGCTACTGCCAAAAAACCTAAGAATAGGGGAGATCATCGGCTAGAATCGAAAACTCGGAGTGTGAAACGAAGGTTTTTCCACCCCGAAACGACGTCTTATCGCCTGAGGAAATTAGGGGGCGTCGAGCGCCTCTGAGTCCGATTCCGAATTGGGGTCTTATAAGCGATTCCGATAATCGAGCGAAAAGTTATGCCCGTTTAAGCGACGGGGTGTCCGTATGCGATCGCATCGGCAGCCCGCGACCGCGCTCCCGTAGAGGAATTTGGGCGCTGGACAGGAAATCTCTGAATGCGACCTTTTACTGACCGGGTCGAAGTGCGATTCTGAATTGGGGCCTCGCGGGCGGTTCCGACCCCCGGGAGAATAAATATCCGGGTCCGACCGGAGGGTACGGCAGTCGGTGTACTAGTACACACGCTCCGGGGGTATTTTGGCCTCGGAACGGAATTCCGCGAAACCAGCTCCCTGTCGACCGTCTCGAAGTGCCTATTCCGAATTGTGGTCACGTAAGCGATTCCGATGCCCGTGCGGAAAGTTATGCCCAATTCTTTCGCTGAAGGGGTGGGAATAAATCGGAGGGGGTGACTATATCGGCGATGTTCGGGCACCATATACAGGACCTGGGGAGGAGATCTCGCATCGAGTTGAACACAAATTTCGATGGCTGTGACTGGGCGGCGGCGCGTGTGGGCTCCGCCAATGATTCGCGTAATCGAGGGAGTCGCTACTACCAAAAAACCTAAGAATAGGGGAGAACGTCGGCTAGAATCGTAAATTCGGAGTGCGAAACGAAGGTTTTTTGACCCCGAAATGACGTCTTATCGCCTGAGGCTATAAGGAGGCGTCGAACGTCTCTGAGTGCCGATTCCGAATTAGGGTCTTATAAGAGATTCTGATAATCGAGGAATTTGGGTGCTGGACCGGAAATCTCCAAATGCGACCTTTTACTGACCGGGTCGAAGTGCCGATTCTGAATTGGGAACTCGCGGGCGGTTCCGACCCCGGGGCGAATAAATATCCGCGTCCGACCGGAGGGTACGGCAGTCGGTGTACAAGTACACACGCTCCGGGGGGTATTTTGGCCCCGGAACGGAATTCCACGAAACCAGCGCCCTGTCGACCGTCTCGGAATACCGATTCAGAATTGTGGTCACATAAGCGATTCCGGTGCCGGTCCAGAAAGTTATGCTGGATTCTTTCGCTGAAGGGTTGGGAATAAATCGGAGGGGGTGACTATATCGGCGACATTCGGGCACCCATATACACGAGCTGGGGAGGAGATCTCGCGTCGAGTTGAACACGACTTTCGATGGCTGTGACTGGCGGCGGCGCGTGTGGGATCCGCCAGTGATTCGCGTAATCGAGAGAGTCGCTACTGCCGAAAAACCTTAGAATAGGGGAGATCGTCTGCTAGAATCGCAAATTCAGAGTGCGAAATGAAGGTTTTTCGACCCCGAAACGACGTCTTATCGCCTGAGGCAAAAAAGGGCGTCGAGCGCCTCTGAGTGCCGATTCCGAATTGGGGTCTTATAAGTGATTCTGATAACCGAGCGAAAAGTTATGCCAGTTTCAGCGAAGCTGTGTCCTTATGCGATCGCATCGACAGCCCGCGATCGCGCTCCCTGAGAGGAATTTGGGCGCGGAACCGGAAATTTCCGAATGCGACCTTTTATTGACTGGGTCGAAGTGCTGATTCTGAATTGGGGCCTCGCGGCGGTTCCGACCCCCGGGTGAATAAATATCCGCGTCCGACCGGAGGGTACGGCAGTCGGTGTACGAGTACACACGCACCGGGGGGTATTTTGGCACCGGAACAAAATTCCGTGAAACTAGCGCCCTGTCGACCGTCTCGGAGTGCCGATTCCGAATTGTGGTCACATAAACGATTTCGATGGCCGTGCAAAAAGTTATGCCCGATTCTTTCGTGAAGGGGTGTGAATAAACCGGAGGGGGGACTATATCGGCGATGTTTGGGCACCCATATACACGACTTGGGGAGGAGATCTCGTGTCGAGTTGAACATGACTTTTGATGGCTGTGACTGGCGGCGGCGCGTGTGGGCTCCGCCAGTGATTTGCATAATCGAGGGAGTCGCTACTGCCAAAAAACCTTAGAATACAGGTGATCGTCGGCAAGAATCGCAAATTCGGAGTGAGAAATGAAGGTTTTTCGACACCTAAATGACATCTTATCGCCTGATGTAATAAGGTGACATCGAGCGCCTCTGAGTGCCGATTCCGAATTGGGGTCTTATAAGCTATTCCGATAACCGAGCGAAACGTTATGCCCGTTGAGCGAAGGGTTGTCCGTATGCGATCGCATCGGCAGCCCGCGCCACTCTCCCAGAGAGGAATTGGGCGCCGGACCGGAAATCTATGAATGCGACCTTTTACTTACCGGGTCGAAGTGCCGATTCTGAATTGGCGCCTCGCGGGCGGTTCCAACCTCCGGGCGAATAAATATCGGCGTCCGACCGGAGGGTACGGCAGTCGTGTACTAGTACACACGCTCCGGGGGTATTTTGGCCCCAGAACGGAATTCCGCGAAACCAGCGCCCTGTCGACCGTCTCGGATTGCCGATTCCGAATTGTTGTCACATAAGCGTTTCGATGCCCGTGCGGAAAGTTATGCCCGATTCTTTCGCTTAAGGGGTGGGAATAAACCGGAGGGGGTGACTATATCGGCGATGTTCGGGAACCCGTATACACGACCTGGGGAGGAGATCTCGCGTCGAGTTGAACACGACTTTCGATGGCTGTGACTAGGCGGCGGCGCGTGTGTGCTCCGCCAGCGATTCGCGTAATCGAGGGAGTCGCTACTGCCAAAAAACCTTAGAATACGGGAGATCGTCGGCTAGAATAGCAAATTCGGAGTGCAAAACGAAGGTTTTTCAACCCCGAAACGACGTCTTATCGCCGGAGGCAATAAGTGGGCTCGAGCGCCTCTGAGTGCCGATTCTAAATTGGGGTCTTATAAGCGATTCCGATAACCGAGCGAAACGATATGCCCGTTTGAGCGAAGGGTTGTCCGTATGCGATCGCATCGGCAGCCCGCGACCGCGCTCCCGGAGAGGAATTTGGGCGCCAGACCAGAAATCTCTGAATGTGACCTTTTACAGACCGGGTCTATGTTCCGATTCTGAATTGGGGACTCGCGTGCGGTTCCGACCCCCGGGCGAATAAATATTCGCGTCCGACCGGAGGGTACGGCAGTCGGTGTACTAGTACACACGCTCCGGGGAGTATTTTGGCCCCGAAACGGAATTCCGCGAAAACAGCGCCCTGTCGACCGTCTCAGAGTGCCGATTCCAAATTGTGGTCACATCAGCGATTCCGATGCCCGTGCGGAAAGTTATGCCCGATTCTTTCGCTGAAGGGGTGGAAATAAACCGGAGGGGGTGACTATATCGGCGATGTTCGGGCACCCATATACACGACCTGGGGCAGAGATCTCACATTGAGTTGAACACGACTTTCGATGGCTGTGACTGGGCGGCGGCGGGTGTGTGCTCCGCTAGCGATTCGCGTAATCGAGGGAGTCGCTACTGTCAAAAAACCTTAGAATTGGGGAGATCATCGGCTAGAATCACAAATTCGGAGTCAAAACGAAGGTTTTTCGACCCCGAAACAATGTCTTATCGCGAAGGCAATAAGCGGGCATCGAGCGCCTCTGAGTGCGGATTCCAAATTGGGGTCTTATAAGCGATTCCGATAACCGAGCGAAAAGTTATGTCCGTTTGAGCGAAGGGGTGTCCGTATGCGATCGCATCGGCAGCCCGCGACCGCGCTCCTGGAGAGGAATTTGGGCGTCAAGCCGGAAATCTCCGAATGTGACCTTTTACTGACCGGGTCGAAGTGCCGATTCTGAATTGGGGCCTCGCGGGCGGTTCCGACCCCCGGGCGAATAAATATCCGCGTCCGACCGGAGGGTACGGCAGTCGGTATACTAGTACACACGCTACAGGGGGTATTTTGGCCCCGGAACAGAATTCCGCAAAACCAGCGCCCTGTCGACCATCTCCGAGTGCCGATTCCGAATTGTGATCACATAAGCGATTCCAATGCCTGTGCGGAAAGTTATGCCCGATTCTTTCGCTGAAGGGGTGGAAATAAACCGGAGGGGGTAACTATATCGCCGATGTTCGGGCACCATATACACGAACTGGGGCAGAGATCTCGCATTAAGTTGAACACGACTTTCGATGGCTGTGACTGGGCGGCAGCGCGTGTGTGCTCCGCCAGCGATTCGCGTAATCGAGGGAGTCGCTACTGCCAAAAAACCATAGAATAGGGGAGATCGTCGGCTAGAATCGCAAATTCGGAGAGCTAAATGAAGGTTTTTCGACCCTCAAACGATGTCTTATGGCCTGAGGCAATAAGGGGGCGCTGACCGCCTTCGAGTGCCCATTCTGAATTGGGGTCTTATAAGCGATTCCGATAACCGAACGAAAAGTTATGCCCGTTTGAGCGAAGGGGTGTCCGTGTGCGATCACATCGGCAGCCCGCATTCGCGCTCCCGGAAACGAATTTGGGCGCCGGACCGGAAATCTCCGAATGCGACCTTTTACTGACCGGGTCGAAGTGCCGATTCCGATTTGGGGCCTCGCGGGCGGTTCCGACCCCCGGGCGAATAAATATCCACGTCCGACCGGTGGGTACGACAGTCGGTGTACTAGTACACACGCTCCGGGGGTATTTTGGCCCCGGAACGGAATTCCACGAAACTTGTGCTCTGTCGACCGTCTCGGAGTGCCGATTCCGAATTGTGGTCACATAAGCGATTCCAATGCCCGTGTGGAATGTTATGTCCGATTCTTTCGCTGAAGGTTGGGAATAAACCGGAGGGGGTGACTACATCGGCGATGTTTGGGCACCCATATACATGACCTGGGGCGGAGATCTCGCGTCGAGTTGATCACGACTTTCGATGGCTAGGACTGGGCGGCGGCGCGTGTGGGCTCCGCCAGTGATTGGCGTAATCGAGGGAGTCGCTACTGCCAAAAAACCGTATTATAGGGTAGATCGATGTCTAGAATCGCAAATTCACAGTGCAAAACGAAGGTTTTTCGACCCTGAAACGACGTCTTATCGCCTGAGGCAAGAAGGGGGCGTCGAGTGCCTCTGAGTGCCGATTCCGAATTGGGGTCTTATAAGCGATTCTGATATCCGAGCGAAAAGTTATGCCCGTTTCAGCGAAGGGGTGTCCTTATGCGATCGCATCGGCAGCCCGCGACCGCGCTCCCGGAGAGGAATTTGGGCGCCTGACCGGAAATGTTCGAATGCGACCTTCTACTGACCGGGTCGAAGTGCCGATTCTGAATTGGGGACTCGCGGGCGGTTCCGACCCCGTGGCGAATAAATATCCGCGTCCGACCTGAGGGTACGGCAGTCGGTGTACTAGTACACACGCTCCGGGGGTTATTTTGCCCCGGAACGGAATTCCGCGAAACCAGTGCCCTGTCGACCGTCTCTGAGTGATGATTCCGAATTGTGGTCACATAAGCGATTCCGATGCCCGTGCGGAAAGTTATGCCCGATTCTTTCACTAAAGGGTTGGGAATAAACCGGAGGGGGTGACTATATCAGCGATGTTCGGGCACCCATATACATGACCTGGGGAAGAGATCTCGCGTCGAGTTGAACACGACTTTCGATGCCTGTGACTGTGCGGCAGCGCGTGTTGGCTCTGCCAGCGATTCGCGTAATCGAGGGAGTCGCTACTCCCAAAAAACCATAGAATATAGGTGATCGTCGGCTAGAATCGCAAATTCGGAGTGCGAATTGAAGGTTTTTTGACCCTGAAATGAGGTCTTATTGCCTAAGGCGATAAGGGGGCGTCGACCGCCTTTGCCGATTCCGAATTGGGGTCTTATAAGCGATTCCGATGATCGAGCGAAAAGTTATGCTCGTTTAAGCGACGGGGTGTCCGTATGCGATCGCATCGGCAGCCCGCGACCGCGCTCCCGGAGAGGAATTTGGGCGCCGGACCAGAAATCTCCGAAAGCGACCTTTTACTGACCGGTCGAAGTGCCAATTCTGACTTGGGGCCTCGCGGGCGGTTCCGACCCCCGGGCGAATAAATATACGCGTCCAATGGGTGGGTACGACAGTCGGTGTACTAGTACACACGCTCCGGGGGGTCTTTTGGCCCCGGAACGGAATTCCACGAAACCAGTGCCCTGTCGACCGTCTCGGAGTGCCGATTCTGAATTGTGGTCACATAAGCGATTCCAATGCCCGTGTGGAAAGTTATGCCCGATTCTTTCGCTGACGGGGTGGGAATAAACCGAGGGGGTGACTATATCGGCGATGTATGGGCACCCATATACATGACCAGGGGCGGAGATCTCGCGTCGAGTTGATCACGACTTTCGATGGCTGTGACTGGGCGGCGGCGCATGTGGGCTCCGCCAGTGATTCGCGTAATCGAGGGAGTCGCTACTACGAAAAAACCTAAGAATAGGGGAGATCGACGGCTAGAATCGCAAATTCAGAGTGCGAAAGAAGGTTTTTCGACCCTGAAACGACGTTTTATCGCCTAAGGCAAAAAGGGGGCGTCGAGCGCCTCTGAGTGCCGATTCCGAATTGGGGTCTTATAAGCGATTCCGATAACCGAGCGAAAAGTTATGCCCGTTTGAGCGAAGGGGTGTCCTTATGCGATCGCATCGGAAGCCCGCGACCGCGCACCCGGAGAGGAATTTGGGCGCCGGACCGGAAATCTCCAAATGCGACCTTTTACTGACCGGGTCAAAGTACCGATTCTGAATTGGGCCCTCGCGGGCGGTTCTGACCCCTGGGCGAATAAATATCCGCGTCCGACCGGAGGGTATGGCAGTCAGTGTACTAGTACACACGCTCGGGGGTATTTTGGCCCCGGATCAGAATTCCGCTAAACCAGCGCCCTGTCGATCGTCTCGGAGTACCGATTCCGAATTGTGGTCACATAAGCGATTCCGATGCTCGTGCGGAAAGTTATGCCGGATTCTTTCGCTGAAGGGGTGGGTATATACCGGAGGGGGTGACTATATCGGCGATGTTCGGGCACCCATATACACGACCTGGGGCAGAGATCTCGCGTCGAGTTGAACACGACATTCGATGGCTGTGACAGGGCGGCGGCGCGTGTGGGCTCCGCCAGCGATTCGCGTAATCGAGTGAATCGCTACTGCCAAAAAACCTTAGAATAGGGGAGATCGTCATCCAGAATCGCAAATTCAGAGTGCGAAACGAAGGTTTTTTGACCCCGAAACAATGTCTTATCGCCTGAGGCAATAAGGGGGCGTGGAGCGCCTCTGAGTGCTGATTCCGAATTGGGGTCTTATAATCGATTTCGATAATCGTGCGAAAAGTTATGGCAATTTGAGCGAAGGGGTGCCGTATGCGATCGCATCGGCAGTCCGCGACCGCGCTCCCGGAGAATAATTTGGGCGCCAGACCGGAAATCTCTGAATGCGACCTTTTATTGACCGGGTCGAAGTGCCGATTCTGAATTGGGGCCTCGCGGGCGGTTCCGACCCCCGAGCGAATAAATATCTGCGTCCGACCGGAGGGTACTGCAGTCGGTGTACTAGTACACACGCTCCGGGGTGTATTTTGGCCCCAAAACGAAATGTCGCGAAACCAGTGCCCTGTCGACCGTCTCAGAGTGCCGATTCCAAATTGTGGTCACATAAGCGAATCCGATGCCCGTGCGGAAAGTTATGCCCGATTCTTTCGCTGAATGGGTGGGAATAAACCGGAGGGGGTGACTATATCGGCGATGTTCGGACACCCATATGCACGACCTGGGGAGGAGATCTCGCGTCGAGTTGAAAACGACTTTCGATGGTTGTGACTGTGCGGCGGCGCGTGTGGGCGCCGCCAGTGATTCCGCGTAATCGAGGGAGTCGCTACTGCCAAAAAACCTAAGAATAGGGGAGATCATCGGCCAGAATCGCAAATTCAGAGTGCGAAATGAAGGTTTTTCGATCCCGAAACGACCTCTTATCGCCTAAGGCAATAAGGGGGCATCGAGCGCCTCTGAGTGCCGATTCCGATAACCGAGCGAAAAGTTATACCCGTTTCAGCGAAGGGGTGTCCGTATGTGATCGCATCGGCACCCGCGATCGCACTCCCGGAGAGGAATTTGGGCGTCGGACCGGAAATCTCCGAATGCGACCATTTACTGACCGGATCAAAGTGCCGATTCTGAATTGGGGCCTCGCGGGCGGTTCCGACCCCCGGGCGAATAAATATCCGCGTTCGACCGGATGGTACGGCAGTCGGTGTACTAGTACACACGCTCCGGGGGGTATTTTGGCCCCATAACGGAATTCGACAAAACCAGCGCCCTGTCGACCGTCTCGGAGTGCCGATTCCGAATTGTGCTCACATAAGCGATTCCGATGCCCGTGCGGAAAGTTATGCCCCATTCTTTCGCTGAAGGGGTGGGAATAAACCGGAGGGGGTGACTATACCGGCAATGTTCGGGCACCCATATACACGACCTGAGGCAGAGATCTCGCGACGAGTCGAACATGACTTTCGATGGCTGTGACTGGGCGGCGGCGCGTGTGTGCTCCGCCAGCGATTCGAGTAATCGAGGGAGTCGCTACTGCCAAAAAACCTTAGAATAGGGGAGATCGTCGGCTAGAATCGCAAATTCAGAGTGTGAAACGAAGGTTTTTCGACCCCAAAACGACATCTTATCGCCAGAGGCAATAAGTGCGTGTCGACCGCCTCTGAGTGCCGATTCCGAATTGGGGTCTTATAAGCGATTCCGATAACCGAGTGAAAAGTTATGCCCGTTTGAGCGAAGGGGTGTCCGTATGCGATCGCATCGACAGCCCGCGACCGCGCTCCGGAGAGGAATTTGGGCGCCGGACCGGAAATCTCCGAATGCTATCTTTTACTGACCAGGTCGAAGTGCCGATTCTGAATTGGGGCCTCACGGGCGGATCCGACCCCCGGGCGAATAAATATCTGCATCCGTCCGGAGGGTACGGCAGTCGGTGTACTGGTACACACGCTCCGGGGGTATTTTGGCCCCGAACGGAATTCCGCAAAACCAGTGCCCTGTCGACCGTCTCGGAGTACCGATTCCGATTGTGGTCACATAAGCGATTCCGATACTCGTACGGAAAGTTATGCCGGATTCTTTTGCTGAAGGGGTGGGAATAAACCGGGGGGGTGACTATATCGGCGATGTTAGGGCACCCATATACACGACTTGGGGCGGAGATCTCGCTTCGATTTGAACACGACTTTCGATGGCTGTGACTGGGCGGCGGCACGTGTGGGCTCCGCCAGCGATTCGCGTAATCGAGTGAGTCGCTACTGCCAAAAAACCTTAGAATAGGGGAGATCGTCATCCAGAATCGCAAATTCAGAGTGCGAAACGAAGGTTTTTCGACCCCGAAACAATGTCTTATCGCCTGAGGCAATAAGGGGGCGTGGAGCGCCTCTGAGTGCTGATTCCGAATTGGGGTCTTATAATCGATTCTATAATCGTGCGAAAAGTTATGCCAATTTGAGCGAAGGGGTGGCCGTATGCGATCGCATCGGCAGCCCGCGACCGCGCTCCCGGAGAATAATTTGGGCGCCAGACCGGAAATCTCTGAATGCGACCTTTTATTGACCGGGTCGAAGTGCCGATTCTGAATTGGGGCCTCGCGGGCGGTTCCGACCCCCGAGCGAATAGATATCTGCGTCCGACCGGAGGGTACGGCAGTCGGTGTACTAGTACACACGCTCCGGGGGCTATTTTGGCCCCGAAACGGAATTTCGCGAAACCAATGCCCTGTCGACCGTCTCAGAGTGTCAATTCCAAATTGTGGTCACATAAGCGATTCTGATGCCCGTGCGGAAAGTTATGCCCGATTCTTTCGCTGAAGGGGTGGGAATAAACCGGAAGGGGAGACTATATCGGCGATGTTCGGGCACCCATATACATGACCTGGGGAGGAGATCTCGCGTCGAGTTGAACACGACTTTCGATGGCTGTGACTGGGCGGCAGCGCGTGTGGGCTCCTCCAGCGATTGCGTAATCGAGGGAGTCGCTACTGCCAAAAAACCTTAGAATAGGGGAGATTGTCGGCTAGAATGCAAATTCAGAGTGCGCAATGAAGGTTTTTTGACCCCGAAACGACGTCTTATCGCCAGAGGCAAAAAAGGGGCGTCGACCGTCTCTGAGTGCCGATTCCGAATTGGGGTCTTATAAGCGATTCCGATAACCGAGCGAAAAGTTATGCCCGTTTGAGCGAAGGGGTGTCCGTATGCGATCGCATCGGCAGCCCGCGACCGCGCTCCGGAGAGGAATTTTGGCGGCGGACCGGAAATCTCCGAATGCTACCTTTTACTGATCGGGTCGAAGTGCCGATTCTGAATTGGGGCCTCGCGGGCATCTCCGACCCCGGGCGAATAAATATCTGTGTCCGATCGGAGGGTACGGCAGTCGATGTACAAGTACAAACGCTCCGGGGGGCATTTTGGCAGCGGAACGGAATTCCGCGAAACCAGCGCGCTGTCGACCGTCTCGGAGTGCCGATTCCGAATGTGCTGACATAAGCTATTCCGATGCCCGTGCGGAATGTTATGCCCGATTCTTCGCTGAAGGGGTGGGAATAAACCGGAGGCAGTGACTATATCGGCGATGTTAAGGCACCCATATTCACGACCTGGGGAGGAGATCTCGTGTCGAGTTGAACACGACTTTCGATGGCTGTAATTGGGCGGCGGCGCGTGTGGGCTCCGCCAGCGATTCGCGTAATCGTGGGAGTCGCTACTACAAAAAAACCTTAGAATAGGGGAGATCGTCGGCTAGAATCGCTAATTTAGAGTGCGAAATGAAGGTTTTTCGACCGCGGAACGACGTCTTATCGCCTAAGGCAATAAGGGGGCGTGGAGCGCCTCTGAGTGCCGATTCCGAATTGGGGTCTTATAAGCGATTCCGATACCGAGTGAAAAGTTATGCCCGTTTGAGCGAAGGAGTATCCGTATGCGATCGCATCGGCAGCCCTCGACCGCGCTCCCGGAGAGGACTTTGGGCGCCGTAGCGGAAGTCTCCGAATGCGACCTTTTACTGACGGGTCGAAGTGCCGATTCTGAATTGGGGCCTCGCGGGCAGTTCCGACCCCCTGGCGAATAAATATCCACGTCCGACCGGAGGGTACGGCAGTCGGTGTACACACGCTCGGGGGTATTCTCGCCCCGGAACAGAATTCCGCAAAACAAGCGCCCTGTCGACCGTCTCGGAGTGCCGATTCCGAATTGTGGTCACATAAGCGATTCCGATGCTCGTGCGGAAAGTTATGCCGGATTCTTTCGCTGAAGGGGTGGGAATAAATCGAAGGGGGTGACTATATCGGCGATGTTCGGGCACCCATATACACGACCTGGGGAAGAGATCTCGTGTCGAGTTCAACATGACTTTCGATGGCTGTGACCTGACGGCAGCACGTGTGGGCTCCGCCAGTGATTCGCGTAATCGAGGGAGTCGCTACTGCCAAAAACCTTAAAATAGGGGAGATCGTCGGCTAGAATCACAAATTCGGAGTGCGAAATGAAAGTTTTTCGACCCAGAAAAAATGTCTTATTGCCTGTGGCAAAAAGGGGGCGTGGAGCGCCTCTGAGTGCCGATTCCGATTTGGGTCGTATAAGCGATTCCGATAACCGATCGAAAAGTTTAGCCCATTTGAGCGAAGGGGTGTCCGTATGCGATCGCATCGGCAGCCTTCGACCGCACTCCCGGAGAGGAATTGGGCGCCGGACCGGAAATATCCGAATGCGACCTTTTACTGACCGGGTCGAAGTGCCGATTCTGAATTGGGGCCTCGCAGGCGGTTCCGACCCCGGGCGAATAAATATCCGCGTCCGACCGGAGGGTACGACAGTCGGTGTACTAGTACACACGCGCGGGATGTATTTTGCCCCCGGAACGGAATTCCGCAAAACAGCGCCCTGTTGACCGTCTCGGAGTGCCGATTCCGGATTGTGGTCACATAAGTGATTCCGATGCTCGTGCGGAAGTTATGCCGATTCTTTCGCTGAAGGGGTGGGAATAAAACGGAGGGGGTGACTATATAGGCGATGTTCGGGCACCCATATACACGACCTGGGGAAAAGATCTCGCGTCGAGTTGAACACGACTTTCGATGGCTGTGACTGGGCGGCGGCGCGTGTGCGCTCCGCCAGTGATTCGCGTAATCGAGGGAGTCGCTTCTGCCAAAAAACCATAGAATAGGGGAGATCGTCGGCTAGAATCGCAAATTCAAAGTGCTAAACTAAGGTTTTTCGACCACGAGAAGACGTCTTATTTCCTGAGGCAATAAGGGGGCGTCGAGCGCCTTTGAGTGCTGATTCCGAATTGGGGTCTTATAAGCGATTCCGATAACCGAGCGAAATGTTATGCCCGTTTGAGCCAAGGGGTGTCCGTATGCAATCGCATTGGCACCCCGCGACCGCGCTCCGGAGAGGAATTGGGCGCCGGACCGGAAATCTCCGAATGCGACCTTTTACTGACCGGGTCGAAATGCCGATTTTGAATTGGGGCCTTGCGGGCGGTTCCGACCCCGGGCGAATAAATATCCGCGTCCGATCGGAGGGTACGGC